>JAUKNM010000033.1:2500-362500 GCA_030765045.1 Tenodera sinensis | reverse complement strand
TAGAATAGGTCTATATTTTTTTCTTAGCTAGAATAAACTATAGTGTTACTACCTGCCTACTTTGAATTCTCTATGTTTATTCAGTTAAGTGTTATAATTTTTTAAATTAAATGTTTTCGGAAAATTTTATATCTGTGCACTGCAAAAGTTACGCGGTGTGAAACTTTTTTGTTATTGAGTTTACATCGGGGACCAAGCGAGAACAAATGTTGAGGAGGGTTGGAGAAAGTTTTTAAAATAAACCAAAAGGCGGTAACCTCTTTCTTTTACCCATTAAGGCAAACAAAAGGTATTCATCTATTCAGGGTATTCTCGCGCCAGGCCTGTCACAGAAGATAGTATAAGGAGCAGCACTAGCATTAGTTCGAAAGAAGCCGTGTGTGTAACTGTGTGGAATCTGTGAGCTGTTGTTGCGTTATTTGTTATTTGTTTAATATGTTCGTAAATATTTGTAGTTATAGAGGTGGAAGCTAGGAAGAGACGATATGTTGGTAAATTAAGAAGTAAGGAACGCCAAATAATTATGAATGTGTTAGATTATTTTTCAAGTAAAATGCGTGTAAGTAAGGCAGTAAAAGAAACAGCTAAGGCTATCGGGTGTTCAGAAGCAGTAGTGCATAGGATTAAAAAGGAAGTAATGAAAGGACCTCTAAGAACGCCATCGAAAAAGAAAGCAAAAAGGGCGGGAAAATAAAAAAGACGCTAGGTTAACGCAATATGATGGGATAGTGCAAAGTGAAGTGCGGCGAATTGTTCATTCTTTGCAGTGTGCAAATATTCCACCCCGCTGAATATAATTTTGTCACGGGTCAACAATGTTGAGACCCTACCAAATTTCTCAAGGGCCATTTAGCCGGTTCTTACATGATTTGGGGTTCGAATATGAAAGAAGGGGTAACAAGTGCATATTAATAGAAAGAGACGATACCATCAGATGGCGACATAAATATCTAAAAGACGTAAAAGAGTTTAGGGACCAATTGTTTATACAGACGAGTCATTTGTAAATTTAGGCTATACAGTGACAAAGGCGTGGAGGGATACCAAAGTTAAAAGTGCCCATCAAGCAGCAATAAAATTGAAGGTATAAGGACTCAAGGTATAAGCAAACAATGATCACAAAAGTTACGCTCAGCAGCAACTCGACCACACGAAAACAAACAATATGTTGTGGCAGCCAAAACAAGGCACTTACATCAACCAACTTCTATAACAAAATGGAGCGATGAAGGAGGTGTAACCTTGACAATGTATGTGTCTGATACCTAGTGGTAAATCCGAGAAACACTAAGTAGTCCATACTACCCGCCGGCCCGTACTATCCGCCTTTCCCCTAATCTTTTCTAAATATCTCCAAAGAAACGCAAGGCAAAGAGAAACTAAGTCTAACGGTTGTAAGAATAAGATCGTCAAACCACGAACAATGTCAGGTATTTCAGCTAGTGCAATATATTTTCTGAGTTCAACACATGCACTTTTGTATGTGTACATCCCACTGTTGGGTACCTATCACTCGTACTAATGATAACATGTGACCCGTGTTACGCTCTGCATAGAACAAATTGCCATAAAACGGGACGAGAGTTTCCAAGGCGCTGCTGACAGCAAGGAGCCCTTGAAATGTGATCTAGCCGGTGCCACTAATTCTGTACAAGGGGCTCAGTTCAAAAAGATCCAATTTGAAAGTGGGAGCAGCAATGAGATGGAGATCAAAACGGCTACCAAGGGGGCAAATTGAGATGAGGAGCCCTGGATGAAGAAGTAGTCAATGATTTAGAGAGGGGCGACTGGCTCCCCGGGGAACCAACTTGAGAGAAATAGGGCACGCAAATGCTTCAGTAAAACATTAACACTGGCCTACACGTTATTTAGGATAGGCCATTTGGTTATAAAGGAAAGAAATACATTCAGGAAAAGAAAAGAAAGAACCTTATGTGTTGCACTCACGACTTTCTGTGCTGTTGCAGAGAAACTCTTATTCCTCTCTCTTCATGTTAGTCGAGCTAAACATTTGCAGAAATTATCATAATTCTAATTTTCTTGTAGGTGCAAGGGGAAATTGTACGTTTTGACAAGATCTACGTGTTTTCTGCAGTAAAATTATGTGTATCTCTTACGGTTTAACAATAATACAGAAGTGGTTCAGAATAAAGAGGACTTCTGGAGTTACTCCTAGAGAATTAAAGACTTATATTTTATTAGTCATGAAAATATAAACATCTGGTATTTTAATAAAAATCTTTAGAGTCATTATTGAAACAAAAGATTTTGCAAATTTTCCATGCAAAAGGAAGTTTGGAATGAAGAGAATTTTGCTCAAAATATTTTTTTAGCATCCTGGGGAAGTTAACAATACAAATACCAACCGACTTATTGTTTTAAAGTTATTCTGTGCATTAAAACACACACACACACAGAGAGAGAGAGAGAGAGAGAGAGAGAGAGAGAGAGAGAGACCGTTTTCTAAGTGTTGCTTGGTCTCAGGGAGCATCTAAACATTTCCAGTGAAATCTCGAAATCGAAGTTTTGGGTGAAATATAAAACTTCCTCTATTAGTAATAGTAGTATCAGATGGCTCCATGATAACGTCTGAGGCTCTCATTCGAGAGGTCGTGGGTTGATTCCCATAGCTGACATCCCTGACGCATGGGGTTTTCGCGGGTTTACCGGAGTCACTAGGTGAATGGTGTGAAGGATAATTACTTCCCCCGAATTTCCTGTCCCTCCATTTCACCTTACTTGTAATATCACCCCACCTTTCATCTTCTTGGTTGTTTCAGGGTTCTAAGTTTTGGCGTGCATGCCAGGTGCTTACTCTCTGTAAGTAGAGCTGGTCACCTATTCTTCTATGTGCATCATGCTAATTGACATAAACATTTGCAGAAAAGCCTTTATCGCATATGTCCTTGTAGATATTGTCACCGCGCCCGCCGTATCTAATTGCCGACAACCGCAGTGTCACCCATCGCATTATTGTCGGCACTACCGCAAAGGAGCCGAAGGAAGGAGACAGAGAATGGCCGCATTGTTGGGCGCTTGCCGAAAGAGAGAAAGTGATAGAGGCCTCTAGAAATGTCTGCTTTGTATTTCACCGCAAAATAAGTGAACGTTCCTGAAGCTTCCAGAATAGTGCCTGGGAGATATAAATACCGGTAAAGTGCGACAGAAGAGCGAGTCAGACGTATGTGAAGCGTTGAGTAGTGCCGACGGAGAACAGTCAGACGTATGTGAAGGCTGAGTAGTCGTGCCGACGGAGACGGACAGACGATGTGGAGAGTTGTGCCGACGGAGAAGTGAGTTCTTTGTGTTACGAATTCGGAGTCGTGCTGTTGGAGAATCGGAAAAGACTTTCTTGCTGTTGCAACGAGTGTACAAGTTACTGTTTACGGAAATAAAAGTGTTTCTTTGTCTAGACCACATCTGTCTACTTTACTTTACACCCACAACCAAAAAAGTTACACTGGTGTCAGAAGTGGGATTCGTCGAATTGCTTCTAGTTTCGTTACTTCGTCGTTAGAAGTTGCAACGTTAGAACCAAGATGGAGGGAGATTCGGAAACCAGGATGATGGCAGTGATGAAAGAATTATTCGCCGAGCTGAAAGAAATGAAGACGGCAAACGACAACCTCGCTGCCAAAATGGAAACGTCATGCGACAACCTCGCTGCCGAGCTGAAAGAGATGAAGACGGCAAAGGATAACCTCGCTGCCAAAATGGAAACGTCAAACGACAACCTCGCTGCCAAAATGGAAACGTCATACGACAACCTCGCTGCCGAGCTGAAAGAGATGAAGATGGAACAACTCGGTGAACTGACTGGCGTGACGGAAGACGTGGAAGAACTCGGCGAAAAGGTGGTAGACCTCTGCCAGCACGTGGACGTCGTGGAGGACGACGGGGAACGTCTTGGCGCCCTGGTAGTAAGAGTTGACGAGAGCGTCAAAGTACTGGATGCCAGGGGCAGACGGAATAGCGCGGAGCCGGGGAGGGAGCACCTAATGGCCGAGGCGACAGTTGCGCCCGTTCCTGATGATGTGAGGGAAGACGTGAAACAACTCGGCGAACTGATTGGCGTGACGGAAGACGTGGAACAACTCGGCGAACTGATTGGCGTGACGGAAGACGTGGAACAACTCGGCGAACTGATTGGCGTGACGGAAGACGTGGAACAACTCGGCGAACTGATTGGCATGACGGAAGACGTGGAACAACTCGGCGAACTGATTGGCGTGACGGAAGGCGTGGAAGAACTCGGCGAAAAGGTGGAAGACCTCTGCCAGCATGTGGACGTCGTGGAGGACGACGGGGAACGTCTTGGCGCCCTGGTAGTAAGAGTTGACGAGAGCGTCAAAGTACTGGATGCCAGGGGCAGACGGAATAGCACAGACCCGGGGAGGGAGCACCTAGTGGCCGAGGCGACAGTTGTGCCCGTTTCAGATAACGAAAGTGTCCGTCTCGGGGAAGACAAAAGGGCAGTTCAGGGACGTCGTCGAGGATCCCCTGGAGGAGTGTGTCGGGTACGTAACCAACCAGGATATGACATGGAGGACGATCAGCAGGGAAGCGCACAAGCAAACGAGCAACACGCGAGATCCGACTTGGCGTGTGACATGGGGGGACCGTCGGAGCCATCCAATCACCTGACGCATAGTGCCGTGAACGGAAGAATGGTGGACATAATCTTGGACGGCAGGATACAGGAGAGGCCGTGCCGAGCACGAGTGAACACGAGTGCAGCGGTGGACGCGACTCGCGCGGATGTGGTGGGGTTTGTTGCCGGACCCATCGGAAGCAAGGTGGCTGCGAAGGTGCGCCAGAGAGGTCGGCGGACATGGTACCCAGCGAGCCGTTTCCAAGTGCGCAGGATGGCCCGCCAACACACCAGGAAGAAGAGCAACTGGACGAGAGACCGTCAAGACCGGCGGTACTGTGGCAGAATTTCGAAGCAGGATGGCATACATCGTCCTACCCGGACCAAGGGACACTATCCAACAGCGATACCTAGGATCGTGCCTCCTGGAGAAGAGGTTCGATGGGATAGTCCGCCGGGGCGCAAGGGAGATGCCGCAGTGATAGTGCTGGTCGGGACGACCAGCTCTGAGGAGGGAGTAGTGTCACCGCGCCCGCCGTATCTAATTGCCGACAACCGCAGTGTCACCCATCGCATTATTGTCGGCACTACCGCAAAGGAGCCGAAGGAAGGAGACAGAGAATGGCCGCATTGTTGGGCGCTTGCCGAAAGAGAGAAAGTGATAGAGGCCTCTAGAAATGTCTGCTTTGTATTTCACCGCAAAATAAGTGAACGTTCCTGAAGCTTCCAGAATAGTGCCTGGGAGATATAAATAGCGGTAAAGTGCGACAGAAGAGTGAGTCAGACGTATGTGAAGCGTTGAGTAGTGCCGACGGAGAACAGTCAGACGTATGTGAAGGCTGAGTAGTCGTGCCGACGGAGACGGACAGACGATGTGGAGAGTTGTGCCGACGGAGAAGTGAGTTCTTTGTGTTACGAATTCGGAGTCGTGCTGTTGGAGAATCGGAAAAGACTTTCTTGCTGTTGCAACGAGTGTACAAGTTACTGTTTACGGAAATAAAAGTGTTTCTTTGTCTAGACCACATCTGTCTACTTTACTTTACACCCACAACCAAAAAGTTACAATATAATGGAGGTGCAGGAATACACTAAACTTAAACGAAGCCAAATGCATTATGGCCTAGTCGTTATGTGATTGTTAGCTTTGACATTCCATTTATTTCTGCAAGACCGCGAGAAATAAATAACAACTTCCTGTTTCAGATAAGTAACATGTATTTGAAAATTTAAACCAGTAACAAGGAATGTCTCGGAAAATATTGTGAAAAAATGGCAAAAATCAGTCAGGTTACTTTTCTATATTCCTGTTTCCTTCTAAAATGTTACCACAAATACAGTTTTCTTCTCGTTGTTAGCAAAGTCTGCAGTATTTCGTGCTATCACAACTTACAACTATTACTTCTTGTAACATTGTTCAGTCCTTTCAGTGTCTTTCTTCACTTTCTCTGTCCCTCATACACTCACTACGACGATACAATCACTCGACGCCCATTAGAGTCTTCTTTCTGACGACCGACGAATCTTTCGCGACTACACACACATATACACGTATAGTTGTCTCGCAGTCGCTGACACAGTGACCGAATTATGTCTGTAACTGTCAACCCCTCCTTTGCAGGTCCTCGCCTCCTTATATAGAAGGGATAACGTCACAAGGACCTTTCTCGACTTCTACGTACACGCTTGCGATTACGTGGCTAGATCTTCCTCGAAAGCACCAGAGAAAAAACCCCTTTTGTGTAGCCGCTTCGACTGTTGTTAGTGACTGTCACGTACACACAGACGCGCGTGGCAGCCAGAACTTGAACGCCTTTGCCCACTGGCCGGCCCGGCATGTACTGTGAAGTAGCTTAGTCCCGACATTCCTTTGTTTTGTACCGCGCCCGGTGTCCGAATATTAACTCCACAATGTCATCAGTTCAACATAAATTGTGGGCTTTGTGCAGTAATTTTTATAGTTTGCAGTTATTCAAAAATAATTCAGAATGAAGAGAAATCTAGAGACTGTTCCTAGAAAATTCAAGATGTTTCATTTTTCATCAAAATACCTCAAACAATTTTCATCAAAATCATTAGATTTGAGAAAATTAAAAATAATGAATATTTTCCTCTGTAAAGAGTAGTTTCGGAAGGGGGGCATTTTTTTAAAAATCTTCGTGACGCTTATTTGCAACATCCCGAACTTAAATGCCAACTTTTCGTTTTTTAGTCCTGCACACACACCTATAGACTCGATGAATATCGAAACGAGTGTTTCCGGAAAATTAGGTATCGAAATTTTGTTTCGTATACAATACTCCCACTACTTACTAAAGCTGAATAGTAGGGAAGATAAAAGTTGTGGTTACAAATATCTAAGTTTACAAAGTGAATAGCGACTAATGTGTTTCTAAATAGTAGAAACCTGAAAACACCCTTTTACATTAGCGGTTTTTCCATTTTCTTGTAATTGAAAATGGCTCCTCAGAAAAAATTTCAATTAAGGATTTTCATGTTCAATTTCATGTATTTGAATTTCTGATCTTAACGGGGAAAATTGTATAAAGACATTTTAAATTTTTTACTCACTATTACTGGAAACGTTTCCGTGTAAATATTTTTTTCTATTGGATGAAAATGAGAATTATGCAACGTAAGTAACTTGAGCATCTGCAGGCTTTTTCTAATGCTTCTCTAAACTTATTCCATCACTTCTAGAGTCCCTATAGACAAATTTGTTGCAGATATCCTAACTAGGTCCTAAATTACCTATTTGAAGTACACGTCTACACCGTTTAATAAATAAAATATCTGATGTGTTGGACTCACATGACTTTCTCTATTCTTGTACCAACTATTCTTATAAACGCTTATTCCTCTATATTCTTCATGTTAGTTCAGATAAATATTAGCAGAAATTATGTTATTGCTAATTTTCTTGTACGTGCAAGGGGAATATGGGAACACAGTAGGCTTTGAGCGATAGTCAAATTTTTGGAGCTTGTCGCTATATGAAGGCTTTGAAATTCCGTTCCTTTTGGGTAGCCATAAGATAAAAAGGTGACTAAGGCCCTTCCATTTGAGAAACATTTATGAATTCTTAATTACGTGGAACATTTACAATGATGGAAAATGCTGAAGTATTGCAAGACTGACACAAATAACAAGGAATATCTTCGAAATGGTTCACTCCACAAAAAATGCATTTGGACATAAATTGTGTGTTTTAACGATATATATATATATATATATATATATGTGTGTGTGTGTGTGTGTGTGTGTGCGTGTGTGTGCGTGTTGTGTGTGTTGTGTGTGTGTGTGTATATGTATGTATATACCAGGTGAGTCAGCCACGCCTTATTTTTTGGAAGGTAGGCCACCCATCTAACGACATGTGCGCCTTCGCAGTTTTGCGCTTACTAAAATGTATTGCTTGACGTTCTTAAAGAGAGGAATGCGTAAAATTGAGAGCACCAGTGGTTTAAGGGACAGAACGTACTCCTCGCTAAAGTACACCTCAAAAACATACGACTCGTTTACTGAGAGCAAATTCCGGTTTCCGGCCGATTTTACAAACTTTTTATTAGAGTATACCTAGCAAAGTAATTCAGTAAACGCCTCGGAAAAAATGGACCTATCATATGAGTACACTAACAACGTCAGCTAAAACGAAAATGGTGGATTCCTGTACTTTGAGCGGGGACTGGCTGCCAAAAATCAGGAAAAATTTAGAGACACGCCTCATCCTCATCCGTACAGTCAAAACGGACATATTATGAAACAACAGTTTATTTATATTTTTGCGTGAACTACGCCTCGTGTATCTCAATTAATATGCATAACAGCTTCTGCCATTTAAGTAATAATATTACAACCCCCCAGTTAATGATTAAAACTGTCCTAAAAGGCTAAATTAAGCCCGAAAACTTGCGAGGTGGCACTGGCATAGCGCCAGGCATACAAGCTCTAGTATTGCACGCGGTACGTGCTCACAGTCAAGTCTCCATATAACTGAATAGGATTGTGACGTGTACTCTCCGCTAACCCCCAATAACACAGGTTCGAGTCTCAGCATTGTAAATATTTTTTTTTTTTTTTTTTATGTTCATCAAAACTTGGAAACCGAATTCGCAATAATCTAATTATAAAGTCCCTGAGGGTTTAGGACATAATTTAAACCATTTTGGTTGTCTGCATTTTGCAATTGAACAGATATAATGACTTCTGCACCGTTGGACTGGCATGATGTTGTGTGTTGCGAATGCCGACCCCTGCATTCACCGCACGTAAGCTGTCGCGCGATATTTTGTGCCAGTCTTTCACTATGTATTTGACAGACGAGTACGTAGATATGCTTTTGATCTACGGAGAAGCAAGAACAAATACACTAGCGGCTCAGCATCTATATCGGGAGAGATATCCGAACAGACAACCAACACCAAACACCTTCCGGAAAGGCGTCTGCGTGTAACAGCGTCACTTACAAGAATTTCTCCTCATAGACACGCACCAGCAATATTGGGTGTTAATGCAGAAGCAGTTTTGAACGCCACCCAGTACAATCCGCACACTAGTACACGGTCAGTTGCTCAGGAGGTGAACATCAGTCAATCTTCTGTAGTGCGAATATTGAACATTAATAAGTTCCATCCTTATCGTTTGTACCTACACCAAGCACTTCACGGGAGAGATTTTGAAGCTCGAGCAACCTTTTGTGAATGGGTGCTGGAGCGAGTAGCAAGTGATGTGGCATTCGCATCCAGGATATTTTTTTTCTGACGAATCAAGATTCCACAACAATGGAACTGGAAATCGTCACAATATACGCTAAACGAGTGTTGATAATCCTCATTGGGTAAGGGAGGCAGCATTCCAAGAGCAGTGGGGTGTAAATGTCTGGTGTGGAATCTTGGGAGACCACCTTGTTGGACTATTATTCTTCGAGGGGCATCTAACATGAGCACGCTACCTGGAATTCCTCCGTAGCTCATCCCTTATTATTAGGGAATGTGCCACTGCAGGCGTGAATGGCTCTGTGGTTTCAACACAACGGCGCTCCTCCGTATCGGTCGAGGATCGTCTGCAATCATCTGAGTGCTGCACATCCTGGTCATTGGATAGGAAGACAAGGACCGGTCTCCTGGCCTGCCAGATCACCTGATCTGACACCCCTTGACTTCTTTCTCTGGGATGATTTAAAAGAACGCATTTATGCAGAGGAGCTGGGAAATCTAGAAACCCTTCGTCACCGTATTACAGTGGCTTGTAGAAATGTTCAACCCACCATGCTACACCAAGTCAGGGGCTCCATCCAACAGCGTGCTCAGGCGTGCATTACCCAAGGAGGTCACCAGTTCGAGCACTTACGTGTTCCAGGAATAGAAAAAGGGTCATTCCAGCGCCGCAAAACATATCACTATGAAACATTTTTAATAGCTCAATAATTCACTGTGTGCAAAATTGAGTTTAACTTCCATGTTAAACACTGACAATGTAATTCCCTTGCTTTCTGTGTTCAAATGTGTATAAATGATCTTTATTTCAATTGCACCTACCTATAGGTGTGTTTAAACAACTACATAATTGTAGTTCATCAATAAAGAGACATCAAACAATGCCATAAAACATAAATAAAACAATAAAAATAAATGTAATAACAGTTTTCAGAATAATAATTTGTAAATTGTGAGGATTGCACGGTAAAAAAAATTAGTACATGGAGGTGATTCGAACCACTTTCATAGCAGACAGATTAGTTCGGGGTGTGGCACTCGTTCCAGCTGAGCTACCCAGTGACATGTGCGGTAATCATCCCGTTTAACATATAGTATTCGCTGGTTCCAGTGAACATCTGCAGACGTGAACGTCAGCTATCTAATTACGAATATATTAAAAGGCGATGTGATAACATCTATATTAGTGCTAATTTCATCGAGTGTTAAATATCCATGTTAAATACGCGGGTAGAACCTAGTAATGGGGTCGATGTTTTCATGTTGAACAATAAAATGCGGATTGCATAAAACTCGAGAATAAGGGGCAGCTGACTCACCTGGTATATATATTGTGCAGTAAGATTTGGTCTATCTCTTACGGTTTACCACTTGTGCAAAAGTCACCAAGAGTAAAGAGAACTACATTCACAATATACGTTCCATTTTCCATAAAAATACTTTAAATATGTGACATTTTAACCAAAATCGTTAGTCATTTTCTAGAAAATCAAAAGTTTCGAAAAATTTTCCATGTAATGGATAGTTGAGGGTGGACGACTTTTCTTCAAAATCTTCGTGTCGCATCCTGTTAAATTCAAATGTTAACTTTGCTTTTTGACCGGCTTTTGGATTTTGAGTTATGCTGTTTATAGACAGACGGACAGACAGACAGACATACATACACACACATAGACACACGCAAGAACCTTTTTTAAAAGTGCTCTTTGGATTCAGGGGACCTCAAAACGTATATTTCCGGTGAAATATCGACATGGAAGTTTTGGGTCGAATTCAGTACTTCCCCTTCTTATTACACGTAGTAGAGAAAGTAAAAATGCACAAACGGAATTTCAGTGTAGCTTCTGAGTAAATTTCCCGGTGTGTTTTTCTCGTTTGTGTACTTTTAGTTAGGTTTCTGCATTTAAAATGCCCCTTCTGATGCACTTAGAAAATAGTTTCCCAATAAATGGTGACTAAAACTTGGTGTGTAGTGATTAACATAGGTAAGACACACGTGTTACGCCACTAGGCTCCCCTAAGTTTGATATAAGTGTATTTTCAGCAACAGCCAAAACTAACAATTAAACAAACACTATTTTTTAAACCAATTAATTTAAAGGCATATTTGTTAGGTAACTTATTTTATAACTCAATAAGGAATATAAATCTGAAATTTGGTGTAACACTTATGAACAATGCATCATAAGGAGCATTTCATGTTTGAACAAGTTTAAATTCTTGTTGTAAAGCGCATAATCCAGGAACAATTAACATATATTCCCTCAACTTCGCAACCACGCTTCTTTAAACTGCTATACCTACTTTCGGTTTTGGAAATTTCAGATATTGGCCCCCTTAAATACCCAGAATTACAAGTACTTTATATAATGTGTGTATGTGTCGGTATATTAATGTTACTTATTTGTAGAAAGGAGGAAATATATATGGGGTATTAGGGGTAAAGATACGCATATTTTTATAAATGGCTTCTTAATAATTATTCACTTAGATGTGTTAGCTGTTTTTTCTTTTCGTCTAATAGTTTTCCCACAAACCAATCAGATAGTTCACTACCTGAGTTTTGCATGGCCGCAACTGCGCCGCCAAATGAACGACTAAAGACAATCCCTTTTGCTTCCACCTGTACACCTCAAGGTGTTACGTGCTGACCTAGGTAGTATGGGGTCATTTTATTTGCAGAAAGTATTTAAATTCAGTTCCAATATAACATTTGCTACCGCGAGCCCTGCCCATTCTGCGTTACACTTACACCTTCTACTCCACACCCTCGAGGGAAAATAGTCTGTCCACCAGCTTATGGTCTTAGAGGAATGAAGGGGAGAGGATAGATACTCCACATAGTGTAATTCGAGATTTATAAACATCCTTGCAAACGTTGTTCTACTTCAAGTGTTGCCAACTTACTAGCAACAACTGTATAGAACTATCACTGAGTCTAGCAGCTACAGATCTGCACACAGTGAATGTGTGTGTTTCGGAGAATTATGCATCACTTTTATGTTGTTGAGAAGTGCGTTCATACCATAAACACGTTTTCCATGGGGACAATGTTTGCTTTGTAAAGTAATTTCAGAGCTGGATTTTCAATAGAGGAAATGTCACTACAAGAGAAAACTGTTAATAGAACATCCTCACGTCGTGACTTGGAGGCACGATTATCTGATTTCGCTATTTTAGCGACTTTCTTGCTTTGATCTAGCGTGAATTAACATTCTAAGGTTGGCACTATTGTCACAAGCGCAACCAAAAGCACGTGTTTAGCTTCAAATGCACCTAGAACTCTTTACTGCCTACTGAATCCTCCATTCCTGCCAGAGGCCATGAGCTGGTGGATAAACTGTACCACAACTACTTCCCAACCTGGAAACTTATTACTTTTATCAAGTAAAATTATAAGTCCACAAATGAAGCAAATATAGATGTGATATTATTCAATTACCAATACAGATATATGTACTTATATCTGTAACAGCCCGTATAATGAAAAAGTGAAGTAGATCGCAGTAAAATAAGGTTGTTATGTGTATTTCTTGGGATGGAATGTTGAATGTAACATACAATAATGAAGAAATACTCCTATGTTTATTAGCTAATTTGTTTTTAATTGATGGCATTAGAAGTACAATTCAAGAAATTTCCAATTTAACTTTCAACTGTTGTTTATTGCTGATGGATCTCCCACTCATGAATCCATGTCTTCACGGCCTCGGCCACCCGTGCCGGTGTGACGATAATTGGTGATAATGGTATCGTTCCCCTTAGTCAAATCTATACTACCATTATAAAGAGTGTAAATTTGTTTTTGCATGAGGGGTAAGGCCTCAAAAACCACTCGTCCGATTTTGATAATCACTATTGAAAGCCTCAATTCGTTTTGACGGACATGGGACTTTAAAACACCTAATTTTATTTCATAAATTACTAAAAGACTAAAAAGTATACACAAAGCCCTTTTACGTGAATGCGAACACGCTGAAATTATAAAAGAACGTGCTTGCAAAGAAGGCAAGTTCAGGAAGTTATGGAGTAGAAGTAATAACTGCTGTTGGTCCACAGAATCTACAGAGTTGCTGCACTCCGCAGAATATGAAAAGAAGCTCTTTATTGTAAGGATTATTGTGACGATTTATGGGATAGATTTGTTATTGGGCTAGAGGCTCGCTAATATAACATTAATAAACTATAATTCACCGAGTGAGATGGCTCGCATTCCGGAGGTCCCGGTTTCGATCCCCGTGAATTCCTTTCCCTTCATTGCTCATTTCCCTCCCTTGTCATCTTTCAGGTTTGATTAGTACCGCGGTATGTTCCGGCGAATGCTGATAGATGACACATATGCTTGCGTGCTGGAAACCCTCCTTCCCTGGCGCTTCCTGGAAGTTGCTGCCCGGTCTGCAAGGGTCACTTTGTGAGGTAGAATACAATCAGCTTACTGTCCAAATTTTGTAACCAAATAGACACACCCATTATCAGCTAGAGAAGGTAATTATACATCTTCCTTAAGTACATGTAAATGTAAAAATCGGTATATGAAGGATTCCAAATTTTAGGTATCCAAGTATGACTTTGTCCTAAAACCCAGCTTTCGTAATATTAGTTTGTAGAAGGTATATCAAACTAAACAATGGCAGAGAAGGCCAACGTGAACTTAACACATAGGGCTTTTAGTTTCTCTATCATGTAGAGAAAGTATAGCATTCCATCCAAACGTTCAATATCAACATTTCAGGGGAAATACATGTTTGGATTCCCCTGAATCTAAAACCAGCATTTCTAGAAAAGTCCGCGCGTGTGTGTGTGTGTAGGGGGGGGGGGGTAGATGTGTATATGTGAACAACATAACAGGGAGAGCCTTCCAAGAATGCGGCACGAACTGTTTCCCTAACTATCCTTTACATGATACAATTAGATGTTGATTTTCTAAAAAACTGTTCTAATTATTTTGATTAAAATAGTATATGTTTAAGATACTTTCATGACAAATGAAATTTAGGTATATTTTGAAATTTATAGGCATATTCTCTGAAGTTCTCTTCATTCTCAATACCTTTTGCACGATGGTAAAGCGTAACAGATAAACGAAATCTTACTACACAAAAAAAATGTAGTTCTCGGTAAAACCAACAACTTATGTCAAATAACTTTTTATAGAGTTACCATTTACGAGATATTCCTTGTTATTGATTTGAATTTTTGAACACCTATACTTTTCTGATACAGGAAGGCGTTGTTCTTTATTTAATTGCTGGACATGCAAAGAGAATGGCATGTCAAACCTGTCATATAGCGATCAGATAGCATTTTACTTCTCTTAAAACCCGTGAATTCCAAAATTCCCCTTTAACCTACAAGAAAATTAGCAATAAAACTCATTTTTTTCTACAAATGTTCATCTCTCTTAATATGAACTAGTTAGAGGAATTAGGGTTTGGGTGAATAGTTTGCACAAGAGTAGAGAATGTCATGTGAGTACAACACATCAGATTTCTCTATAGAAAGTCATGGACGGGTTCACATTGAAAAGAGTAATACATACAAAAGGAAAGGAAAGAAAAAGCAGCTATATCCTCTTATAAATGGAAATATCTTCTCTTGCTGACAGCACATAGTAGAGTGCACAAACTTCTTCAGACAGGGAAATTTATGTACAAAGGTACATTAGCAAAGGTCATTAAAACCTTATAAGCATATCCCTCGCGGATCGAATGGACAAATTAGGAACGTTTATAAACAGGCCAATTTCAGAGCTAAAGTAGCGCTTCTCTTGTAACTTTAATGTGGAAAATGCGTCGAAATCTGTATAGGCTCGCTCTTTCAAAGACTCAACGGACGTTTCAGATAAGTGCTTTTGCCTATAGATTTCCGCCATCATTAAAAAGCCCATTATATTGCTTTGGTTAATGGTCCCACATGGAGACTTATTACGAGGCAATCTCGTGAAATGCGAATACCGAGAATACAGGGAGTTGCAAAGCAGCATGTAAATAATTATAGTTCCATCCAAAGCTACAAGAGTTATAGCTCTCTCTTAATGATCACATCAGGTAGCAACAAAAGTTTGGTGTTGCATTGCCTCGTTATTGACAGTGAACTTGTAAGCCTAGAACATGTGTGTGTGTGCGCGCGCGCGCGCGCGTGTGTGTGTGTGTGTGTGTGTGAGAGAGAGAGAGAGAGAGAGAGAGAGACAGAGAGAGACGGTGGAGGAGGTTCTTGCGAAAATCAAGGGTATTTTATCGAAAATCCTTGGAAGGTAAAAATCCTGAAGGATGCTTAAAATTTGGGTTATGTTATTCAAAGACACATACGCTGAACTTTTACTAAAAATGCTTTTTAACGCCTCTACTACGTATAGTAAGTAAGGGAAGTCTTATTGTATTCGACACAAAATATCGATGTCGATTTCATCAGAAATATATGTTTTGAGGCCCCCTGAATCCAAAGAAAAGCAGTTTTAGAAAAAGGTCCGCGTGTGTGTGTGTGTGTGCGTGTGTGTGTGTGTGTGTGTGTGTGGGTGTGTGTGTGTGTGTGTGTGTGTGTGTGTGTGTGTGTGGGAACAGCATAACTCAAAAACGAAAAGTTAAAAAACAAAGATGGTACTTTCAAGCATGTGACACGAAGATTTTGAAGAAAAGTCCTCCATCCTAAACTATCCTTTACATGAAAAAATTTTTTGAACACTTTGTTTTTCTCAAACGTGGCTCCAACGACTTTGATTAAAATGCCACATGTTTAAAATATTTTTATGACAAATGAAATGTACATTTTGAATATTCTGGCTATAGCCCATGTAGTCTTGTTTACTCCTGATGACTTTTGCATAACAGGTAAACCTCAAGAGATAGGCCAAAGCTTACTGTACAAAAAATGTAGATCTCATTAAAACACACATTTATGTCTAGATACATTTTTTGTGGAGTGAACAATTTAGGAGACGTTCCTAATTTGCATGAGCTTTGCAGTACTTCCTTAAATAGAAGATTGTTGTTCACTTTTTTATCTCTTGGCCGTGTAAAGAGAAGGAAATGTCAAAGCCTTCATATAGCAACCCACTTTAAAAGATCTGGCTATCGCTCGAAGCTCACTGTGTTCCCATATTCCCCTTGTACCTACATCAAATATGCAATAACATAATTTCTGCAAATGTTTATCTATACTAACATGAAGATAACAGAGGAATAAGAGTTTGTCAGAATAGTTAGTAAAGAGTGGACAAGCACATCTGATTTCTAATTTTGTGACCTTAAAACATATACTTCCGAGGTACTCTCGGTATCGGAATTTTGGGTGGAATGAAATGCTTCTTCTACCCACTAGGTGCACGGTATAGAAATTAAAAGCATGTAGAAAGTGAAGATTCGTGATTTTTTGTACCTCCATGAATTGAGAAAACATGTGCAATCGCTCCTAATACGTTACACCGCATTCTTAAAAACAGGAATTTCTGCCTCTAAACATGCTTAGAACATAGAGGCATTTATATTGAATATATATATTATAATTTAACCTATTAGACAGAATTTGTTGCGGAACCTGTCGTTCCCTATGATGCTGATCCTAGCATAGATTTGAAATAGGTATAATGCAAAATACGTTATCCTGTAAGTACAGTTTGTTCATCAGCTCATGTTCCCTGGCAGGTATGCAGCGAGCCAGTACGTCAGTAAACAATGCCAGGTACACAACGATATCTGAAGCTGGTGTCGTGCTTCTAGTTACACTTACGATAGTAGTGCTAACCTTGGAATGTGTATTCACGCTAAATTAAAGCAAAGAAATCAGTAAAAAACTATTATTTTCAGCTCATGGATTATATTTAGCTTATAAAATGTAAACCATGTTTTCAACTACTCTGTCTTTCTCCCACTGATATTTTCTACTTGCCAGTCTGTGTCGGTTACAAGTGTTATATCGTGCGACTCCGGTAAGGATAAATCACCTGTTACATTTATTTAAATGTTCATTTTCCCTTGGACCAAGCTACTTCTATGGGATTAAGATCTCACATATACGAGGGGGGGGGGGGGGGGGAAGCTAACGACAGTGTGGCCCAATGAAACAAAAGTGCGCTTTAAGAACCTCTTTAGGTTTGTTTGTTTCAGTCACCCTAGAAAGATCTGTTTTACACACAGAATCGTCACTCCGAGCCCCTTTATTCTGCAACCACAATATCATAGCAAATTTCCCAGCACTCCTAAACGGGGGTTTATCTATTTCTGCACTACTTTTTTCATTACTTCTGACAGAAATCTACTGACTCGTACGATTTTACAACTGAAATTAAGGGAAATTAACAGAGAGTAAACTTAGCGTGAATAACATTTAAGGAAAGTTGGCAACGTAACCAACAGAGTAATATTGGCATGGAAGTTTACAAAACTCTGTTACACTACCTGGAATGTCTCTCCTCTCCCCTTTATTCCCCTAAGGCCATGAGCTGGTGAACAGACAGTATGAAGGATCATATGCGAATAAAAAGGTGTCAATCCAATCTCAGTTTATCGTCAGATCTCTTTAGCTTCCTGTTGGTGTAAAACAAGCTTGCATACAGCCCCGACAAATTCACTTACGTTTATCCTTGCACAGTTAAACGATATCAAACACCATTTCGTAGTCCTCCGCATTCTTCGGAAGGGAAGTAAAGGCGGTGGTTCGTCGTTCCTGTTTCTGGGCACGCAAAATAACTTCGAATCTCATAAAATGATCTCTGAGCAAAATTAAGCGATCTTTCACGCCCAGCATAGAATGGTACGCTGAGAAACATAGTAGTCAAAGGGCATCCATAAATAAAAACGAAATGTAACTTATTCTACCGGGAATTAATATATTATGCAACGAGAGCATAATGTCAGCAATTAAGATGCAAGTATATTTTATGAAACGAGGGCTTCATAATATTCTTACGGGCATCTTATTGCCATTATACTCAAGTTTCATGCGACTATTTATGCTCGACCATGTATATAAGTTTAAAACATTTATAAAATATTTTTAATGTTCTACACTGCATGTTATTGTCACGGGTGCTATTTGTTATTTGATCCCATTGCACATACGGGAATCAACAGTAGCTCCTTCAATGTTTGTTATGTTGGTATTGACACAATGATAGATACACAGTTGATACAGTGCTATAGGTATCCCTTAAAAGAGTAAACTTTCAAAAAGGCGAAGACAAGGTGAATTTATTAAAATGTTATTAGCACTAATTATTAATTAAACAGAGTAACTTTATTGCGTACACGCATTCAGCTGCGTGGAATGTGCGCAGACGCCGAAGTATTGATCTCTACATGCGAATCTTTTGATTGGCGGCTAACAGTGCCATGATGAACAGGTGCATCTTTGATTGGTCGATTGGCTGTGTAATGAACTGTTGCACCTTTGATTGGTGGATTAGGAGTGTCGTTATGAACTTGCGCATCTTTGATTAGTGGATCATTGTTGTTATGCACTTATGCACCTTTGATTGGTGGATAGCAGTTTTATTATGAAGAGATGGATATAATGAGGTCCTTTACAGTGACGTATAAGAGCTACATTATGGCATGGTTGAGCATAAAATAGCATTTTACTGGTAACTTCTGTATGCAAAATATTTGACAAGCATGTACCGTTCAGCGTATTATTTATTTCACATCTAAATCCTAACTTTGGGAAGAATAGGATTCCAAGGAGGTAGAACATACATTTTTCAACGTTGGGTACACGAGACACACCACAAGAGGTTTGTTCAAATTAGTTTCACATGTTTAACAATCAGTAAAACTCAAACTATAATTATAAACGTACAGCTAAAGGAGATTTATAATGGATAAGTCCGAAGATATCTATGTTATAACTAATCCTTTAAACACAATTCATGTGAAAAAACAAAATAAAAATTTATCTTCATAATTAGCTCTCAATTTCTCTTTGGTTTCTTTAAGGAATTTAGGCGTTTCACAGAAGAATGGAAATACTGTTGCATTTCTTCCTTATGACTTCAGGAAATTAGGAAAGCAGGGTCTAGGAATAAAATAAAAACATACATGTATGGTTTAATTTTTTTAATAACTCGGAAAACGACTAATTGAAGGAATGAACAAATTTAGACAACCATGCAACAAAGCGCTCTGAATTAATATGTGCATTATTTGTTTATACACGTATAATTTATATTAGATAATATATATTCATTTATCTATCATATATGTTAATATCAGTAGAGAAAGTGAAAACATTTCCAAGTTTCTAATATACAGCGACATTGCATATTCTTACATTGGAAAGAAAACAATATCTTAATCATTTAGGTACATATTATTCTTTGTTCTCTCACACATTAATACACCCATTCACATTTGTACGAAGAGATAAAAGAATCTTTGGCAAAGTTAATTGTTAGGTGCGTTGGTATGCATTTATCTCAGTTGCTAAATAAGTATATAGAAACTAACACTATCACAAAATATCTGGACTGCTACAACCACTATAAACAAGAAGTTACACATTGCAGCCGAGTGGATAAGTAAATATGGTTATAAACGAAATCAAAATAGAGTGATTCATTTTTGCAAGACCTGGAAATACAATACGTATTGATTAAGGAATATACATAAAAAGTATGTCTTACATTTACATGATCTTCTCTGCCCATTACTCAACTATTGTTAGGTATGAAAGCCCATTCTTCTATCTACTTGATGTTAATCGAGAAAAACGTTTGTTGAAATTGTTTTATTACATATTTCCTTATAGGTACAATCGAAATAGGAGAATACAGTATGCTTTAAGTGATTGTCAAATCTTTTAAGAGCTGGTCTCTATGTGACGGATTTGACATTTGGTTCTCTTGCGCGATCCGGAGGAAAAATGAACGAGTTCTCATTTGAGAAACGTATTAAATTCTGGAAAATAAAAATCAATAACAAGGAATACCTCGGGAATGGTTTACTCCACAAACCATTTACTTGAACGTAAAGTCTGTGTTTTAACGAGATCTACATTTTTTCTGTAGTAAGAGCTTTTTTTTTTTTTTTGGGTCCTACGATTTGTCGGTTATGCAAAAGTCATTCCAAATGAAGTGGACTTCAAAGAATATTTCCAGAAAATTCAAGATATACGTTTCATGTGTAATAAAACGTTTTTACCGTATGGTACTCTAATGAAAATCCTTAGAGCCATTTTTGATAAAATTAAACATTTCTAAAATGTTTCATGTGAAGGATAGTTTGGGCTGTGAAAATATTCTTGGAAATCTTTGTGTCCCATCCTTGCATCATGTACAACTTTAATACTTACTGTTCACAGACAAGCAGACAGACAGACAGACAAACAAACAGACAGACACCCACACACAAAGATACAGGCGGAACCTTTTCTAGAAGTGCTTTTTATGGGTTCAAGGGTCCTCAGAAGATACATTCCGGTGGAATCTTGACACAAAAATGTTGAGTGGAGTACAATACTTTCTCTACTTAGAATAGGTACGTAGTAGAGAAAGAAAGACAAAAATATCAGATTTGTGTTATAGGGAGAAATCTGGAAGATACTTTAAAACATATTTTGAAGGCTTAAACTTTATAAATCATCAAGGTTTTCGTTATAATGGAAATTATCGTTTATCCGGTAAAATGATCATAGGTATTCATTAAAACATAGGTATTCATAGGTATTCTGATTTTTCAGAAGGGACAGAAATCATCTTAGTTTTCGAACCCAAATTGAAATGAATCTTAGTTTTCTAAATAATATTAACTCTGCATTAACATAATATAATTTATAATTTATAGGTGGAAGTTACTGACTTTTTGCATTGACAAATCGCCCCCATCCCTTCTACAGTCAGCATACCTTTGCAAACACCACTCACCAGACCTTGTTTAACCTGCCGTCATTGACCTTTGACCTCGGTTGTTTACGTTCGTTTAATTGATAATGGTTTGAGTGTAGCTAACTGAAGTAAACTGCGTAAGGATTCCAATTCCTGGTTATAAGAAACCACAATTTGTAATAAATCCACCCAACTGTGTGCTTATGTCGCTGATTTCATCATAATTAAAAGAATTCTTCCAGCACGCAAAGAACGTACAATAGAGTTAGCTCAAGCAGCTAAAAGAATGGGATTAATAATGAACCAAGAGGAAACCAAATATATGTTAATATCCACCTCCGATAACACTCCTCATGAGATAGTGATAGATGATGTGATATTTGAGAGAGTCAAAATATTTAAATATTGGGGGTTGTAATCGATAATAAATGTAGGATGCACGAAGCTATCAAAGATAGGATACAAGCAGAAAATAGCGCATATTTTGCAAATATCAAAATGCTTACAAATCAGCAAATTACAAGAACTACGAAAATTAAAATTTATAACACACTGATTCGGCCAGTAGTAACATGGTGCTGAGCATGTACTTTAACAAGTATGTAGAGTAGAGAAGTCAGTCTCTTTGAAAGGAAAATCCTAAGAAAAATTTGTGGGCCTGTTAGAGAACAAGACGAATGGTGAATAAGAAACAACAGGGAATTAGAGGACTTTATTGCAGGACAAAACATAGATTTGTAAAGTCACAAAGACCGAGGTGGCTTGGACACTTGCACAGAATGCCAGAATCTCTAAAATAATTTTGTAAGGAAGCTTATAAAACAGGAGAAGGGTAGGAAGACCAAAATTGAGATGATTGGATAAAGCTATGAAGGATTTGGAAATTATGAAAGTAAGAGGATGGAAACAACTAACGAGTAACAGACAGAGAAGAAAAGCCAAAAACCACCCGGTGTTGGAGAACCAAAGAAGAAGAAGAAGAAGAAGAAGAAGAAGAAGAAGAAGAAGAAGAAGAAGAAGAAGAAGAAGAAGAAGAAGAAGAGAGGTTATAAAAAACAGGTTTAACCTACTTTGGAAAATTTGGTCGTCTCTTAGTTCAAATGTGGAGGTGAGACATATTTGCATCTTCATGGCTTTGTGCGCTATGGCTACGTATCTTTCGCCCTTGACAGTATCCCTTATAGGGAGTGCAGGTGTTAGGTTTTGTCACGAACTGCGATATTTCTACGTAGAAGATCTGGTAAATCAAGGAGACCTGACCAGTGAGGATGATAAAAATGAAGAGTTGGTATAAGTGCTGGTAGAAACGGACGCAAAGTCTTGAGAAGAAAAGGGAAGGTAGGGGTTGCGACAGTTCTGGGTGGCACAATCTCAAACCGACATCTGACACCAAGAGCTAAGTATTTCTTGCGAATCCCGAGGAGTGAGTGGTGTAACGCGAGAGGCAGCATCTCAGGGACTATGAAGTTGCAACTCCGACTGAGTGCCTCTGAGAGCTTCCCATCTGCAGCGAAACACAATTACTGTCAGCTGATTTTCTTGTCACGCTCTACCTTACTTGCTAGACTCAAAAGATTTCCTGCCCTCGGCACTCCTATCGATTACACTGCTCCTTCCTCGGCATGAACTCGTGATTTTCACTCCCCTGATTTTTCAACGGGGCAATTTTAGACATCCCTATACTATCTTGCTTTCTTTTCATAAATTTTATATCACAAAACAAAATTGAATTTGCCTTTGTTGGCCGTTAGACATCTAGCGCTAAGATACATAACAAAAAAATTATGTTTTTTTAAATATATAACGTTTTGGGATAGGCGTTAGATTTTCTGATTAGAGCATTTTCGAATGAAGAATGAGGGCATAAACGAGCTCAGGGACTTTAAACTAGCGATATTTATCCTAAGGACAGAGGACAAATTCTGAATGTACCACCAGCAGTGATTCGAATTCGGACACACAAGAGAAGCAAGAACTTGACCCCTACACCATCAGGTCAAATTTGTCAAATAAAAACGTGTCCAACTCTTCTTTTAAATTAAATAAGGAAACCGTGAGTGAACTTGCTGAAATGCGACTTTGCTTTTTCGTTATACTATTTGTCTTGTTTAAGGGTATATTCGTTCAACATAATCATAACATATTTTGGGTTTCCAGTATGGGGCGCGTCTTGTTGGCTTCTCGCATTAAAAAAAGTGAAATAAACTGAATGAAGATTGGGTAATGAGAAACATTTTAACGCGGTAAAAATTTAATAGAACAGTATTACAAAAACTAAAGATTCAAAAGTTTGCGCACTCAAATGATTCCTTGTCTGCGCTGGTCAGAGTTCTTACCCTGAAGATACCAAGCGCAGTACTTGGCGAAAAGTCAGTATCTTCGATGCCTTCTAGACCACGGAAGAGATAAACTTAGCTAATAGTCAGGACGTCGGCCGTAAAGGCCTAAGTTTATACTTCACATTAGTGAAATGACAGAAGAGCGGGTTAAGCGACTGTACGTGAAAGTAAAACTACATTATTATGTGACAATGAAAACTGAAAGAAGTGACTGTTTTGAGAATTGGGACGAAGGGACAATGTGATATGTCATATGCAAATAATGCGATGAATAATGCCATCAGCTGTGCGCGATTAATTTAAGTTTAAAAAAACGCATCTTCAAAATTGGTTTCAGACGTTTACACTTAAATGCTTTTATACTATTGAAGCATGTAAAAACTTATGATTCTTATCAGTAACTGGCTGCTTGGGTAACATCCATTTATTGTGGTTATCACGTAAGAAATTAAGTATGTAGTTGCATGGTTACTGGTTATGGTTTAAATTAATGTTTCCTAAGATATCAGTACTGCACCTGTATTGGTCCTTGCTATTAAGACTCGACCCAGATGCAACGTCAGTGTAATGTTGTATTCCTTGCACTCAGTAGCCAGTACGAGCAATTAAGATGACAAAATGCTGATAACGAGCTTATTCCTTTGATTCGAGTTTTGGAAATGTTATAAGTAGGCTTCGGCGGCGGTTGCATGTTGTCAGCATTTAAGTTACGTTTACAGAGAAGTTTTCTACCGCCCCTACCCAATGGGCTAGGTTGGGTAGGGGCGGTGCAGTCGCGTCGCTTTACAAACAGATTACACTGTACTGATGTACACTGTACATTGTACTGTAGTGCTGTCTTACCCTCCCCTTCCCTACTACTTCTACTGCCAACAAACATGAAGTAGAAATGGGGACAGTAAAGTAACTCTCAACCTAACGTCGTTTGCAAGCGCGACCGAAGCCTAATTATAAGTATTTATATATAATTTTACTATTTTCAAAATACAAATACACCTACTGTAGATTTCATATAAAATTGGGGTACAGGCTTTCGGATTTAATTTTAAAGAAGATTAATGGAGATCTGTTTGTCCAAGGGGACTCGTGTAATTGACAAACTTTACTACAGGCAGCTACACATAATTTTAGCGCTAAAAGCAGAATAATTGAACATTTAGTAACATTTTGTGGTTAAGATTATTCCAAAATAAATTAATAATAAATGCCACGAACAGGCCTTCACTAAGTAAGCTGTTAAAAGTACTAAAATTTCACTCTAAATCAGGTGAAAGTGGGACCTTATAATTAAAAGTTAATATTCCGCGGTAGTGTACAGTATGAACCATTAAGTAACATAACATTAACATTAAGTAACATGTTTAGTTTCTGTTTCGGAAAAACTCGTATAGAAACAATGCATGCTTTAATTTTAATTATCAAAGAAGCTTTAGTTTCTCCTGAAGGAATATATACTTATATATTTATTTGTGTAACATTTGTGTGTTAAGACGATAACAGCATCGTCTTAACACACAGATGTCACCTTAAGTAGACCCCTAAAAAGGAAAACAATGCTCGTTTTTTTTTTCAAGGACAATGTATTGATTGCATTCATTAACCTTTTTTGACCAAAATCCTTGTTCATGAAAGGAGAAATACCGTTTAGCAAGCTCTGAATTAAACCATATTCCAGGAACCATGATACGTTTTATTTTCTAGCGTTGGAGTATCTAATGGCACATAAACCGCGGAGCTCTAAGTACCACAGAATATTGTTAGTCTATTATTTCTGTTATACACACAAGATTATTTCTTTGGTAAAAAAGAAAAAAGAAATAAAAAAACTACATAGTTTGAGACGCTGAGAAATCCGACGTATGTTCTGAAATTAAAAATACAGGTGTCATCAATAATTATTTTCAGTGCAAACTTTATTGTTCTGTATTTTGCAGAAGTTTTGAAGAACTTTAACTTTTTTTTTTCTTAATGTAATGATCGGTTTATACAACAAGAAAGCTGTAACAGTAATAGGAAGAAGAACAAAATGACGTGCTGATCATGTGACACTGCTAACAAAACAGCAAGCAATTCAATTAAACATGCTAATGTAGATAAAAAAAACTACGGCGTTCGGTACAGGCTGAAGTAAAGAGTAAGACACACAAAGACTTTGTACATTGGAATAAAAGTAAAGAATATACATTCTGGACATAATATTTTAACATAAAAAGAAAGATCTTCTGTTGACCTTTAAGAAATGTCTATGAAGGACATGAGCGTGGATTCGTAAAATGTAAACATTTTGATATTACGATGAAGTGGGGTGAACTATTGGAAGCTTTTGAAAAATGTGGACGTGAAAAATGATGTTTCTGGTGCTCCAACTCCAACCCTAGAGACTTCTATTGAGATTTTGTGCAATCAGTTGTGTTGTAGTATAGTCCATTTTATAATTAGACTGACATTGCAACTGAGGTGTTCACAGCAGTAACGCTAACCAGCTCCTATAAGGTGATTTACTCCACGCGGGGAAGTCTCTCTTTGGCTCAAGTTAAATATCAATCGATTCCTACTGGATGGAAGTGAGATAGCAACGAACTCTACGTGCATTCTTCACTGGCTGAAGTACACAGTCATCTAGGCCTGGCCTTTGTTCATAGGCTAATGTACATATGTGTGGTTTTTCACTTTCTCTACTATATAGTAAGTAGAGAAAGCACTGTATTCCACCCAAAAATTCGATGTCGAGATTTCGCCGGAAATACATGTTTTGAGGCCCCTGAATCCAAAAAAGCAGTTTTAGAAAAAGGTCCGTGTGTGTGTGTGTGTGTGTGTGTGTGTGTGTGTGTGTGTGTGTGTGTGTGTGTGTGTGTGTGTGTGTGTGTGTGTGTGTGTGTGTGTGTGTGTGTGTGTATGTGTCAGTCTGTGGCCAGCATAACTCAAAAACTAAAAGTCAGTTAAAATCCAAAGTTGATATTTAAGTTTAACATCTTTTAAGGATGCGACACGAAGATTTTGAAGAAAATTGCTCCACCCTAAACTACCCTTTAAATGGAAAATTTTTCGAAAATTTTGATTTTCTCGAAAATGGCTCTAATAATCTTGATTAGAATGCCATATCTTAAGACATTTTTATGACAAATTCATGTATATTTTGAATTTTCTGGTTATAGCTTATATAGTCCTGTTTGCTCTTGATGACTTTTGCATAACTCGTAAATCGTAAGAGATACACCAAATCTTAGTGTAAAAAAGTGCAGATCTCGTTAAAACACACAATTTATATCTGAATGAATTTTTTGTGGAGTGAACCACTTCGGAGATATTCCTTGTTATTTGTGTGAGTTTTGGAATGCTTAAACTTTCGTCAAACGAAAGACCGTTATTCATTTTTATACCTTAGCCGTGCAAAGAGAACGGAATCTCAAAGATTTAAAAGATTGGGCTATCGCTCAAAGCCTACTGTATTCTCATATTCCCCTTGCACCTACAAGGAAATAAGTAATAAGATCATTTCTGCAATTGGTTATCTCAACTAACACGAAGAATAAAAATAAGGGTTTATAACAATGGTTAGTACAAGAGTAGAGGAGGACATGTGAATGCGACACATCAGATTTTTTGGTAGTGTTTAACGCTCACTTTTAGTACATACGGCACCGCAGGTGGTGACACTACTGACACATGGAATGAACAAGGAACACCTGTGAAATGAGATGGCGGGGAAAAGCGGAGAACCCGGAGAAAACCCGCTTCGGTAAAGCTCCGTCCACCATAAATCCCACATGCGGTCGCCTGGGATGGAGCTCGGGCCGCTTTGGTAAGAGACGAACGGTCTAACCACGTGGCCACGGCACGGCGTATATATGTGTGCCTGACTTGAATTCAAGCTAATAAGATTGTGACAGCCTCTCCCGGTGTGCAACACAGAGATTTTACCAACGTCAAACAAACACAGTATAGGAAACCATAAGCATGGGCACGATTCAGTGCACACAACTGTATGTAGGTAATGGAAGTAAAATGTACTACAAAGTAAAATGCAGCATCACACGGGACTAACAGCTTTACTTGCCTTCCAAAGAAACTATCCAGGGAAAGGAAAATGACTTGACTGGAACACTTAAGTGCGGTGAAACTGCTTGCTAAGAGACACATTGCACGGAAAGAGAAAAAGTTTCGGGGCAGAATTCATGACAAATGATAGTCTGTGATAAGCAATTCTATGTGGAGAGAGAGAGAATACCTTACAGAGCAACGTATGAGGGTGGGTTCACAGCAAATCTAATGTTAGTTATTATTTTTACTTTTAGAACATAACCCGGATTTGTAATTCTAAGCTATGAAGCGTCATCTTTACGTTATAAGAGTTCAGTGAAATAAATATTACATAGAATTTAACATTCCTGTTAACATTATGTGTGCTTCTTAACAATCACATTAGGATTTAATTATGCTCGTTTTTAATTCTTTAGGAAATGAAACAAACAATAAAATAAATAGAACATGTAAATAAACCTACCACAAATACACAATAATTGCTAATGTGCGGAATGACGATGTAGGAGATTTGTAATAGCATTGCTTTTTGAAAAACGAAGTCATATTCTTTTAAAGTAAATAACCTCTTATAGATGCTGTCGAAATAACATAGGAATGTGTAGCATCAAAATAACAACACAATATAATTATGAATACACATTCACACTCACAACGAAAAACATCCATGCATTTTGTCTTTACAAAGCTTCACATCACGTTAACATCTGACGAACGTCCACAGTTGTCGCCGACTATGTCTTTGGCTGCAGACTTTCACCTTTGTATTTAGAAACACATCGACTAGACGATATCGTTCCATCTTCTTTGGTTTAGTTTACTTTAAATGCACCATAAAGAGATGATAAAGACAATTTGTACAGATCTTTAACACTCCATTTGTTCTTGAAATCCAGTGCTCATTTAGTACGTTCATGGATCACCAAGTCACCCATTTGAAATTAACATCATATTTTTTACAGATCACAATATTTAACGAGAAGTATTTTGTCAGAATGAACGCACAAGTCATTAAAGTTTGGTCTTTTTAAATATACTTTTCAATATATGCTTTCTGAATGTCTTCATTTGTGCTTTATGTCAGACTAGTGCAGTGCATTTTGTATTTATTTGGGTGGGCAAAACATTTCATCTGCTACAACAACGCAAAAATATATCAATATTTGCTCTGAAATGTAGAATAACTTTTAAAAATAATAAATATTTGGAAATTAAGCAAACTAAAATGATTAGATTTACCACAGCAGAACTATTTCGAAGACTAAATTACAATTTTAATACAATCGTTTCATAATAAGCATTATAAATTCCAACTTTGGTATCAAAATATCATGGAATTTTGTATCCACAAGAGTAAATTTCCATTTCTAAAACTAAATGGTTTTAAACACATTAATTATGAAGATTAAAAACACGAATTCCAAATATTTATTTATTATAAATTTTCAGAACACAATGAAAAATTGAGTTTTTTTGTTCTTAATCTCAAAATATTTCTATTAAAAATTTGCCTGTTCTGATTTAGTTTTTGCTTAAGTATACCTCTGTTGTACAATATGCATACAATTATAAACGAGATTACTTCATTATGTTTTTCTCATACATTCTGTAACAAAAATGAGTCAAATATACATAGACACGTTTTTATGTGTTTTAGATGAGTTAAAAGACGTAAACATATTTTACGTCTGTCAAATGAAAGTCATTTAATGGCCATTTAACCAATATTTATTTTAAGTGCACAATTTTTGTGTTAAAGAACTTGACCAAAAGCACAAGTGAAGAATTACTGCATAATCGCAGCAGAACAAACTTCTGGCTTAATACTTGAGTGAGTTATTTTTGGTATCCACACGATATTTCAACTTTGTTCACCTCGCAGTTGAGTCAATTGCCCGCCCAGTAGGTCTGCTTCATGCAGGAGCAGGCCCAGGAGGCCAATCCAGACCTGGGCGGGGAATCCAATTCTACGCAACAGGCCTGAGTTCTGTGTGTTGGGTTTCCTTATGCCTCCGCAGATCCACCTTGCGCTGGAAAGCCCGTCCGCATAGGTCGCAGGCGAACGGTTTGAATCCCGTGTGTTTTCTGCTATGTGTGATGAGATTGGAGCTCTGACTGAATGCCTTTCCACACACTTGGCACTTGTGCGGCTTCTCTCCTGCAACAATACAAACAAACCCAGGTTACATAAATACATTATCACCTAATACAAGAGGGCATATCTCTTCCTCCCCAAGGATTTGTCAGTAAGAGGTTTGTTCCAAACGCAAGTAACTCATTACCACCCGGATTCCAACTTCTGTACAGACACTTCCTTAATTGCTAGAATGTGATCTTTGCATGACCAGGCGGAAAAAAGAAAAAAAAGGAGGGGGGGGGGAAGAAACCAATAAGAATTTCCGATTTGAGACAAGTATTTTGGAATGGTTACTCCTCAAAAATAGACTAATTTCACATGCTTTAACGATATCTACGTTTTTTGTGCAATTAGAATTTGCATATCTCTTAGGGTTTACCGTTATGCAAAAGCCGTCCAGAATGAGACGATTTAGAGGCTATTCCTATAAAATTCACGATATACATTTAAATTGTCAAACATATCCTGAACGTGTGGTATTTTAATCCAAAACGTTAGAATATTTTTTGATTAAATCAATATTTTCGAAAAACATACCATGAATAGGATAGTTTGGGAAGGGGAATTTTCTTGAAAAGCCTTGTGTTGCATCCTTGGAATACCCAGGACTTACACACCAAATTTTGTATTCAACCGACTTAGTTATACTATCCACAAGCTCACACCACGCGCGCGCACTACACGCTTACACAACCGTCGCTTGGCTGTTACTTTTTAAGTTAATTGCTTTTCTGCGTTTTATTATAAGTACATCGTTTTATTATATAAATTTCTGGACTGTTATTATTCTAATTATTCACATAGTTGTCGTTTATTCGCTGTTATATACTATATTTGTTTATACGCACCAATGGAGTAACAAAAGTCGATGACCTGTTATTTTGAGTGTGCAGGAAAACGAGCATTTGTACAACAAGAAGGAATTAAACTTAAGGATGAACGTATAAAGGAGAACACAATAGGCAATAACTCCGTGTTTAGATCTTCACTTTATAGAAATTTGGCATTGTTCACCCATTTTTATGTTGGCTGAATTGGAGAGCAGGTGTTTTTTGACTACAGGGACCTCAAAACATATATTGCAAGTGAAATCTCCGTATGAAAATGTCATTGTAAGCTTTAATTTCTAAGAGAGATTTGGTAAAGTCATGTTAACATTAAATTGTGACTAAATTCATTACATATACCAGGTGAGTCAGCTGCCCCTTATTCTCTAGTTTTGTGCAATCCGCATTTTATACTCCAACATGAAAACATCGACCCCATTACTATGTTCTACCTGCGTATTTAACATAGATGTTAAACACTCGATGAAATTAGTGCATGAGCGTCGCGAAGGGGGGGCAAGGGAGGGCCGCGGACCCCCCCCCCCCTAGGAAATTAATGAACTTAATGTGCTGACTATTAAACTATTATTTTAAAGAACAATTTCTATTTAGCGCAAATTTATACGGTTATCCGCAACAAATACTATAACTTTTGACAACAAAATAATGAATTAATATTATCTGATTGCAAAATTCTAATATTTGGCCCCCCCCCCTTGGAAAAAAGTCTGCTGAAGTTCATGAATTAGTGCTAATATAGATGTTATCACATCGCCTTTTAATATATTCGTAATTAGAGACCTGACGTTTGCACTTCTGTAAATGTTCACTAGTACCAGCGAATATTACATCTTAAACGGAGTGTTTACCACACACGTTTCTAGGTAGCTCAGTTGGAATGAGCGCAAGACTCCGAAGTGATCTATATCTTGTGAAGGTGGTTCGAATCACCTGTATGTACTAATTTTTTTAACGTGCAATCCTCATAATTTACAAATTATTATTCTGAAAACGGTCATTATATTCATTTTTATTGCTTTATTTATGTTTTATGGCATTGTTTGACGTTTCTTTATTGGTGAACTACAATTAGGTAATTGTTTAAACATACCTATAGGCAGGTGCAATTGAAATAAGGATCACTTATACACAGGGTTGAACAGATCTACAAGCCACTGTAATACGTTCACGAAGGGTTTCTGGATTGCCCAGCTCCTCTCCATAAATGCGTTCTTTTAAATAATCCCAGAGAAAGAAGTCAAGGGGTGTCAGATCAGGTGATCTGGCAGGCCAGGGGACTGGCCCTTGACTTCCTATCCAATGACCAGAATGTGCAGCATTCAAATGATTGCAGACAATCCTCGACCGATACGGAGGAGCACCATCGTGTTGAAACCACATCGCCATTAGCTCCTGCAGTGGCACATTTCCTAATAATAAGGGGTGAGCTACAGAGGAATTCGAGGTAGCGTGCTCCTGTTAGATTCCCCTCGAAGAATAATGGTCCAACAAGGTGGTCTCCCAAGATTCCACAACAGACATTTACACCCCACTGCTCTTGGTATACTATTATGGGGCTTTTGTAATATAGGTATATAATAAAAATGTCGGGAAATACTATGCAAAAGAGTGCTGAGCAACCAAAATACACAATAATGGAGCTGTGAGGCTTCCACGGTGTTGCATTTAGGGTCTCACCTCGCTATTTATAAAAAAATCCCATTGGGAAGCAATAACAACAGTTTAAATAACGTCATATAACCTTGCTTATTCTTAGTGACCAAAATGCACTAAACTGCTGAGAAAGCACAAGAAAGTCAAAACAAAAGAAAGACCAAATTCGACTGAGTAAACACTCCGTGGTTAATGTCAGAGAGATAAATGAATATTATATGAACTCGCTATTCTTTTGTTATTTTGTGAGGCCTTGAAAACATAAATAATTATTTATTCTTATGCTGGCGATGTTCTATCTACTACGAGTAAGGCTGGTTTACAACCAACAACGGAAACCATAACCAGAATGAGAGACCTGAAATACATACCAGGTGAGTCAGCTGCCCCTTATTCTCGAGTTGTATGCAATCCGCATTTTATACCCCTACATGAAAACATCAACCCCATTACTAGGTTCTACCCGCGTATTTAACATGGATGTTAAACACTCGATGAAATTACTACTAATATAGATGTTATCACATGGCCTTTTAATATATTCGTAATTAGATAGCTGACGTTCACGTCTGCAGATGTTCACTGGAACCAGCGAATACTATATGTTAAACGGGATGATTACCGCACATGTCACTAGGTAGCTCAGCTGGAACGAGTGCCACACCCCGAAGTAATCTGGGTGCTGTGAAGGTGGTTTAAATCACCTGCGTGTATTAATTTTTTTTACCGTGTAATACTCACAATTTACAATTATTGTTCTGAACGCTTTTGATTTTCATTTTGAATTGCTTTATTTGTGCTTTATGGTATTGTTTGATGTTCCTTTATTGGTGAACCACAATTAGGTAGTGAAATAAGGATCATTTACACACATTTGAGCACAGGAAACAAGGAAATTACGTTATCGGAGATTAACATGGAAATTAAACACAATTTTGCAGGCATAGAATTATTGTGCTATTAAACATGTTGTTTCATATTGGTATGTTTTGTGGCGCTGGAATGACTCTTTTTCTATTCCTGCAACACAACTCTAAAGAATCAAGTGCTCGAACTGATGACCTTCTTGGGTGATGCACGCCTGGGCACGCTGTTGAATGGAGCCCCTGACTCGGTGTAGCATGGCGGGTGTAACAGATCTACAGGCCACTGTAATACGTTGGCGAAGGATTTCTGGATTGTCCAGCTCCTCTGCATAAACATGTTCTTTTAAATAACCCCAGAGGAAGAAGTCAAGGGGTTTCAGATCAGGGGATCTGGCAGGCCAGGAGACTGGTCCTTGTCTTCCTGTCCAATGAAGAGGATGTGCAGCATTCAAATGATTGCAGACGATCCTCGACCGATGCGGAGGAGCGCCATCGTTTTGAAACCACATCGCTCCTGCAGTGGCTCATTCGCAACACACTACGACTACGTCATGCCAGTCCAATGGGGCAGAAGTCATTACACCTGTTCTATTATAAAATACAGACAGCCAAAAACGATTTAAATTATAATGTCCTAAACCCTCAGGGACTTTATAATTAGATTATTGTGAATTCGGTTTCCAAGTTTTGATGAAGAAAAAAAAATATATATATTGTCACCGCGCCCGCCGCATCTAATTGCCCACAACAGCAGTGTCACCCTACGCATTATTGTCGGCACTACCGCAAAGGAGCCGAAGGAAAGAGACAGAGAATGGCCGCATTGTTGGGGCGCTTGCCGAAAGAGAGAAAAGGATAGAAACTTCGAGAATCTTCTGCTTTGTATTTCACCGCAATAACTGAACTTTCCAGAATAGTGCCTGGGAGATATAAATAGCGGTAAAGTGCGACAGAAGGGGAGTCAGACGTATGTGAAGCGTTGAGTAGTCGTGCCGACGGAGGGTCAGACGTATGTGAAGCGTTGAGGAGTCGTGCCGACGGAGAAGGGACAGTTGTTGTGTTATTAGTTCGGAGCCGTGCTGTTGGTGAATGGGAAAAGACTTTCTTGCTGTTGCAACGAGTGTAAAAAGTTACTGTTTACGGAAATAAAAGTGTATCTTTATCCAGACTACATCTGTCGTCTTTACTTTACACCACCAAAAGTCACAATATATATATATATTTACAATGCTGAGACTCTAACCTGTGTCATTGGGAGTTAGCGGAGAGTACACGTCACAATCCTATTCAGCTATTTCGAGACTTGAGTGAAAGCACGTACCGCGTACAGTAGTAGGAATTCTATGCCTGGCGCTATTCCATTGCCACCTCGCAAGTTTGTGTCCTTGATTTAGCCTTTTAAGACAGTTTTAATCATTTACTGGGTGTTTTACTATTATTACTTAAATGGCAAAAGCTGTTATGCATATTAGTTGAGATGCACGAGGCGTAGTTCACGCAAAAATGTAAATATACTGTTGTTTAATAATATGTCCGTTTTGACTGTACGGGTCCATGATGGATGAGGCGTATCTCTAAATTTTTCCTGATTTTGGCAGCGAACCCCTGCACAAGAATCCGCCATTTTCTTTTTAGCTGGCGTTGTTAGTGTACTCATATGATAGGTCCATTTTTACCGAGGCGTTTACTGAATTACGTTGCTATTGTACACTCTAATAAAAAGTTTTTAAAATTGGCCGGAAACCGGAATTCGCTCTCAGTAAACGAGTCGTATGTTTTTGAGGTGTACTTTAGCGAGGAGTACGTTATGTCCCTGTCCCTTAAACCACTGTTGCTCTCAATTTTGCGCATTCCTCTCTTTAAGAACGTCAAGCAATACATATATTTTAGTAAGCGCAAAAGTGGACTAAGGTACACTTGCCGTTAGATGGATGGCCTACCTTCCAAAAAAATAAAGCGCGGCTGCCTCGCCTGGTATATTCAAATGGGAGTGTTCATAGCCAACGGCAAACTTTCCGGGATCCGGGAACGTGTGAGAAGACCAGTTTAACTTTTGTGTTCCCGTTAACGGGTACGGCATATTAGATCCCGTAAGTGCATATTAAATACTTCTTCCTCCTTCAAGGTAGAGGCTGTGAGGTAAACGACCGCTAGAGATCTCCCTGATCGCAATTCTGGGATAATCAAACCGGAAAGAATTTCAGCAGTGTAGCTCTCACGTTCACAAATTGGTAAGTGACGGTTGTGTAAGCGTGTAGCTTGGCCAATACTTTTTAAGTTAATTGCTTTCCTGCGTTTTATTATAAGTACATCGTTTTATTATATAAATTTCCGGACTGTTACTATTTTAATTATTCACATAGTTGTCGTTTATTCGCTGTTATATACTATATTTGTTTATACGCACCAATGGAGTAACAAAAGTCGATGACCTGTTATTTTGAGTGTGCAGGAAAACGAGCATTTGTACAACAAAGAGGAATTAAACTTAAGGATGAACGTATAAAGGAGAACACGTGGCAATAGGCAATAGCTTCGTGTTTAGATTTTCACTTTATAGAAATTTGGCGCTGGTTAACCCGTTTTTATGCTGGCTGAATTGGAAAGCAGGTTAAAATATTTTCATTGGTCAAAAGAAATAAATGACATCCCAATATTCACTATTCCCGCTGCCGTTAACGGAAAGTTATGAACCAACCTTAATCGTTGAAGAAGATATAGGCAGATGGTCTTGCGAGCGTTTGTAGACATTGCATAACACTAAATAATTAATTTGTGAAATGGAGTGAAATTTTGAATTCTAAGCTAACCAGTAATTTTCGCCTTCTGTCAAAAGTTATCTGTGCCAAGTTTGGTCGAAACCGTTGCAACGGTGTAGAAGTTTATAAGGAACACGCACGCCCACACAGACACATACAGACACCGACTTATATGTACATATAGGTATATTTAGATTACACAGATACCTAGTTAATATCTTCAAAAGTAATTATCATTCAAAACTGAAATTTTGCTTATTAGTTATGTTAATCACAAGAAGCATATCTGCAAACCTTGATCTAAATGACTTCAAAATTACATAAATTTGTAAGTTCAGTCCCAGGACATGTTAAGAAACGTGATAATTTCATTTGTTTCGTAGCTAACGTGATAGACAGGGTACGGCGCGAACTACGTAACGTAATTCCCCTAGTCCAGTCATGGCCCAATTAAGTAAAACCACAATCACCTAATACATCCATACAGAAGATGCAGTTTTATCATGATGGTATACAATGTTAGACGTGTAGCAGACTAACTCCGATTCGTGCCGTAGCTGCCTTTCTCGTTAGCCTCGGTTTCTTTCGTGTCCACAGAGTAGTAAACAAAGAAAGTGATTCAAATATTTCTGAAAGGAGACTTGATGTGGACGTCGCTCGTCACAAACTGTAAGTCCGTAACTAGAAGCAGCACCCCCAGGCTCTCTATACGCAGCTCTCCCTCACACAGTCGTAGTGCGAGCTCTTGTGAATGAAGGGAACAAAGGGGTTACCATGGAAACCTCTTGATGCAGTGCAAGTGGGCGGCGCCAGGCTCTGGGCCAATCACAGCAACGGCGCCGAGGGTAGGGGAACATTGTTTCATGATACATTTTCGCCTTTTTAAACAAAAAGAAAATACCTCCCACCCTTTCAAGTATTCATCTCGTTGGAAGATGGAGGGACTCTGTGCCATGCAGCTACAACCTACTGGAATGCTAACATTGTTGTTGTTGTTGTTGATGATGATGGTGGTGATGATGATGATGATGATGATGATTGATGATGATGATGATGATGATGATGATGATGATGATGGTGATGATGATGATGATGATGATGATGATGATGATGATGATGATGATGATGATGATGATGATGATGATGATGATGATGATGATGATGATGATGATGATGGGGAGATACGACCTGCCCGAAGCTAGATCATATCTCCTTAGGTTAGGTCTAGATTGACAGCGATTTATTTGCCAATGCCGAGCGAAGTGGCGCAGGCGGTAGCATTCGGGAGGTCGTGGGTTTAATCCCCGTCGACCACGCACTCTAACTTGGGGTTTTCCATGGTTGAACCCTTGTCACTTAGGCGAATGCTGGGGGTGTTCATCCTCATACTACGGCTTCCCCGTCCAATATTACCCTTCCCCATCATTCCCCTCTCATCCATTTCAGGGCTGTAGGATTAGGCGACTGGACGGTGGCTGCGCGCTCTGTGAATGTTTCCTCCCTCTGGGGTCGGAACGGTCAGGTCAGGCTGCCCCGCAGTGGGCTCTTGTTGGGAACAGCCGGGGGTGCGGGGCTTTGAGGGACGAGCAGGTGGCGTCGGATGCGTTTGTATTGTAACCGTTAAGGACTCCGTCCACGGTTGCGCTTGTCGTCATTTAGATCTGGTCGACCTTCGGATCTCTGCGCTCATCCTACCCTCCGAGGGGTGGCGGTAGCGGTATAAAGGGCTTACTAGGCTACGTGTCTTGGTAATGCCGGGGCCCATTTGTTATATACTTTATCTTTTACTCACCCAAGAGTAAGGTGACAGTACAGTGGCTCGTCAACAAGAGTGAAATCACATTTCGTTTATCCCATCTTGAACTCTGAGCTTACAGCTGAAAAATCCAATCGGTGATGGAACCTGAGTTCCTTTGCATACTAACGGGGTGCTCACCACCAATAGATATAGAAGTAGATAATATTGAGCAATGCTTTGTCAGTGCTTTTGCCGGGTGTTGACCATTTGTTGAAAAAAATGATACAGTATATTACATACTCTGAGTCCAGTTGACTTTTAGCCAACTACAATAATTTGGTCTATTCGGGTTCAAATTTTGTTTACCTTAAATCTGACAGGATTCTTTCATCAGCCAGGTAAGTACAGAATTATAGAAATTAGTTTCACTAGTAGGACCCGAAGTTTCATCTGTAAATTAAAACCATTACCGACTTCCTCTTATATGAGGCGACTGACAAAGCACCGTACTGCTGAACCAAGCTGACCGCAGAATAAGGGAATACCGACTTGCCATTTCTCCACCGCGTATTTGTAAAGATGCGAAAAAAATATGAATATGTTACGCTTACTTTTCATTGTAAAATGTGCTCGAAATAAAGTCCTTAGCTTCTGTTGAACACATTATTAATCATTCGATGAATGTTGTTCAATTTGTGCAATCAAAATATTGAAGAAAGAAAAAAACAAAGAAACAAAAAAAAAAACACGCCGATTACGGTCTTTTCGCCGTGCTAAAGGGTGTTCATTGAGTAAACCTTATATTTAAGCGTTTCGTATGGATTTAGATCTAGAGAGTTAATAGAACATTCAGTTATTCTGACATGAAAAACACGTCCCTAATGCAGAAGAGTGACTTTTTGGGAGGCGGGGTGGGGATGGAGAACTTCTTTTCACGAAAACCAAATATCTCATTTAATTTTTCATAGCTTAGAACTGTCAGTTGCCAGTTTCTCTCTTTGTCTAACAAAGGCCAGTATGCTTTTTCTAAAAACCTATAATTTGTGAATTTGTTAGGGACGGTGACAACAAGGAATTTCTGTAAAAATCTGATGTGTTGCACTCACATGACTTTCTCTACTCTTGTACTAACTATCCTTACAAACCCTTATTCTCCTATCTTCTTCATGTTAGTCGACAGAAACATTTGCAGAAATTATTTTATTGGTAACTTTTCTGTAGGTGCAAGGGGAATATGGGAATACAGTAGACTTCGAGCGTTAGTCATATCTTTTAAAGTTGGTCGCTATATGAAGGCTATGGAATTCCGTTCTCTTTGCACGACCAAGAATGAAAAAAGTGAATAACGACCTTCCATTTGAGCAAAGTATAACTAAGTATTGCAAAACTCACACAAATAATAAAGAATATCTCCGAAATGGTTCACTCCACAAAAACTGCATTGAGATATAACTTGTGTGCCTTTACGAAATCTACATTTTTGTATATTAATATAACTCTTAATTAAGAGTTGGTCTATCTCTTACAGTTTACCAGTTATGCAAAAGTCATCACAAGTAAAGAAGACAGCTATAGACAAAATTGAAAATACACATTCATTTGCCATTAAAATATCTCAAACATATGGTATTTTAATGAAAATCGTTAGTCACTTTTGAGAAAATGAAATTTTCGAAAAATTTTCCATGTAAAGGATAGTTTAGGGTGGAATAACTTTCTTCAAAATCTTCGTGTCGCATCCCAGAAATACATTAAACCTAAATACCAATTTTGGTTTTTATCCGACTTTTCGTTTTTGAGTTATGCTGTTTACACACACACACACACACACACACACACACACACACACACACACACACACACACACACACACACACACACACACGCGCGCGCGCGCGCGCGCGCGGACCTTTTTCTAAAAGTGCTTTTTTTTTTTTTTTTTGGTTTCCGGGCCTCAAAACATGTGTTTCCGGTGGCATTTGATAAAGGTATAAAAATAGAATTGCAATAGATACAAGAGCAATAACTCCTAGTTTATTGTGGATAGAACGTAAAATTGCATAAGCAAACAAAAAATATCATTTTGGTTGAATGTGAACAGGTGTTACTAATGGATTTGCTGGTGTAAAACTATCGGGATCTCCTAAAATATAACGTTTCTTATTTCCTTATTTCCCCTATTTACTACATGTAGAAGAGAAGTAAAAATTAAGAACGCATGTCGCTGTATCTATTTCAGCAAAATTTAATACAGCAAACACTCGCTCTTCTGTAGTAGGTATATACCATCATAAAATAGAAAATGATTATCCGGGCTTGTGGACCGTGGTCGGCAACGAGACTAGCAGAATACTACGGTCACACCACTGAGGATGTTCGATGCAGCTTCGAACGAAACGTCTGGAAGATTTTTTTTTTCCACTAGATCACGGCTCACAAGCCCGGGTAATCATGTTTTATTTAATGATACCGGCCGTGAAAGCTTACGCAATTGGATCATACACCATCATAACTACACAGAGTAAACATAAACATCTGATAGCTTCACTTAACACTATTTGCATGCCAAACAACGTTAGACTGATCTGCAAATGCCACTTTCCAACGTAGCTGCATGCGTTAGACTACCGCAGGGGCTACCGTGAATCAGTCCCGGGAGTACCTACCAGTTGCGTCATTCAAAATAAACGTGGTATAAAAGAGTAGAAGGTACACAAGAAAGCAACTACGAATCAAGGTCATCTCTCCGTTGTACGATAATTAATTTATATCAAAGAACCAACACAAAACTGTGGTAAATATCACTTGGCAATTAAGGTGACAAAGTGGTTTATTCTTAGGTATTTGGCTCAGGGAAAGCACGTAGTATAATGAAATTATAATTAGGTACATTGCGTTAGAATGGATGACATAAGAAATGGATCACATGCATTAAATCCTTAAAGTTACTTTTTAAAAAAAGGAAAGAAAGAAAGACAGCGTAAGAGTGACACATCTGTAAATTAAACCAAAGTATTGAACAATTAAAAATTAACATTTCTAATAACTAAATAACAATGAATTTTACACCTTAAGTTGCTTTAAACTGCCAATAAAGGTCAAGTTTCAAATTTCCTTTGTTTTTTCCCAAACCTATTTTTACCATTTTTCCACATTGAAAACGCAATTGCTAACTTATTTGTTTCAAAAAATGTTCACTTAATCTCAGAAGAAGATAGCTTTCTTCTTTTTAAATAAAGCTGAAATTTTAGAAAAATATTGAAATTCGAAAAAATAAAACTTTTCAGGAGATTAAAGTAAACAACCGCCTCCGTAGCACAGTGGTAGCGCGCCTGCCTCTGGCGCGTAGTACACGGGTTCGATCCCTGGTACCTGCGTGGGGACTTTTCCTCCTCTGGGAGGTGTGGTACGGGGTGCACTCAGCCTCGTTAGGTCCGTGAAGGGCCAATTGAGGATCTATTTGATAGAAGTAGCGACCCCAGTTTGCGAAGGGCACATAACCGGCCGGGAGGGCTCTGGGCGCAGATCACGTCCAACCCACCAGTGCTGTACCTCATGACTCCTGTAGTGGAAAGAGAGGTGGGGGGTGACGGAGCACCGGGCGGTAAGCTTTTGCTCGTGAAGTGCTGTTTATTTTTTGTAAAAAGTAAACATTTCTTTGCGACAAGAAGGTTAATACAAAAAATCAAACAACATAGACCTCTTTTGTAAACGTATTAACTACACAACCTCAATTGTTGTGAAGATTTTGAAAAATCATCCTGTGGAACATCTTTATTAAGGCATGAATTTGCACAATAGCCAAGTAATACTTAACTAACCATACGAGCTGAAGTGTTAAAACAGGTCAAAGCCATTTATATTATACGAGTGTGTAATACCTAGCATATAAATAACATACCTATATTATGTGCTGCGGAATTTTAAATTTCAGTGATGCAATCATACTGGCTATGTAAAACGCTCATATTCTTAATAGTTATCAAGTGCACCACTTGTAACACCCTTGCTGTATAAAATTCAGAAGATGCTTATCTAGCAGTATTGGAGCTAGTTTCTTCCCAGAACATTGTTTGGCGAGAGCTCTCCACGTTTCAGCGTCCTCTTGAAGGTAAAATATTTGTTCTTTTAAGATAATTGCTTTAAATTGTATATCCTCCGTTTATCAGTTCAATTGCAGAAACGCGTTCTGGGTTTTCCCCTCTTTCTTTTCAGAAGGGCAGGAACCATTTCCGGAGTCTTCCATTTTTTATCCTTCATCCTCTTTTTCCACTTCTCGTAGCAGCGGTCATCATAAAGTTGGAATCTGTGTTCCTTTTATCGTTGACCTGGTCCGTGTCTGCAAATCTCAAGCCATCATAAACATTCAATCTGTGTAGTCCGGATGCAGACCTCCCAAGAGTGCCTTCTCCGGCTATCATAGAGATTGAATCTTGCCCCTTCTCTGTCTCTCTCACGCCTGAGATTGAACTGACCCTTTGCCTGCCTGCCATGTTGTGACGTCACTTGCAATCCGTGTACAGCCTGGGTAAGTGAAATGTGAAAGGTGTGGGTTCCTTCAGCTCCTTGAGAGCAGCTCCGGCTCACATCGTGCCAAGAGCCTGCTCCCAGGAATAACCTCTCCGGATATCCTGCAGCTGAACCTTCATTTGCTCTGTCATTGCCGAGATTCCTAAGAATGAGTTGATTCTTTGTGTATCTTATCATCATGCAATTCATCTATAATCTGTGTACAGTGGAGTTCCAATATAATAATGGTTTATGTTGGCAAAGAAATACTAAACCGCCTGTGCCACCCTCAGCTCCCACCCCTTGCCTCTATAGTTCTAGCACTCCCTCCTCCTCCCCCTTAATTCCTCCTTTTTCCTTCTCCTGAATCTTAAGCTGATCTGTGTTCATAGGTTATGTTTGAGTACCACACTTATGTCACCAATATGAGAACCACTCATCCAAGGCTTGTGCTTCTGTGGACCACTGTTGCATAACATGCCTTCCAGCTACACAAGTGAAATGTTTTAATAGTGTTCGCTTTGCGCCTCTCACCTAGGCCTGGCCTTTTTCATGGGCTAATGCACGTATGTCGGGCTGGAATCCAAACCAGTAAGAGATTAGCTCACCCAATACCAATAAGGGACACCGATTATAAGGAGTTTCTGCCAATATATTAATGGTTTGTGGATGTAAACAACTTTCGCTTTGGGTAATGTTTTGGGAGCTAACACTTGTGATTGGCCTACACTGTCACAGTAAACACGGAAGGACAAGGCAGGGTATGAGTTTGTTTTCAAGACCCACGGTTACGTTGTTTTTTATGTACGGAGCTAGGGAAAGTGGCCACCCAGTCAGCAGTGTTGCCAGCTTGTTTTCGATAAAACTAAAATATCTCCATAGGAGATAACGTAATGTAAAATACAAAATGTGTTCCAAATCCCGAGATCTACCACTGGTTTAAATTAATGTAATGACTTCCCTTCCACCCAGTACAGAGGGGATGAATTCACATGGACCTTTCTCAACACAGGTCGGTGATGACCTCGCCAGATCTTTCTTGAAAGTTCCACAGAAAGCCCCTTTTGTGTAGCCGCTTCATTGTTATTAGTCACGTATACACAAACAGTTGCGCGAGGCAGCCTGACCTTGAACACCTTTGCCCGCTCGCCGGCCCGACATGTGGCGTGAAGCAACCCGGCCTCGACAGTCCTTTGTTTTGTGCCGCGCCTCTGGTCAGAATACGAATCAACTATATTACGTAACAGAGTTAATGCATGATGCATGTAAATTCTTATCAACAAATAGATAGGAGGATCCTTCGGTTTAAACCTACCTCTCAGGTTGACGACAGCACGTGTACCTATCATTCCACAATGTTTATATCGCTTTTATCGCCTGACCTTGCATTGAACATGGTTTGTTTGCCACGCATCGCCGTTCAAAGGTGTACATACGCGAATCAGAGAGAAGGAGAAGGAGATAGAGCGTGGTTGAATACATGTTAGTGGGACAAGATTATAACAAGCAGGGTTTAATCCAGCTGCAGGATAGACAAAGTAAATGTGAAGGGGTGCGTTGACAAACTTGGCACATATCACAATAGATCAATGAATGAATGTGGGCGGGAAGATTTGTTTCAGTCCTTTGAGAGCAGCTCATATTCCCTTCACTTTGAAATCCAACATTTACTCCCCCCCACCTTTTTTTTTTCAGAAACATAGTTATCCGCTTTTGCTTTCTACTTACACAGTTGTAAATAATATTCTTATTCACAAAGTTTGCTGTTGTTAATGACGAATATAAATGTTATTTAAGCATCTAAAATGATTACTATTTTCTGTATAAATTATGAATTTTATATTTGATAGCGTATGAAATATGCCGGGTAGGGGAAGAGTTGTTTACCAGACTATACCACGTGGTTCGTTGCGATTCCTTAGCACGAAGTACTGTAATCTCGGTCCCAAAGCAGAGGAAGAAGAAGGAAGCATCTTGCTCCCGATGGACAAATAAAATTTATAGCTCGACTGACAGTTCCAACACAGACACAGACTCACTTTGTCAGCTTGCTCCAGAGCATTACACTGCCAGGTCATGAACGTCATGCATGCTCATTGCAAATGCAACTTGAGTGGAAGAGTGAATCCTGCTGGTCTGAAGATGACCCTGGTTTATGGCAATCACTTTTCAGAACCTTCAATCAAATATCTGAAATTTTACGACATTAAAGTGATTGATCCTCACTGAGAAAACCAATCCCATGCTAGTCAATCTCAACGACTACTTGCATGATAAAAGAAAGTATGTATGTTTTGTCTGTGACTAGTCATTCTGAATGACATTTCTACCGTAAGAGATAGGCAAAATCTTGCTGCACAAAAAAATGCAGATCTCGTCATACGACACAATTTATTTCAAATAACGTCTTCGTGTCGTTAGCCACTTTGTACATATCCTTTTCTAAGCGGAAATTTGCTGTTCGTTTTTTTTTTCTCTCTTCATCATACAAAAGAACATGGAATTTCAAAGTCATAAGATAGCGACATGCTTTTTAAAAAGTCAAACTGTCGGTTTAGCCCAGCGCATTCTTCTTATGTTACCTATAACGAAGTGTGTAAATGTATAATGAAAGTTTATCTTGATTAATAAGAAGTACTTCGTAAGAATAGCTCCCAGATGTGAACAGAAAGTCATGTACATGCGACACATATTGTGACGTCGGGCTCGGCGCTCAATAATGGACAGACGGCTACTAAGCTACTTAACACCACGTGCCGTGCCGGCGAGCGGGCAAAGACATTCAAGCCCGGGCTGCCTCGAGAGACTGCTAGGTGTGCGTGACTGTTAATAGTCGATGTGACGGGGTATCGAGAATGTTCGCGAGAATTCTAGCTGAGTCATTTACGGTGCGCGTGCGCGAAAGGCCGAGAAAGGTCCGCTGACATCATCTCCAGTATATAAGGAGGCCTGAGAATAGTAGAGTGAGTTTTAGAGCTGAATTACGCATATGAGTCGGTCAGTGTGTCAGTGAGTGAGAGATAGCTGTGCGTGTGCGTGTGTGTGTCGTAGCGAAAGATACGTCGGCGCGTTGCAATAAGATTCTAACGGCCGCAAATGATTGTAACATTGTTATTAGTGCATGAGAAACCGAGGAAGTGAAGAAAGACACTAAAAGGACTGTGTAAGGTTATGAGAAGCAAAAAGGTATGAGTTGTGATGGCCCGAAAGACTGTAAACTGTGTTAACGACTAGAAGAAAACTGTGTATTTGTAGTAACATTTTAGAAGACAAAGTGATAGAAAGTAACCGAACTGATTTTGTCACTTTGTCACACTGGTGTCAGGAGGGGGATTCTTCGATTACCGATTTGTTACAATACTTTTAAAACCTTCGCATGCATTAAAACTCCACGTTATATGCACCACTAAGGATGAATAAACAAAGCTGAAGTATTTGCAGTTTAAAATCTTAAGTAGAGGGTGGGCAAGAACGGACGCACGGCTTGTGAAAGTGAGAGAGAGAGATAGCGAAGAGGGTGCCCCCTTGTAATCCACTTATACCATTAAACATTCATATACCTCGTGCTCATAATCCACTTAGGGTGGGAGTAATGATTCATAAGTGTTGTGGGGTGCAGGTTTTGTTAATGGGCGACCAACATCCCTCCCTTATTTCATAACTTTACCACCAGCAACAAACGGAATATTCATGTACTAACTTTTGTGAGATATACAACTCCAGCGAGGGATGTACAACTCTTGCTGCTAACCCAGCAAACGGTTAGAAGTAGGTACCTGCCTCTTGATGGCAACAAAGTTGCATTCCTTTTAACGTCTCTGCCACCGTGTACGTAGTATTGTAGACCACCCAAAAATTCGGTAAAGAGATTTCATCGGAAATACTTATTTTGAGACCCACGAAATCCATGAATACCTATTTATGCATCAAGCACGCAAAATAATTCTTTTGCATACAAATTAAATATTTTGGACGAAGTGTAAGGCAAGTCCGCTTTCGCGTACATGGTGCAAACAATAGTTCTTAGTAAAAACTCTATAAATTACATTTTAAAAAATTTGATGTGTTGCACTCACATGACTTCCTCACCTCTTGACTAGCTATTCTTACAAACTCGTATTCCTCTTCTTCATGTTAGTTGAGATAAGCATTTGCAGAAATCACCTTATTGCTAAGTTTCTTGTAGGTGCAAGGTGAATTTGCGAATACATTTGACTTTGAGCGATAATCAAATCTTTCAGAGCTGACCGCTATATGAAAGCTTTGAAATTCCGTACGACCAAGAGATAAAAAGGTGAATATCGACGAAAAGTTTAAGTATTGCAAAACTCACACATATTAAAAGGAATATCTCCGAAATGGTTCACTCCACAAAAAAAAAAAAAAAAAAAAAAAAAAAAAAAAAAAAAAAAAAAAAGAAAGAAAGAAAGAAAACCTGCATTTCGACAGAACTTGCCTTTTTAACGAGATCTACATCTTTTGTAATGTGATCTTTTGGCCTCTCTTATCTTTTATCAGTTATGCAAAAGTCATCGAGAGTAAATAGGATCACATATGCTATAGCCATAAAATTTAAAATTTGCATTTCATTTGCCATAAAATATCTTAAACATATGGTATTTTAATATCAAAATCTTCAGAGCCATTTTTGAAAAATTCAATATTTTTGAAACTTGCCCCATGTAAACGGTAGTTTAGAGTGGAGAAATTTTCTTTAAAAATCTTTGTGTCGCATCCTTGAAAGGCATCAAACTTTACTTTCTAACCTAACTTTCGTTTTTGAGTTACGCTGTTCATAGACAGACACACACGCGCGCGCGCGCGCACACACACACACACACCCACACACACAGCTACACATACGGACCTTTTTCTAAAACTGCTGTTTTTTTTTGGGGGGGGGGGCATTCAGATGGCCTCAAAACTTATCTTTCCGGTAAAATCTCAACATCGAATTTTTGTGTGGAATATTATATTTCCCCTACTTAGTATGTATAACAGAGAAAGTAAAAATCAGACTGAGTTTACTGCTGTAAACTTGCTATACCTACAACGAATGGGTAAATGCTTCATAAAACTTTACCTGGATTATCAAAAAGTATATGGAAGAGCAAGTTTTTAAAAGAATGGTTTGCAGAAGAGTTGGCAGAGAATCATGTGAATGCAACATGTCGGATTTTTTCTTTTTTTGCAGTGTATTATTTCTGATTTTATTAAAACGAATTCTTCAGTCAGTCGAAGCTAGGATTTTGTAGGCTACAATGTTAGTTAAATGAGGCGGCGTATTACTCAGGAATTGAAACGGTTTAGGGCCAAAGTAATGATGAGTGTTTTCGAGCAATGAAGTTTTTAATGGTTGCCATCATGCTCGACACTTGGAGCCGCTGACTAGAACATTAGGTTTAAACAGTATCACAGAAAGAAGAAACAACAAAATTATGGATAGAATAAGTTTGCAGCTTTGGAATCCCAATGATTCGCTATCGAGGTGGTCTTTGTTTCCATCCTAAAAATAAAAAAAATTTAAAGCACGCCAAATCTTGAAGTCAAATAGGTCCTATACTTTATATAGAATTACTTTATATGGCAGCTTTAACATTCTGATGCCAGGCTCGGCCCACAACAAAAAAAGACGGGGCCAAGCTACTTCACACCACATACCAGGAGCAGTGCGTATCAAAGGGCTCACGGTTGTGTGTACGTGACTAACAACAGTCGACGCGGCTACACAAAAGGGGCTTTTTCCAATGCCCTCGAGAAAGGTTACGTGCCAGCCGTCGTGTTTGAAGAAGTTCGCGAAAGGCCTGTATGACGTTATTCCCTATACATAAAGAGGTGAGAAAACAGAGTTAGAGTTTACGGTTACAGACATGAGTCGGTCAGCGTGTCACTGAGTACGAGACAGCTGTGCGTGTGTGTCGTCGCGAAAGATACGTCGGTCGTCGTGCACAAGATCCTAAAGGGCGTCGTCGTAATGAGTGTTTGAGAGACAGAGTGAAGAAAGGTACTGAAAGGACTGAGTAAAATTACCGAAGTAAAAGTTGTGAGTTCATAGCACGAAAGACTATAGACTGTGTTAGCGACGAGAAGAAAACTGGGCATTTGAGATAAAATTTTAAAAGACAATAAAGTGATAGAAGAGTAACTGCACAGATTTTTGTCACATTGTTTCACTGGTGTCAGGAAGTGGGATTCGTCGATTTGTTACAATATCTAGCCCTAGGCTTTGACTCTGGAACATTTGCTCATCGGCAATGATGTTCGGAGTGTATATTTGGTGTTGTTTACATTTGGTTTGCTTTATATTCATTAAATTCACACTCACACTCTCACTCTCACGCCCAGATTATGGGGAGGATCGTGAATAATCATGACTAAGGAAAAAGCCCCATCCTCCAACCCAAAATGGAACCCGAAGCTAGCATGTTAACGACCAGACCAATTACTTTCTTTTATCAAGACATACCTATGATCTTCCTGTTTGCAACAACATGGGAAGGTTTGTTTTCGGACATCCTATACAGCTTCTTCCCTGTTCCCCTTGTAAGGGATTACAACCGTAAATCCTGGCCACAGTTGCTCTAATCACTGGTAACAAGTGCGGTACCATTACAAATGTTGGCACACTCCACTACAACACAGTTGGTGTATCTACCTACACTAACTCGGCGGTTACACCGACGATTTTGTTAACCAGTGGCTATTAGTTCATTTATTTTTTATTAGGTGGACATCAAATATACAAAACTCTTAAACCACTGTATCCTTTATTGGTACAACTGCTAAGACATTTTTATAGTAGTGAGACGTATACGACCGGGATGTAACGGGGTTGAAATTACATTTTAAAGGCTTTAGTAATTTCTGAAGAAGTATGTAGAACATATTATTGTTGCACTCACATGACTGTCTCTACTCTTGTACAAACTATTTGGACATAATAGAATATATTTACCTTTTTTCATGTAAGATCTTATCAAATAAGACTTATTTACATTATTCGTAAAATAATAGTTAAGCCCTGTTACTTAAAATCTAAATTCAGCATCAATTAACATAAAACAGAATTCTCAAAAGCGTTTACGAGATCTGCTTTTTTTCTACAGTAAGATTTTATCTATCTCTTACGGTTTACCAGTTATGCAAAAGTCATCAACAGTAAATAGGATTACAGAGGTTTAAAGCAGAAAATTCAAAATATACGTTTCATTTGCCATAAAGTATCTTAAACATATGCATTTTAATCAAAATCGTTAAAGCCGTTTTTGAGAAAACCAAAACTTTCGAACATGTTTCCATGTAAAGGGTAGTTTAGGGTGGAGATTTATGGTGTTTCTTGGACAATCAGAATTTATAAAATAATAAATATGTTGAGATATTTTAGTTTTTGATGCGCATGGAGTATTTTGAATATTAAGGTATTTTCGCATTGTGAATAAATTGAATAAATAATTCCCTCAAAACTATGATACATATTGTGCTGGAACTTTGTGTGGTAGTTTCTAACATAAATACCCTTAATTGTGCAAAGTATTGATTTCATACCCATAAAATATAGAAAATTCACATTTCAGTCTCAGGATCCCTTAAGCAGAAATGTTATGTTATTGTCATATGACCCCTTTGTTAGAATGAACCAAAATTAATTTCTCGCGAACTGCTGCTTTAAGACGCAATTGTGACAAGCGAGTTATCAATGTGTTATCTTCCAGAACCTTTGAGCTTCAAGTTTGGTGGCGAACACCCCTTAAAAAGACTGTACAGATCAATAAATTAAGAAGGGAAGTGCAGAGTAGCGCTGGAGGCCTAGTGCGCCCTTCTAATTCCACGATTATATCACTAATCGTTGTAGTGGACCGGCTTTCAGAACCCAGTTCGCTAATAGCTCATACATGTTGGATGAGCCTATTCGATATATAAGGCTGGATCACGTCCCTCTAGCGGCGGCTTGCACAACCACACAAACACCGTACGGCCTCATGATTATTATTGGAGCTTCAAATCTGTTTTCGTTGAAAAGGGATAGCATAGCAACAGCAGCTTAGCTGCGCCTTTTGGATAGCGAGGGGCAATTAGTCTGGCCAATACTCGAGGGGCTATTTTAACATGTTACTGCATACCACGTTTCTCTGCAAGTGCTATGGATGCTCTATACCGCAGCGTTAACTTCTCTTATTTTCCTCACGAAGCTCAAGTAAGATAAAAGCTCTTTCTTAGGTATTTGATTAACAAAATATTTCTTTCCGAGTTCCTTGCTTCTTCAGCTTTAACTTTTGCAAAATATTTACCCCTCATTTTTACTTTCTCTACTACGTATAATAAGTAGGGGAAGTACTGTATTCAACCCAAAAATTCGATGTGGAGATTTCACCGCAAATATATGTTTTGAGGCCCCTCAATCCAAAAAGGCATTTTTAGAAAAAGGTCCGTGTGTGTGTGTTTGTGTGTCTGCCTGTGAACAGCATAACTCAAAAACGAAAAGTCGGTTAAAAACCAAAGTTTGTATTTAAGTTTAATATCTTTCGAGGATGTGACACGTAGATTTTGAAGAAAATTCCTCCACCCTAAACTACCATTTAGGTGGAAAAATTTTCGAAAAATTTTATTTTTTCAAAAATGGCTCTAAGGATTATTTATATGCCAAAAACTTACTGTTGGTGTTTTAAACATACAAACTGTGTGTGGGCAATGTTTGAGAGGTAGAATTGGAACTGAAAAAAAATTTAATACCACAACTGGAATTTGAACGACAGACTCTCCGCTTACCAGGCGGATGCTCTAACCATTAAGATACTGTGACAACTTGCCAGAATGGCATTGAAGGTTATTTAATCCCGGGACATAAAGTACTTACTATAGTAAGTTGCCATTAGGGTAATTGTCTCTGATGTGAGATTGCCTTTGTGGTTTACCGGGAGAAATACGAATTGGATGGATAATTCAATACCATTCTGGCAAGTTGTCATAGTAGCTTAATGGTTAGACCACCTGCCTGGTAAGCGGAGTGTGTGTGGTTAAAATCCCAGCTGTGGCGTTGAATTTTTCAGTTCCAATTCTACCTCTCAAACATGATTAAAATGCCATACGTTTAAAATGCTTTTATGGCAAATGAAATGCATATTTTGAATTTTCTGGCTATAGCCTATGTAGTCCTGTTTACTCTTGATGACTTTTGCTTAATTTGTAAACCCTAAGAGATAGCCCAAATGTTACTACAGAGAAAATATAGATCTCGTTGAAAACGCTAGTTCTGTCTAAATGTAGTTTTTTGTGGAGTGAATAATTTCGGAGATATTCCTTGATATTTGTGTGAGTTTTGCAATACCTATACTTTTCTCAAATACAAGTTCGTTATTCACTTTTTTATCTCTTGGCCGTCTAAAAGGAGCCAAATTTCAAAGCCTTCATATAATGACCAGCTTTAAAAGATTTGACTATCGCTCAAAGCCTACTTACTGTATTCCCATATTCCCCTTGCACCTACAAGGAAATTAGCAATAAGCTAATTTCTGCAAATGTTTATCTCTAGTAACATGAAGCACATAGAGGGATAAGTGTTTGTAAGAATAATTAGTACAAGAGTAGAAAAATTCATGCGAGTCCAACACATCAGATTTTTCCCCTTTCTTTGTGCTTGAGATATGAATAAGGATCGGAGAGGGGACTTAGCACCTCGAGCTATGGAAAATCTTTTGTGCCTACGCCCTGACGGGGCGCTCCTCGTTTAGGATGTCTAGGTCTAGGAGAGACAACAAAAGGCAGGATCCCTAACAGTTTCAGATTTTAGCTGCCCGGTTCCCTTCGTACAGCCGGTTCCCCTCCCCCTGCGGGCTTACATATCCCCTGAGGACCTTGGACGGAGACCACCAATGGACGAACGTTTACAGACAGCAGATTTCCTCCCAAGCACGCCGACTCTCGCCTACACTTGCAACCCTGAAGCAGTCAAGTGGGATGCAAGGTGAATGATATGAGAAATGAGAGGAAATGGGTGACAGGAAATTCGGAAATTCACATTTCTAGCATTCCCCTAACGAATACTCGTTGGTCAGGAAGGTCGGGTACGAATATCGAACACATGAACTCCCGAAAGATAGATTGAGGAGAACAAAATTTTAAGAAAATCTTCATCTTACTCACTTGAAGGAATTTCGTTTTTCAGTTAAGCTATTCGCAGACGCTCAGACACACAAACATTTACTCAACGTTTTTCTAAGAAAGCTTTCTGGATTCAGAGGACTTAAAAATATTTATTTCCGGCAAAATATTTAAAGGGTGGAACTTAAGAACGCCGGTTTTTAGCTGTTGAATAAAGTACTTTATTTTCAACTTTAACATATTTCTACAACAATACAAAAAATTAGGTATGAAATATTACATCTGGCATAATACTTCCACCACGACTTGCTCTGCATGTTGTAATTCTATTAATGACATTTGTTAACACCTTCGATTTGAGCGAATGCATTTACAATCTCTTGCTTTGTTTAGGGTATTATGCGCAGTTTATTTTTATACACTTGCGATTTTAAATGCCTTGAAAGGAAAGAGTCACAGCATGTTAGGCCACATGAGCTTGCTGTCTAATTCGGATGGCCTTTGCGTGAAAGAACTCAGGTTGGAAATGTATTCCTCAAGAAGGCTGTCGTATCGTGTGAGGTGTGACTGGTAGCGACTTCCTGTTGAAATCATAATTGCTCAATATTCACGACATTAACGTCAGGCCATAAATATGTTTCAACCATATTCCGGAAGCGTTGTGCATTCACTGTCATGGTATTTCTATTCTCATCTTCAAAAAGTAAGCCCAAAATCCACATCACTGAGTTATTCATTCTGGATACATCACCTTTGTATGATATACACAAGAATTTTCTGTCCCTCAGATGCGACAATTCTGTTTCTTAACGCAGTCGTTTAAATGAAAATGTGCCTCGTCAGAGATTATTTTCTTTGCAAAATTGTTGTCTGCCCAAAATCCATTCAACAAACTCTCTCCGTTACATATGATCCTTTGGTTTCAGAAGTGGAGTTATCTAAATTTTGTAGGTATGCATATGGAGCTCCTTTGTGCGCTTTTCGCAATGCCCAAATGTTGTGAACGACGGCGAATTGGCTTTTGTGCACTCACAGCAACACTATCGCGCGCAATTGCGATCTTCTCCTCAGACCAGCTGGAACGAGATGCATTGGGGTTCTGATGTCTGCAATCGAACCTGTTGTCTCAAATTTTGTAATTGGCCTAAGAACTATTGACTCATTAGATGCATAAACACGACCAAGAGCCGTAAGAAACTTCCGCATAGTTTCTGCATAAGCGGTAAGAGATCAAGTATGACTTCTAGCGTAGCTGTAGAGGTCCTTTCGAAAGCTCTCTTTAAGCACTAGTAAACAAAATGTTCTACATACATATGGTCACATACATCGTCACTGCCTTGGAGCAGCTTATAGAAGTAATAGCAGAAAATAGTGCTTATTAATGCAATAAAATAAAAAATATAAATAAATTTTAACCAACAACCGGGCATTTAGCAATTTTGAGTCATAATCAGGCATAGGAATTCTTAAGCACCTGCTTTCAAACTATTTACATTCAAACCATTATATCAATACAAAGAACGTAAAAAACAGCGATCAATGGTCACTGGTAAGCAGGTACATACACTCTTCTGGTGAGTGCTGTTTGCTAACGCCAGCCGACTGTAAGATGGATGGTGTGGTTTGTTACCTGCTGTTACCTGCGACGTCACGGTAGTCTACTTTCCTCCTGGCTTTAATCCTTACGAATTCCTGTCTGGTTATGACAAATCCTATAGCATTTCACACTGTTTTTATTAATTATTAATTTTTAAATATGCTTACTCTTGCTGATAATTGGTATGTATCTACAGAACGCACACGTATTTTTGTAAAATCTTTAAAAAGTGGGTCACTATATGCTGAGTTTGAAATTCCATACTCGTTTGCACGGTATCACGAGAAGCAACAGAATGGTGATCTAGCATTTAAAATGTACGATAACTTATTGGGAAATCCAAATCAATAGAATTGAATATCTCAGAAGTGGTTAGTGCCATAAACAAATTGATGATGTGCTTGAACAAGAACCATATTTTTTACAAACCTGTCTCTTATAGTTAAATATTTGTATAAAATTCATTCCCAATGAACAATGTCCCACACGGTACTCGCAGAAAATTGAAGCTATGTATGTTTCATTACTCACGCAAATGTCTTACATATACCTATGTACCACACAAAAACTGTTAGAGTAATTTTTGAGAATATAATAAATGGCACAAAATGTTCCATGTATGGAGCCATTTGTGGTAGAGGGATTTCATTTAAAATTTCTCTTTGTCAAACATGAAAATCGGTGACGTTCAGTTTGGTGTTTTTGCGAATATTCATTTCTGAGTTTACAAAGACACACACGCGCATGACATTTTTCTAAATATGCTTTTTGTTTTGCTTTAGAGCAGTTCAGAACTAGTGATTCCAGTAAAATCGTGTATGGAATTTTCAGTGAATTTAATACTTCTGGCTAGTATGAGCAAGTGGCAGAGAAAGATAAAATAATCAAGTACCACTTAAAAGCAACAATGAAAACTCTCAATAAACAAAAATTGAAAGAACTTCTTTGTCTTTGCTATGTTTCAGTATCCAACAAGTATATTTGAAACACAATTTAACTGTTAGGTCTAACACCAAAGCTGTTTCTACCAAAAAGATCAATTATGAAGTTATTGGTTATCTGTCATCCAAGAACCAAATTATCTAATAGAAACCCTTATCGTAACTCTGAGATGGAAGAAACAAGTTGATTGTTACGGGGAATTAAATTGACTATAATAATTCTTTCCACGCAGATCAGTAAATTGTTGGGAGACTGAAGAATGATGTTCTGTTAGGTCTGCAGATATAATCGTATTAGTCTCTCCCTAGCCATCTGGCAAGTAGGAGACACTGTGCAGACCAAGCGTTATAGCTGCAGATTCACTGGATGAATTATGGTCTTATCCTAGTTCAGTTCTCCTTACACAATGAACGATTAATAAATGTCAGATGCCTCTGCAAACCACACTTGCACTCGAGCATTCAGCTGTACTTGAGGAAAAAATAGTACTTTATATACGTAAAAAATGGATAACATTTGTCGCACTGTAGTTTCTGTGACAATTTTCAGGAATATCATCTTAGGATTGTCCACCAACTGGATACAACATTTTATGCAATCTTGGCATTATAAATTGTTGGAACTAAATCAGGAAATAATTTGGCACCCATATTACACACAAATAAGAAAATATTTATATAGTAAATGAGACGTTGCCTGGAATCGTTAAACAAGTTGGGTATTATTTCGAGTTATCCTTTCAACAACCTCAAACCGTGTAATCAGATTGTGGAATACAGAGTACTTTTTCTACCAACACAGGGAAACTGCAGAGAACGTAAAAATAAAAGGACTTTTTTGTTAGTATTTGTCATTAGCTACCTCAAAAATAAATGCATTATTACAATACTGTCTTTATAATGTATTTGGCCCAGTTTACGAACAGCTACAATATCAACAAAGCATAAGCCGACTTTATCAAAAGGTACTACTTTAATACATTGCTCGTATTAATGGGATAAATGGGTCATAGAACATTACATATTTCAACTTCTGTATTTTTCGCACAATTTGTTTCAAGTTTATATTCCCTCATTGATATGTGATATATTAAATATGGAATTTTATAACTCATATGTCAGAAAACTTCAGTATTTCAGAATCCAAACCAATAAAATTTATATTTTGGAGACAGTTAACTTCACAACAAAAATTTGACATAAATTGTGTGCTTCAACAAGATTTACATGTTTATATAGCAATATTTTGTCTATCTCTTAGGTTTACCAGCTATGGAAAACTCATCCAAAATGAAGAGGACTTTTGAGGATATTACCAGAAAATTCAAGATTTGTCATGAAAACACCTTAAATGTATATTATTTTAATAAAAATAGTATAGCCATTGGTGAGAAAATTAAATTTTTTTAAAAACGTTCCACATAAAGGGTAAGGGTGGGTGTTTTTTTCTTGAAAATCTTCGTGTCGCAGCCTTGAAAGATGTTAAATTTAAATTCCAAGTTTGGTATTTTGGAGTTGTGCTGTTCACACGCACACATACAGACAATTATACAGAACGTTAGCTACCTTTTGGTTCAGGGAGTTTCAAAATATGTATTTCCAATGAAATCTCGAAGATTCGTTTCAGTTCGTCCCTTAAGAAACTACACAGATGTGTATGCAACGACTATGAGTTATCTTGTATTGTATATGGCATTTGTGCCCTTGTTGCATTCGGTACAGCTCTCCCAGTTACCGTTATTGCAAAACCCGTTTATTAGAATCGAAATGCCTTGATCTGAATTTGTAGCCGTGTTTCTACAGTAGGGCATTAGTGTAATGGCGTGCGTGCTATTAGCAAGATAGAGAACGCCAAAAATCCACTGTACAGCGTTGCCAAAACAAGCGACAGGCACAAAATTTACCGGCCAGATTTTCACCCTCTCTCTCACCGCAACAGAAAAGGGAAGTGTATCGTAAATCCACTGGCATTATTGCGATTAAAATCTAATGGGATTACGGCTGCAATGTGCCCGAACAAGATGAGGGTTCGTTTTGGTGAAACCTGAGACGCCATGAGGGAAGTACCGACCGGGCAACCGTCGTCTGATTTTTTTTTCCTTTTTTTATTGTTGTTCGTATGTTCTCAACGTAAAGCAACTACACGCTAGTGTACTAAATTCCACTTGAGAATCATTCACACTAAAATATGAAGAGCAGAGAAATTTGTACAAATTTTATAAAACTACGCTATTCTGACCAAAGTTTACTTTTCTATATACTTCATATTAATCGAGATAAACATTTGCAGAAATTGGAGGGACAGAGGAAACCGAATGTATGGAGAGATGTTTAAAATGTTGATCTAGAAGTTCCATAATATTTCATGCTGTTGGAGAATCAACCGAAAAACGACAGCACTTCAAAAAATTGACGAAGTATTGAATATTCAAATCAATAACAGCGGATATATCAGAAATGGCTTATACCATAACAATTTATTTAAACTAAATTGTGTAATGCGTGTTTGTCTACTTGGTATGAGTTTTTATTTACCCGTTTTACCTACGTTCTTCGTATTGAATCCTTATAAGGCTCTGAATTTAAATAAGAGTTTGATATTCATCCGACTTTTCACTTTTGAGTTATGCTGTTCATAGGCACACACATGCATGCGCGCATGGAGTTTTTTCAATTTTTTTTTTTTTTTTTTTTTTTTTTTTTTTTTTTTTTTTTTTTTTTTTTAATTATTCTGAAGGTCTCAAAAATGTAATTCCAATAAAATCTCGACATCGAATTTATAGTTGGAATACAGTTCTTCCTCTGACAACTATAGGTAGGTTGCAGAGGAAATAAAAAGATCTTGTGTTCCATTCACATGACTTTCTCTACCCACTATGGTTTATATTTAGATCTATGCTACAAATTACTCTCAAAACATCTTGTTTTTCCATCTACTTTATGATCGATGAGATAAATGTTTGAGGAAAACATTTCGTTGTAGATGCAACTAGATCCAGGAAGCTGAAGCTATATTCAAATCTTTAAAAGGGCAGAGGCACATCTAATTGCAATGATACACTCTTTGAACACCACCAAAAACAAACGAATTCGACCGAGTACTTAAAAATTTAAAATTCAAAACCAGAGTAACAAATATCTAGAAATGGTTTATGTCACACAACATTTGACATAGGTAAGTTATGTGTTTTAACAGGATTTGCGTTTTTATTGAATTAAGATACTATCTGCCTTGTAGTTATACACAATTATACGAAAGTCTTTCAAATGAAGACGACCTCACAGATTATTTGCAGAAAATTAAAGACATACATTATGTTAATCATGTAAATATACTAACCACATATTTTAATAAACACAAATGGATTTAGTTTTGAGTAACCTATAAGTAACGATACACCTACCATGTAAAGGGTGGTTTTCCTGAAAATCTTCGTTTAGTATCTTTGAAATATATCGAACTTCAATGCACCGGTTGGTATTTATCCGATATTTCGTTTTTCAGTTAAGCTGTTCGCACACAGACACACATACACTCACAGGGTTTTTATTTATAAATGATTCTTTTAAATTCACGGAACCTCAATGCGCGTATCAACTGGGTGAGACGTCCGGGTTCGATCCCAGGCAACCGCACGTGGGATTCGTGGTGGACGAAGCGGCGCTGGGGCGGGTTTCCTCCGGTTTCTCCGGTTTCCACCGCCATCTCATTTCACCGGTGCTCCATTTTCATTCCATGCATCATCAGTGTCACCGCCTGCGGTGCCGTAGTAGTAAAAGTGGGCGTTAAACGCTACCAAAAAAAAAAAAAAGACTCGGTGAGAATTGCTACATTCTATGAACCTCATTGCGATTCTAATTTCAGAGGTTTGTCTTCATGAGTGTCTGCACATTTCGACTTCTGAGCATAACTGATTTCCAGATATGCCTTGAGCTAGTGGTTTTCCTGATGATATGATTTCATTAGAAACCTACTTGCCTTAGCTACCCTGGACTAACTAATTGATTTTCCTAAGCACGAAAGTTAGCGACTGTTCTCATGACAAAATGTAACCCTTGCTTCTCACATTATACATTGGTTTTTACATACATAAATTGTTTATTGCCTTTATAGCATTATTAATCTTAGCAGTTGAAAACTACGGTATGAAATTTAAGGCAAAATATCTGACGTATTATGACCATACTTCAACAGCTGCAGTTTATCGTGCTAAGATTCAGAAACAGTTTAATTTTTAAACCCCAACAATAGCCAACTCCTTTCAAATAGATCATTTTTGGTTTATTAAATGTACCAGTAAACTAAAGATATTTATTCTCACACCGACCCAGGCATATCTTGAGAAAAAGGATTCCATAGCTCACCACTGGAGTAGCTGACAGCATATTCATCGAAGACCGAGATATTGGAAAAGGCAAAATGTGACGGACACCTCGGAAACGGCGTAGGTAACTAATCACAAACCTTTCGCTTACCGACATAGGCCAAATAACACAGACATCGGATTCGGACAAGCATACATATATCTGGAAGTTTAGACGGATTAATTAGGCATATATTCTCTTAAGCTATGAGCAAACTATACGTATGTAATTGAAGTACAGGACCATCATTCCTCTCCCCGAGCCCATGGAAGGTAAGGGTGCTTACCATCCTTAGCACTGAAACCCAATCTCACTAATGCAAAACGGACTGCCCAGATTTCCTTTCACCCCGCCGCAACGTTACCCATGGTAAGCAACAAAAGACATGATAATGATATTATTGCGATTAAAAGCTAATAGAATCATAGACCGAATGCAAGCAAGATGGGTCCCCCGCTCTTTTGTGTTGAAACCCGAGAAGCGTATAGGGATGTTCGTGTGACTTTTTTCGCTCCCTGCCTCACTCCCTTCCTACCCTTACAGTTAGTTCATCTTCATTGATGTCTTGATTGGCCAGCTCAGCGGGAGGGTTTGATGCGAGTCTTTGTCGGTGACTGCGGGCTTGTGGGATGGGGCAAGTGATGAAGATGTTCTCCCGGCTATTTCTAACATAATACTTGCGTGCCACATGTTCTATAGAAAACGTGAAAACATTGACTCTTAGAAGTGTGTCACTGTGTTGTTCACTGAAAGATATATGGCACGGGAGCATATCACTAGAAATTACCAAAATCGCACTACTAAACCAGTTCTATGAGAAGTCTTATATTTACTTTCAAGTCTAGTTTTAGAGCCACTCTAAATTCTCCTGTAGAGCTGAAGTTTTCTGCAACTCTCGTGAGAAAATCATAGGGAAATGCTTTAAAAAAGAATGGAGTATAGGGGTGGTAACAAAGTGACAAAAATTACTTTGATAATGGTCTGAACATGTTAGCCTTCAAATCCAGGGGTTCAGTGTTCGATTTCTGCCTGGAGGGTGCGACTTTTTCTTTAGTTAGGGTATTCCCCTTCCTCCCTAGAGCCTGGAACTATAAATGAAGGTGTGAATGTGTATGTCAATTTAATACTATAATTACTCAAAGTAATTGCACCCAACTGTAAGCGCATTATCATTGTTAATGAGCAGTTGTTCCAAAGGGAGAATGGTGCCGTTATGACCTGAGATGTTAAAGGTGGCGCACAACTGGAAAAAAAGCTCTCCGTTTAACGGAGAGAGAGAGAGAGAGAGAGAGAGAGAGAGAGAGAGAGAGATGTTTGCCTGATTCTATACCAACATTCGCCTTTCATTTTATACTTAAATGCCTTAGCTAACCGCTTCTATATCATCATAATACTGAAATCCAAAATAGTTTCAACTAAAAGAGCACGCTGGCCTTCCATTCTGCCCCTTCTCCTCCTCCCTCTCCTTTCGCTGCTTTTTTCGTGACACGAGACCGCAACATTAGTCAGTTTTCTTTGACACCATAACCCATACTCCCTTCCGAGAGTAACCCCTAAGACGAGTACTCTACCCTCTAGTTTACATAATCCGTGCAGCACTCGCTATTCCTCGAGTCGTTACAATATATTGGAGATTATATCTAAATGTTGTTTATAGTAAATTAAACATTTATGCATACATATTTTCCATATATTCTGATGAATACCAAAACCCATCGAAAACACATTCACATTTGTGTGAAATTTCCGCAGTAACTGCATATTTGACTTAAGTTTTCCTAAATTATATTTTTGTCATCGTTTCTCAAATAAACCTATCTCTACTTGAGGACGTGTGGAGACAGAAGTAGTTTCTAGCTAATTGGTTGCACTTCCAAGCTAAATGAGACAAGATTATTAACACAAATCGCATAAGACAAAATGTATTCTGTCATACATACATTTTACAACGATGGGAATTTTGGAGATGATATCACAAATTAAATTTTGGCGTGAGGTAAATTACCCGCAGTGGATCTGGCATCTGCACCAAGTTAAATGGATTTAGGTCATTACTGCTACTAAATGAGCTATTAAGGGAACATCTGCGTCAGGGACTGTCACATTTGGTTAAAGGGTGCACGTATCTGATCAGGAAAACACGCCATGTACATTAGGAAGAGTACTGTCCCTCTGTTTACGTAATCAACACAAATGTCATTTTATAGGTTGGCTCTGCCTTTGTCCAAAGTTGGTTTAAAGGTAGCTACAAATTGACTATGGGCTCTTTTAGATAAAGTAGAAAAATAATATAACTCATATCAATATAAGGTAATTTGTTTATTCATAAAAGCCCCCGAGAGTGGTAAATTTACAAAATTTCAACATTGAAAGTTCCGTGATTGCCACGTTCTTGAATGACAATTGTTATTATACGATTTTAAGCTACTTTGAGCGCTGAGAATTCCGAAAAACCACATCTTTTTACTTTAGAATGAAAGTTCAGTTTGAAACAAAGGAATTAGGAGTAGTCAGACGAGGAGGCCTCCAGGAGCTGAAGGATAGCACCGCACATAGGCCATAGTGGGCCTTTTGCGCTTCCAACGTGATCTCTGGGAGTAAGGAGTGAAGGGGAGACCCTGCGACCAGATCCGGACAACGATGTTCGCCAGCAAGGATGGGGTCCATAACGATTCCAAATACTGACATCAGCTAGCCCTGCCTTAGCCACCTGCAATCAGGGAGTCCCGAGAATAGAGAAGGAAGGGAGCCCAAGCAATCCCACCAAACACCAGGGAGAAGTCTTTACATGGCGAAAATGCCACCGTCCTACCACAACACACTAACCCCGTCACCTGGCCCTGTAAATCTGAAACACATTTCTTGCAGAAAAAACGATATCTACCTTTTCTTATTTTTCTTCGATTTAGCTAATAGATAATAAGAATCCAAAATACCTTTTGGAGACCGTAAAAGTATGTATAAAAGCACACTAGTAAACACCTATAAGAATGACGGTATACCTCATTTTTTACACTGGTGTGTTTCTCTATTCCGAGATATTTATGTTAATCTCAAATATTATGAATATACTACTTCCCTTCTGAACGCTATACTTTTTTCATCAAGAAAATTATGCTTAACAACAAATTGATATAAATGATGATCGACTTTCTGGAAAGCACCTGAAAGTTAAATTTGCTGATTCAAATCTTTGCCTATTTAATAAACTTGCAAATGGTGCACGAATAAGGCTCGTAACATTGTAGATTTTAAGATGGAAAATGAAAACAGTAAACAGTTTAAAATTATGGTTAAATAAAACATATTTCTGCAATCACAGTGCACGCTAACATACAGCAGTAAACATCTCAGTAATAATAGGAAATGTTTCACAAACAATAGTTCTTGGAGTTTATAAAGTTTAGACTAATTTATATCAAAAATCACAATATGACATTTGAAAAAAATATATTCTTCTCCTGTTTTTAGTCTGGATATATACAATCCATAACAGAAAATAAACACATCGTCAACCGAAAATAAAGGCAGAAATTTTGATGTGTACTAATCATAATATTCCGAAATTCAGACCTTTAGCCCTAATCTCAGAAATATTGAAAATGCAATTGTTACATTGATAAATTAAAAATGTTCCCTGATTTTCATTAATATCTATTCCCTTTGGAGGTTCTTTCCGCAAAACTTCTTCTTCCTTATCTGATTACCCTCCCCGTATGGAGGACTGACACCCTCTAGGACTTACAAGCCCGTGCTTGTTGGGGAGCAGACGAACCTATGGAACGGGCAGAGTGAAGACCTGGAAGCGGGTGGTTAGCCAAGCACCAGGTATAAAAGTGAGTAAGAGGATGGTATGAAATGCAGACGAAATTGATAAATGGGATGGTGATGAAGCAGTTGGTGGAATGAGTGACGGGGGAAACAGGGAACCCGGGGAAAACCCGCCCGGACGCCGTTTTGTCCACCACGAATACCATATGCGGGTCACTGGGATCGAACCTTGGTGACAGGCGAACAGTCTAACCACTCGGCGGAAAACCTTGTCATAAATGTATGTACCTTAACTCGTTTTCTAAGTTTGCAAATATTTTCCAAAAGAAAACGTCAATTTTTTATGTTTCTTAAACTTATATATTAAGATTTGAGCGGTAGTACTGGATTTACAAGTCTTCAAAGTTCTATGTAAATTACGTCAGAATTAAGAGCGAATATGTATAAGGATGATATCTAGCTGATTTGCAAGGAGTTCTAAAAGGTTTTTCCGAGTTATGGTGTAAGTATTAATGAAACAGATTGAAATAAAAATAAAGAAAACTGCTGAAAGGTTTTCTTCTTTCCCCCTCCATAAAATGAAAAGCATGTGCACAAATAATTCTTATAGAATGTAATTTTGAAAGCTGGTGTACGTAATTACACCAACGACAGAAGAAAAGCGCCAGCGAGCCCATTATTGGCTGATGTAAACCCAATTTTCCGACAGCCGAAACTCGTTTGTAACCAAAAAGTTCTTGGACTAATAATTTTTCCTCCCAACACTAAGCTCTTTTTATCCGAGCCAGAAGCTCATTGCGCATGCGAGAGTTAATTTCTCTACATTTTTACTCCCATCAAAGCAATTTTCACATCTCATTTAATCCTTGCGCTTAGGAGAAGAGCAGGAGAAAAAAAATTCAATCTAAAATGCATCAGCCGGAAGCCGTGAATCGATACAATAATAATACAGGTTTGATCCGTCAACAGCGCGCAGAGCTGATTGTTGTAACTTGGGAGCTGCTGGTTGTTAATAAAGAGGGCAAATCCCCAGTGGACATGGCAGCTAAAGAGAGACGGAGAGAGTAGAAACCCAATCGTGTTAATTGGCGCAAGGATTTTTAGCAGCAGGTCCTCGAGTTCAATTAGTTGTGGAAGGGGGAGTGACGAAGGTGACTATTGCCTTCTCCCTTGCACATGGCGGCAGCGGCTCATGGGAAATGAGGGAGGAACAGATGATGCACGGCGAGTTCAGTGACGTGTCAACCAGCCTTACTACCTAACCTCCTCCTCATTCAAATAACATTCAAGCATTTTCAGTGTGAACGTCTAAGAATTAACTGTGGAACAGGAAGAAGTAGGCTACTTTATAATTTATATGGGACAGTATTACGCGTGAATGGCTCAAAAATCGATTTTTTGTTTTGTTCCTTATACAAATTTACAAGATTTTACGAATCCAATGATGTTTAACACAATGATGGGCATTCTTAAAGTTTAAGCCCTTAAAATGGAGATTAAAATATGCCGTCTGCTGGGTAACACTCCTTATAAATACCAGTGTCACCGTCGATATTAAATTTGCTCGAACTTTATAACTGCACAAAATTTGCTGGCCAGAGAGGCTAGTATCAAGAAAAGGAACTTGAAGCAGAAGAGTGAGGATCAAGAACTATTGGAACAATAGTTTTTGCATTTTTACGCAAGTTTAAATTTTAAAATTTTAAGTGCACTTTTTTCAGAAACTAGTTAAGCCAGAGGGCTGAAATTATCTGTGATGTTACAAACCATTTATTTTAACAAAGTGAGTGGAAGGATAATTTTTATCTGCAATATATTGAATTTTTAAAAATTATAAACTATCCATTTTAACTGAAATAATACCTACTGTTTTCTGTACACAAATTTTTAGAGCTTATATTTCGCTGGATTAAAAAAAAAAAAAAAAAAAAAAAAAAGAAAGAAAGAAAAAAAGCCAATCCGCTCATATTGTTTATTATTAACTACTTTATGTCTGCTAAAAGTTGGAAGATTTGTAAACCAAATTGTCGCAGGTATGCGTCCCTAACTAATAACATGGGTTTTTAAAATTTCATTAATAGATCTCGGTTAAAAAGCCTATTGACAAAAATTATGAAGTGATATTACAAATTTTGTGTTATCGCTATGTCAAAAAACATTTAATGGGTAGATGGTGAAATTTTCATTATCATACGACAGAACTAACCCCTCCTCCCCCCGAATTCTGATTTTGAAACTATATAGTTTAACACCATACCACGGTCCTTAAAAGGAAGTTGCATCTGCCACTGTCGATTCGACAGCGTAAAATGAATATTTTTATTTAGGAGGTTATAAGATTGAGTTGGACTCGTCGGGGAAGTAGTTTCCGATGCCCATAGAACATTGAGAACGTTTCAGTAATTATGTCACTGTCGTTCTTATTACTTTTTTAAAATGTAGATAAGATTACAGTACAACTACTTTACATTATGCAACCTCTTACTCTCCAGATTAGTTTGAGAACCAAATATACATAGGTCATTCAATAATTAGTGGCAACATTTGAATTAAGAACAAATAAAATATTTTTGGAGCAGTCACATTATTGCAGTGCTTAGAAGTAATCTCCTCCAACATGAAGAACTCGCCCCCACACATGAGGGAGCCGACGGGTGCCATCCACAGCGTCCTGTTGTCCTAATATTCGAACAGACTGCTCTACTGCTTCTATAATTGCCTGTCTGGTTCTAAAACGAACTCCTCTAAGTGGTAATTTCATTTCCGCAGGTTTTCCTCATCTTTAACTTCTTCTTAGGTATGTGGAGAATCGTACCAGGAGCAACTCCAACTTCCCTTGCTAGTTCCATACAAGTCCATCAACGATGTTCTTCCAGCATCATCAAATTCACAGATAACAAACATTAGATGCTCTTATTTTTCATTGTTATCAGCTTACATGATTTACCGCTGATAGCGCCAAATGCACTAATTACCACTAATTTTTGAATGACCCATATATTTATAGTTACTTCATCGATTCAGTTCGTAATCTCGTCGTTCTGTGTGACAGACTGTCATTGGATATTATTTTTGCTTTGATTATTCACAGTATTTGACTTTGTAGAATTGATTTCGATACTCCACTGTTGCACCATTCATTCACAAAGATCTGAAACTTATGTTTAGGTTGCTGGTGTTAGGTAAGTACCCCAGTTTGCAAGCAGTTTGCTTGCAAACTGCTCAGCTGTCAAAACGTTGGCTAGAGAATAGCCCAAGCACACTTCTTTGTTGAACGTCAAGTTCTACTCTTCTAGCTTAGGTATGTAGACTTGCGACATTGAGCTGATAGCTGCTACACAAGCATGCGGAACTAAAACAGAATTACACGCTTCTTCGAGCTGTAGTCTATCAATCCTCTCCAAACGCTAAGGCAGGGGGTCTCATTTATAGGGTCTGTAGCTCATCAGCTGCAAGTTTACGTAAGATAAATACTTTATAATCTGCGCGTGAACTGTTCAGGGAGACCACACATCTTCTATCTTCCACCTCTCCTTTCTCATTTCTGCATCCTTGTTAATCCTAAAGGTCTAAGGTCTTCCAGATAGCTGGATGTGTATAAATATCAGAGATTCTACTCACATATCTATAGCTGAGCAACATAGGATTGAGAAATTAGGTCTTAACCTACAGAAAAGTCATTTTCTTTATGTCCTCTCCAAATAATGAATACATCCTATAAGTGATTAAAATGTGAAAACCAATATGAACTTTCACGTTCGTATTAATTCAGTTCAACACATATGGAAGTGAAAGGGAGAGGTCGCATGTACCTAAATATTCCATTCAAGTGTTTATCCTGAAAGTAAACTTTTTTTGGACTATGAATCCAAATATTGCATTATTATTTTATCTACTGGTTACCTTTAGTAAGCAGTGAAAACGTATTCCACTAAAAAATGTCATATGGAGATATCACATGAAACCAAGTTTTGAGATACCTGGATAAAGATTAGGAAAAGGTGTGTGTATGTGTGTGTGTGTGCGCGCGCGCGCGCGTGCGTGTGCGTGTGTGTGAGAGAGAGCGAGAGAGGTGCACAACTAAACAAAACGAAAAGTTAATTAAATACCAAACTTCGTACTTATTACAAGAGTCTAAAATGAAGATTTTCGAGACTACCTACCCCAAACTACCTGTAAAAGGAAAAATTGTTGTACCCTTTATTTTCTCAAAATTGGATCTAGCGATTTTAATTTAACATTTACATGCCAAATAAAAATGTCGATCTTGAATTTTCTCGGAAGTTTGCGAAGTCTTCACACAGAATGTATTTTTCATAACTTGTAAACCGTACAAAATAAGCAAACAGTTATCACACAAAGGATGTAGTTTCGGTTACAACACAAATTTTATGTAAAATACTTTTTTCTTTTATTATTGGCTTAAATTGTCAAGTACTTCGTAGGTCCTCTATTAAGAGCGAACCTGAAGATGCAATAGGAATTTCTTCCGCTTCAAGTCACCTTTGAATTGGAAACAGACAGTGAGAGAAGGGAGTAAACAAAATTAGTTTTTTATTTTTTTTTAACAGGAGAAGTGAAGTTTAAAAAAATCTGAAGTGTTGCACTCACATGGCTTTCTCTACTCTTGTACCAACTATTCTTACAAATCCTCTGTCCTCTATTTATTCCTCTATCTTCTTCGTGTTAGTTGAGATAAACATTTCTAGAAATAATCTCATTGTAAATTTTCCTGTAGGTGCAAGGGGAATATGGGAATACAGTACTCAAATCTTTTAAAGTTGGTAGCTATATGAAGGCTTTGAAATTTCGTTTTCTTTACATGTCCAAGAAATAAAAAAGTGAATAACGACCTTCCATTTGAGAAAAGTATAAAGTATACCAAAACTCACACAAATAACAAGGAATATCTCCGAAATGGTTCACTCTACAAAAGAGTCTATTGGGACATAGCCTCTGTGTATTAACGAGATCTACATCTTTTGTACAGTAGGATTTGACCTATCTCTTCCGGTTTACCAGTTATACAAAACTCATCAAGGGTAAACATGGCCTATAGCCAGAAATTTCAAACTATACATTTCATTTTCCATAAAAATGTCTTAAATTTATGGCATTTCAATCAAAATCGTTCGAGCCATTTGTGAGAAAATCAAAATTTCTGAAGAACTTTCCATGTAAAGAGTAGTTTAGGGTGAAGATTTTCTTCAAAATTAATACCAACTTTGGTTTTTAACCGACTTTTCCCTTTTGAGTTATGCTGTCCACAGCCAGACACACACAAACACACACACACACACACACACACACACACAGAGAGAGAGAGAGAGAGAGAGAGAGAGAGAGAGAGAGAGAGAGAGAGACAGATTAAACACTCAAGGACCCTTTTTAAAAAAATGCTCTTTTTGATTCAGGGGTCTTCAAAACATATATTTCCGGTGAACTCTCGACATCGAATTTTTGGTACGAATACAATAATTGCCCTTCTTACTCTACGTGGTAGCGAAAGTAATAAAGGATAAGCGATATTTATGTAGGGAGACACTACGCACACTGCGATCTCCAAACAGGTCTGTTGTGGCTAACACGCCCCAGGAGGAAGAGATGAAATAAGGGAACCACAGGAGCCACAGAGTCGCAGGTAGACTCACAGGCTGAGTGAAAGAGTGGGGTTTAAGGGACCGTCGACAACGAGGTCAATTGGGCCAACCATCCTGCGGGCCCAGTCTCGTTCCGGTGTCGTACAAGCGTCTCCACCCATGAGAGGATAGCGACCGCTCAACCCCACCTAGCACCGAGAACAGCAGTTACAATGCGCAAGCATCCGCGCCAACTGTTCAGCATAGCCATACACCACTTGTCTGAAGGCACATCTGAAAGATGATAAGAAGATGGAATGAAGGAAAATAATGGAATATAAATCGTGGTATAAAATTAATCACCCCAGCATTCCCCTAAGTGACATGGGGAAAGCATATCCTTCAGAGCTTGCACATCACTGTGGAGTGAAATACCTCTCATTTCCAGTTGTCTTATGTACGCAGGTAGCTTTCCAAAGTCTACTTTGATATAATTAAGGTGATATTTTAGCTTTGGGTTCATCATTTACCTTTGCTGTGCTTGCTATCTGATTCTCATCAAAAGTATTAATAACTGAAGGATCTTGCACTACTTTGCAAGAAATACCAGGCAGTACTGCAGAGACAATGGAGAATATTTATCTTAAAATCACGGGGAGAAAACCCCTAATTGAGAGCTATTGGCAGCAGAATCACTCATTGGAAATTATCTAGGCACTTACTCGGTCCTCAACTGAGATTGGATCCCTGAAGTGTTGTCTCATTACTTCTTGTAAAGTGGAAAGGAGCTTCTCCCAAAATAAGAACATTCAGTTCCCATCAGTTCCCATTACAACATTCAGAGCAAAATTTGCCTGTCATATGCAACTAATGAATGAGCCATTAATGAATGACATCCCTAGTGTGTAAATGCTAACGTATGGTTGTAATTTTTGTGGTAAGGACAGTGTTAGCGCATTTTTACTTTCTCTACTGGTAAGTAGGGGAAGTATTGTATTCCACCCAAAAAATTCAATGTCGAGATTTCACCGAAAATATATTTTTTGAGACCCTCCCTGAATCCGTGTATGTTTCTGTGTGTCTGTCAATCTGTGGACAGCATAACTGAAAAACGAAAAGTCGCTTAAAAACAAAGTTGGTATTTAAGTTTAATGTCTTTCAAGGATGCGACACGATGCCCCACCATAAACTACCCTTTATATGGAAAATTTTTCGAAAATTTTGATTTTCCGGAAAATGACTCTAACGATTTTGATTAAAATGTCATATGTTTGAGATATTTTTATGACAAATGAAATGTATATCATGAATTTTCTGACTATAGTTTCTGTAGTCGTATTCACTCTGGACGACTTTTGCATAATTGGTAAACCGTTACAGATAGCTCAATTCATACTATACAAAAATGTAGATCTTACTAAAATACACAATTTATGTCGGAATAAATTTTCTTGTAGGGTGAACCATTTCGGATATATTCCTTGTTATGAGTGTGAGTTTCGGAAAACTTACAAACTTTCGTGAAATGGAACACCGTTGTTCATTTGTTTTGCATGTTAAATGTGCAAAGAGAACGGAATCTCAAAGCTTTAAAAGATTTGACTATCGCTCAAAGCCTACTGCATTCTAATATTCAACTTGCACCTACAAGGAAATAAGCAATACGATAATTTGTACAAATGTTTATCTTAACACGAAGAAGATATAGGAATAAGAGTTTGTAAGAATAGTTAGTACAAGAGTAGAGAAAGTAATGTGAGTGCAACACATCAGATTTTTAACTACGTGTTCTATAATTTGGATGTCTATTTTTGCCTGCCTATTTCTACTGTTTTAGTGTTTAAAAATCCGCAGGAAATATATTAATATCACAGATCATTGCCGAAACTGCTATTACATTTTAATTTTCTTGATTTATTAGGTATATTTTAAACCTTTGGCGTGGTCACACTTAGCTGCCTGTATTTGGTTCTGTTTCTTCTGTTACCCTAGCCTTTGCTATTTTTAGGTATTGCATATATCAAAGGGGATATTTCTTTCCTTTTGAAATTTTCAAATTATATTTACAATGAAGGTCAAGGGTTAATGCTGCTAATTGTAGATAATCTGCTCAGAGTAGTTGGTGAGTTTTATGTTTCTGAGAAAGCGTCAAACAATTTTTGGCGGCTGAGTGGCTTGACACAGGTCACGAATGTTTTCTTAGCAACCATATAAAGGATTTGAAGGTACTGTTTAAAACTCAAATTGTGTTTGGCAGTAAATGAATGACTCATTAACTTCTATTATCTAACGAAATAATGAAAACATTTTCAGTTACATTGCATTAATTTTCGTCTCAAATTGAAAGAAATAATGGACACCACTATATTTTAATTTCGTGTGTGGTGAAAAAAGGAAAAACTTTGAAACAAAAGTATAGTGAAAAAGTAAACCTTTAGCACCTAAGTGTACCAAGTACACGAAAAATGAATATGCTGTTCGTTGTTTATGTTCCTTCTATGCAAACAGAATGGAATGTCAATGTCATCACACAGGGAACACTCTTAAAATATTTGACTATCACTTAAAGCCTAGCGTATTACCATATTCCCCTTTACCTACAAGAAAATTAGCAAAATTGTCCATCTCGATTAACGTGAAGTACATAAAGGAATATGTGTGAGAACAGTTTCTACAAGAGCAAGGAAAGTCATGTGAATGCAGCACATATTTTTTAAAAATTATATTATATAACAGTTAAAAAGAACACATTTCCGTTTCTGTTCTAATATATAGTAGATTTCCATATTAAGGACCCTTTGGATTTTAATTGAAGTGGGGAATAAATAGTTAATTTTGCCCCCCAAAATTTAGTTTTTTCTATAATCTTATTAATTGGAGTTTTATTTTTAATTTGGTATATTCTTCATAATTATTGGCAGAGTACCTATATTTTAAATGCATTTTTAAAAATGGTATTGCATGCACCATTTGGTTTGTAAATTCCGCAGAGCTTCCAGAAAAGAAATCATGACTTCTACAGACTTTGGAATAGAGAGGTAAACTTAAATATAAGGAAACGTTTTCCTCTGCTTTTAGGTACTACTGTTAAGTATGGCTAGTTCTCCACCTGCTCTGTCGTGACAACGTTCCGGCCACCCTTAGGATACATTCCCCTCATTCATCCTCCCGGGGTGTGCCCCGTGAGGGTCACAGGCACAAAAGATCGCCTTTCGGTTGAAGTGCTAAGTCCTCTGCCGCAAGTTGTCATTGAGTCATTGATATTAATAACATGTTCTATTATTTTAAAAAGTATTTACTGAAACTTTTTCATCAGAAGATGGTATTTAAGGAAATAATCCTGTCTTTCTTAACAAATAAATTTACTCTATAAAAGATAACTGGACTTAGAAGAATGAATCTATAGGCTCTAAAATTGCGGTCTAATATGTTAAATAGTTTCTGAGGTAATAGGTTAAGAATTTAGCAGGTTTAATTTTGGTGGGATAGGGCCTTTTAACTTCCTTCAAACCAAATCTTCATGCTTTTGTTTGACATATTTCAGCTCATAGTGGTTCGATAGTTGTTTTCTATGCAGCGACACTAATGTATGTTCCACAGTCGCAATCGCACCTGAAGAGGCTACAGAGGACAAATTGGCATGGATATAGTTTGTACAACGAAAAGGGACACCTCGAGTACTGCCGTCGACATAGATGTGTTGTGGCTAATACCCCTCAGGAGGAAGGGATGAAGTGAAGGAACCACAGGAGGATGCAGGCCATATGCAGACAGGGCCCCCTAACCGTTCCAGGCTCGAAGACTCGTCCCACTGCTGGAGTTGGCTAAAGAGGGCGATGAACGACCCGTCAATCAAGCAGCCCTCTAGTGTCCGCGCGAAGTACTATTTCTTTTAAGCAAGCATGCGCACCACCATATGGCACGAAACCTAGAAGCATACTAAAAGATGGAAAGGAAACGGAGTGAAATGAAAATGATGAAAAGGAAGTCGTGGCAGATGAGAAGGCACCCCAGCATTCGGCTTCTAACCAGGGAAAACCAGGAAATAAAGCTCGAGGTGGGCGGTGGACGGGAATAGAACCGTGGACCTCCCTTATGTGATCATCTTACGTAATAAATAAGTAAATAAACAAATATTTTGTTTGTAAACGACGTTGTCAGTTGCCAGAGTCATACCAAAGCCGCCATTGTGCCTGAATTTCGTCCCACGGGAGTTCTTTTACATGCCAGTAAATCTACTGATATGGGGCTGTCGCTTTAGGCCCTGTCTGTGCCGGGTTTGATGCCATGACCTTGAATTCAGTAGACCAGCGCCTAACCAGCTGAGCTACCTACAACGGCACATTGCCGCGGAGCTATCTTGCTCGGTGCAATAGACAAATACTAGCAACTATGAGAAATACAGCAAGCTGAACTAGAAGGGAAGGAAGACTGTGTACCAGGATGGGTACGCCACTGATGCAAGCGCGGGGGATGATCTAGAAGGGTAGCCTTGCACAGGGAGTTAGTTTTACTTAACGATAACTGTCCTGATAGCAGCGGTACATTTTCAATGCGAGCGTGAGAAAGAGAAAGAGATAGCACTGTGTCTGTTATATTGGGTTCGATATAGTCCCCCTCTATAATGAAGCTCGGGGGAGGGGGGAGCAAGGACACTTGACCATATGGGACCGACCACGGCCGTCGTCCTTCCTACAACAATGGCTCTCTTGCTCACTTGCCAGCTAGAGGCAGGCGGTAGTTTTTTGTTACTGCGATGCAGATAAAAGTTAAGAAAATGCAAAAAACACCATCAAGGAACAAAAAATTAATAATGAAGTAAGATTTTTACAATGTAAGAAATAAGATAAAAATGCAAGAGAAACGAAAGTGAAGTAGAAAGCGGGAGCTTAAAACCGAAAAAATCTGAGTGTTGCACCCACATGACTTTCTTCACTCTTGCACTATTCTTATAAACTCGTATTCCTCTATCTTCATGTCAAACCTAGGCCTCCCGCTTGGTAGCCGACTACGCCAACGCGCTAAGAATACGACTCACACTCAACATGTCACAACATATCTATTATTAAAACGTCATAGAAAGGTATTTCGTTCACAAACCCGTGCTAGGTGTAATAAAATAATTCAGGTGAAGGAACCACAGAAGGGAAAACATTTTGGTTAAGAAAACAAGTAAAGTGAAAAACCCCGCTTTGAATAGACTTTTTCAATTTTCTTTCTATTGTTATCAAATCTTGTGCACGAACAAGCTTAATCTATAATTCGGCAGTGTCCAAACATAACCTAACAAGTTCGTGGAACTTATACTCATATATGCTATTAAAATAGTCATCACTGTTGTAAACTCCATGCTATTTAAAAAACGGTGGATGTTTATCTTTTACACAACAATACTGTCCAGCAGTAACATTATGTACAAGTTACGTAACTACTAGGGAAAGTAACATGTCGAATTGTTACCGTTTTGTTTGCACTGCTTTATCTGGAGAAGCAACTCATAAAGAATTTACTGCCGGGGCATTTAAAGAGCTTATTGCATTGACCTGGAAACTTCCAGGAAAAAAGAGGAGTATAATCAGATAGTCACATGTTTGGTTACTCAAGCGAGTATAGACCAGTGCGCTTCCTGGCGAGCACATCATTAATTATCATCTTATTTGTCTTGGCGTCGCTCGCTCGATCGCCATGACACTTGCGAATGTGAGACCTCGGTTGTTTCCTGTAGTGTGTAGATGGCTCTGATAAATCTCACGGTTTGTGACATAGGCTTAATACACGGTGGAAAATAAACAAATGAGCACTTGTTCGCTCGAAGCGTAGGGTTGTTTGCTCATTTTAATAGTTTTAAGGGATAGTAGAATGAGATAATAAAGGCAAAGTAGGTTAACCATTCATCACTGGTGGACGTGATAACTGTTATGTTGAGATATATATCAATGTAAGGTTGTGTGAAAGGCCAAGTAAACATAATTTAAGTATGATGCCCGGTAGAAAACAAGCCCGCTGATGCGGAAGTAATGCTGTTCGCTGTCGGCGCAATATATTCGCGGGGGATTCCGGCAATTACAACCCGGTTACATAGGAAAATAACGCATGACACGCTGCAAAATTTAACTCCTAGGCTTGTAGCGATAGCAGCGGAGATAGAAAGAAACAACAAAGAAATACTTTTGTGTTAGCAACCCCAATTTTATAGAAAACATTCTGCATTTCCCGTGGAGCAATGCCTCTTTCCATACTACGACGATGTCACTCTTCACTTCTCCATTGCATTTAACTTGCACGTTTAGTAAATATTGCATTGGCTGCAGCACACCCAATTCATGGCCTACAATTATTTTCTTTCTGTGTACGAACGCATAAAGAGGCTTGCGAACAATCGACAAACGCTTCAGAGAGCACCTTACCTAGCTGGGGTCTCTTACATGAATTTTATAAAATTGTTCTCTGGAAATAAGTGAACAAAAACAAGCTCTTCGCTCGCTGTGAATCATGGGATCAATGATCAGGTGCAATGCTGTTAACTATGAAGCACTGCTCTTCTAACTTTCAGGGTAATGTATTTCCGTTAGGATAAAGTGCTATGGGCTGTTCATGTGATTAAAAGTGATATGACCAGGAGAGCTAGTGCAAGAAACACCTATGTGCCAATGTAGCAGCTTCACCAACGCAAGCACTTCAACAAATGTCTCTTATGAAATTCCGCATTGCATGAAATTCACCCTCAAGCCTTCTCTATTATTTTTGACTTCTCTACTACTTACAGAAAGTAGGGAAAATATTGGAGATATTGCACCCAAACATTCGATGTCGAGATTTCACCGGTATGTGTGTGTTTGTGTGTGTGACTAACAACAATCAAGCGGCAACACAAAGGGTTTCCAGTGCCTTCGAAAAAGATCTGACTACGTCGACGTGTTTGTGGAAGTCGAGAAAGGTCCGTGTGACGTCATTCCCGCTGTATAAGGAGGCGAGGAAACAGCAGGAGCTAGTTACAGTTACAAACATTAGTCGGTCAGTGTGTCAGTGAGTGCGATACACGTCACGTCAAAGTGAAGAAGATTTAACGAACGTCAAGTGGTCGTATCATCATAGGGTATGAGAGACAGAGAAAGTGAAGAAAGGCAGTGAAAGGACTGAGTTAAGATTACGAGAAGGAAACAGTTGGGAATTGTAGTATCACAAAAGACTAAATTGTGTTAACGTTAGTAGAAAAGAACTGTGTTTTTGTGCAAAAGTTAAGAAGAAAAATAAAGCGATAGAAAAGTAACTGAACTCATTTTGTCAAAATATGATCAAACAAATACAAAACTTACATAAAAGTATAGTCTTACAGTGGATTCCGCACACTGTGGTATTTTTGGAAATGAACTGATGGATATTTAGGAAAAAGAGAACTAAAATCAACTTTGTGGTAAAACAAAACCTTTCATATGAAATAATTAAACGAATTATAAAAAGAAAACATTACAATCAGCAGATAACTGTCAAAATGAACAGTAAAAGAGGAAGAACATTTTGAATGCTCTATAATGATTAGTAATTTACTAAGAAAATCTTCTGTTATTACATACCGACTTACTACAGGACATGATTATTTGAATAAACATTTTTAAAAAGTTGGAATAGTAACATCTCCAGTTTATTTTGCTCCAAGGAGAAGAAATGCACATGGAATATCTTAAAAATTGTGACTTTCTTGTAGCTTTTGAAAACTTAACATCAAAATATTGGTAAGGAAGAAGGAGAATGATTTCATTATTAACTCCTAGGCATTTGGAACAACATACACCAAATTTATCTACTCAAACAAGTTTTTTTTTTTTTTTTTTTTTTTTTTGCTCAGTTATAATGTCCGCACTGGATGAAGAATGTAGAAGTAAAATGAACTTTTCTTTTCTTCCATTCATGCCTACTCAGTGTAAGCTAAAAGGTAGAATCAGACTGAAAAATTCAATGCCATAGCTAAAATTTGAACTAGGATTTTCTGTTCCTGCCCGTGCTCTAACCACCTGAGCTACCATGGCAATCTTACCCTACTTTCACTACAGCCCACACACGGTATATACCGCACAACAACTAATTAACATTGGTTAAATATAAAATCCAGGACTTAAAGTACTGTGACGCCGGGCTCGGTGCACAACGAAGGACAGATGGGGCCAAGCTACTTCACACCATATACCACGTATCAAAGGGCTCACGGTTAAGCTTCCCCACACCACTCACGTGAGCGAACTCGTGGCTAATAATAATGAAGCGGTAACACAAACGTTTTCCGGAGTCTTTGAGAAAGACCTGGATGCGTCATCACCAGCACGTTTGTGGAAGTCGAGAATGATCTGCGTGACATGCTGCCCTCTATAAAAGAAGGGGAGAGAACAGTAGAGGGAGAGTTACAGCTATAGACACGATTCCATCAGTGTGTCAGCTGTGCATGTAAAAAAGGTTTAAAGAGCGTCGTGTGATTGCATCGTCGTAGTTAGTGTATGCGAGACAGAGAAAGTGAGGAAAGACGCTGAAAGGACTGAGGCAAGGTTACGAGAAGTAAACGTTGTGAGTGGTGATAGCACGAAGGGCTGTAGACTATCTTAACGACGAGAAGAAAATGTGTATTTGTGATAAAGCTCTATAACACATTAAAGCGACAGAAAAAATTGTTGTTTTCGTCACAATACTTATGGGTTTGCAAATTGTCTTTGGGGTTTGTTATCTCAAAATGAGTATGAGAACGTCTTACGGTTTACAGGAAAAAATGTGAGTCAGATGGAGAATTTCATGCTACACCGATACGTTGCTATGGTAGCTCAATTGGTTTGAGCAACTATACGAAAAGCTAAAGAACCGTTGTTTAAAGTGTCCGCTATGGCATATCATTTTCTATTAAGATTCTGTGTTTCCAACATAAATATTGTGGTAAATATGTATTTATGTATATTAAAGTAGAAAGAAGGCGCAAGTTGGGTTTCACACAGAAATGTATACCTACTTTATTCGAAGTTCCTGTGACATTGTTACGTAAAGAGCATGCTGAACGATGGAGGCATATTAAGATTAACGTCAAGTAAACCTTTTTTGTGATATGGCTCTCCATTGCGCACTTGCATGAACTTAGAAATGAAATAACATTCTTTTGTTTTATTCTCCAGGAGTTCTTTGTAATGCGAGCTGAGGGAACTGAGGTCTGGGGGAGACAGTGCGGTAAATATCGCGTGGTTGGTAGGCCTGATATATATTACCGCAAAGCGCTTCCTAGGGAGTGGACTTGTTTAAAAATGTATCTGTGTGTACCTTACCCAGCATAAGAAGCGCTCCGGGATAGAAAGAGAAAGAAACTGGTTTTCTGCAAGGGAGAGAAAGAGATGGAACACACGGTTGAGCAAGAAATATATAGAAATGTCTGAGGTTATACTGAAGAAAGCTTTTGGTTGTGAGGAACAGGATGCTGACAGCCAAAGTTTTAACTTTTCTCCTTATGTGACATAGAGATATTCTGCTTGATTCCAGGGTACATGGCTATTTTCTATTTTATAAAAGGACCAAACTAAGATACCAAGCAAGGAGGCACTTTCAGGAATGTGTCGGAGTGAATCTCGGCGTTACATAGCAGGGAAGAAGGATGATCACTGTAAATCTTGGTCCTTCCGATCAGGGGTAGTCACCGAGTCCCGAATTCCCAGTGGAATGTGTAAATCTACAGGAGGAAGGGAGCCCGTTGTACGAGCTGTCACCGGGGAGTATAGGTCTGCAAACCGTATGGAACCTGCCCTCTTCTGTCATGTCTCCTAGCTCCGGCCGCCCTGTGTCTCCTCTCACCTCACTCCTACCTCCCACGGAACGCTCCCTCAGTGGCATACATAGATACAAAAGATCTACAATAAGTCAAAGTGCTAAGGCTCCTCTCTGAACATTGTTATACCTCATACCAAATTAATATCCTAGCATTTGGGGGAACGTGACACGTAAATTTAAATATTAATTTAGAAAAAACATGGCCAGCATAGTTTAAACACGTTAATTACCTGAATCCGACCTATGTTAATGTTTGAGTGTCAGACTTCTGATATCAAACTAATACGAGATGGACTCATCCAGAGCCTGGTTTGGTTCTTAGTTGCAAAAGATGCCTTTCAGTCAAGCAGGTGAAGTATTTCCTTACCCCCCCCCCCTCCTTTCGCCGCTCACCTAGGCCTGACCTTTGTTTATAAATTAAAATTATTTTGTTGTTTAACAACGCCGTAAATTGCCAGGATCACATCAGCGTCGCCGGTGTGTCGGAATTTTGTCACGCAGGAGTTATTTTACATGTCAGTAAATCTACTGACATGGAGCTGTCGTTTTTAAAAACCATCGCTGGGCCGGATTTGAACTCGCGATCTTGGACCTTTATAGGTTAATGCATATCCTCAGAGTTAAATTCAAACTAATTAGAGATTTGCCACCCAGAGCTGGTGTGGACGACTTGATGAGAGCTTCTACCAACATTAACCTGGCAATGCCAACCCTTTTTATAAAACGGGAGGGGGGTGGGCGTACTTTATGACCACCACTGGTAACAAAATGTCTGAGTAATTTTTTAAACAAATTTATTTTAAAATTCGGTATTATATTTTGTCATGTTTATCATGGTAATATTTAACTTTATTTAGCTATTCCTTTTTTACTTTTTACCTGAATCACATTAGATATTATGCCAATCCTTATTACAGAACTTATAGTACCAACCACCACTGGTGACCAAATGTCTGAGAAATTTTGTAAACAAATTTATTTTAAAATTGGGTATTACAGCCTGTCATGTTTATAAAGGTAATACTTAACATTGTTTAACCACAGCGGCTGGAGGTATGCATGGAGGAATGAATGTGTGTTTAATGTTAAAAATTATTAAAAGTCGAAGTTAAGAAGGCCACAGTTAAAGAGTTGTTTTTTTCAAGCGGAAACTCTTGGTATACCTATCCATAGAAGTTAGAGGCGACACATGGACTCGTGAACGGGAGATGTGTGATTTGAATCCACGCCGTCGTCCCTAATTAACGTTTTCTTCACATTTCCTTCAGTCCTTATAACTGCCAAATACCCGGAAGTTACCCTCAAGTTAGGTCAGGAAGTTTTCTTCCCACACTTCTTTTCCAATTATTACCATTGCATTTCATGTATCACCAGTATTCACCACCTGTGGCACCCTATGTAGTAAGAATGGGTATTAAACAGTACTGATAAAACCTGATGAGTTACATGCACATTATATTCTTTACCCATTCTTCAACAAACTGTGTTTACAAAAGATTATTTTTCTTTATACCTCATGTTAATTGAGATAAACACTTCTCGAAATGTCTTTTTAACAACCTTTAACCTCATAGGTAATTTCATTCACCGAATGAAATGGATAAAATGATGCTCAAATGAACACGGGGCCCATTGAGCTTAGAGTTACCCGACATTTGTCTGTTCAGGATGAGGGGACCCCCGAGGACAACTCACGCTAACCAAGATTCGAATTCGGGACCTCTTGAATGTAAGACAGACATTCCAACATCAATCAATAGAGGGGGACTAGAAATGGTTTTATTGCATATTTCCTTGTAGATACAATGAAAATTGAAAATACAGTCAAATCTTTTAAGAGCTGGTTGCTATGTGGTGACTTTGAAATTCCACTCTCTTGTGTCCCAGGAGTGGAAATAAACCCTATATGTTGCAGCCACATGGTTCTTTCTATTCACTCTTGTACAAATTATTCTTACAAACGCTTATTCTACTGTCTACTTCATGCTTCTTAAGGTAAACATCTGTAGTAATTTATTTTTTATGAAATATTTCCTTGTAGGTATATACAATGGTTATGGGAGAGTACAGAGCTTAAGTGATAGTCAACGGTTCTATTAAGAGTTTGTCGCTATGTGATGACATTGAAATTCCACTCTCCTTACATGATCAGGAAAAAAAAATGTCTTCCCAGCTGTGGCACTGGGTTTTTCAGTTCCGATTCTACCTCTCAAACACTGCCCACACACAGCTTTTGTGCTTCAAAATACTAAGTTTGTTGGCATAAATAAATAATGACTTCCCACTTGAGAAAATAATAAGTGTTGCGAAATTAAAACCAATAACGAGAAATACCTCGGAAATGATTAAAATCACACAAAAATATTTCACAAAAAATGGGTGCTATAACAAAATCTATCTTTTTGTGCAGTAATATTTTATGTATCAGTAGCGGTTTACAAGGTAGGCAAAAAGTCATCCAGAATGAAGAGCACTTCAGAGGCTATTCCCAGAAAATTCAAGACATACATTTTATTTATCACAAAAATATGTTAAACACATGGTTTTCTAATCAAAATTATTAGAGCCTTTTTCAGAAAATAAGAATTTTCGAAAATAGTTAAGTAAAGGGTAGTTTCAGAAATTTCTTTTAAAATCCTGTCCTGCATCCTTGAAGTACTAAACTTAAATACCAAGTTTAGTATTTAACCGATTTTTCGTTTTTGAGTTATGCCGCTGTTCACGCACACATATCAAACACACACACACACACAGACACACATACATCAAAACGTGTTTCTGAGAAATCTCGACATCGAATTTTTTGTGTCGAATATAATACTTCCCCTACTGTACGCAGTGAAAGTCATACCTCTATGCTTCTAGTGAAGCATTTATCGTGAAGTACATGGGGAAAACAGAAGAAACAATAATTTATACCTATAAGTACTAAATAAAGGAGAGATTGTGTGAAGTTATAATGGGTATAAAAGTTATGGCCGTACATCACATCAGACTTTTTCGAACATATTTTTATAGATTAATTTTTCTTATGTATGTGCGTTCGCATTGCTTCCTTCCGAATTTCGAATATGTCCTAGTGACTATACTGCAGTTTAAATTTAAGTAGTACCTACTTATTAATTCAATTAATACTTGTCATTTCACACTCTTCACTCTTCCCCACAACGGCATTTTGGATAACAGCTACAAAATTACCTGTGTTCTGTTACGAGGTAGATCTTTCACTGCAAGATCCATTATTTTCTGTTCTTCTATCTAGATTTCTACTTCGTTTCAGCGTATGATACCTTTATTTTAATATTGGAAGTCATCGAATATTTTCTGGCAAGACACCTTTACCTTGCAGTCCGTTTCCCTGCTCTTTCTAAAACAGCTGTATTGCCTGTTTTGTCCTTCCATTAGATAAAAATTTTCCTAAACAGGGACAAAATATGGCAATCGATTTGTATTCTTTATATGCAATACAATTATTACGAATGTGAGCTTATGTTTTCCTAAGAATTGAGGTAATTTTAAGAAACATGGGAAATAGCGAATCCTATGGGCAGCTTTTGAAAATTATTGCAGATTTAGATTTGGGAACTGTTATGAATGCTCTTCCGAGAGGTGCGTGGTGCAGAAGTGTGGAAAGGAAGTGAGCGGCAGCGCGAGCATTAGAACATTCACAGACATAACAGAGGGGGGAGTACCGTTAGGGAACTTGCCTTCTGCTGTCGTGTCTTCTAGGTCTGGCCATCCTTAGTATCCTCTCACCTTATCCCTTCCTTTTGAGGGGGCACCCCATCAAGGGCATAGACATAAAGGATCTTCCTCAGGTCGTGGTGCTAAGTTCCCCCCTCCCTCCCGAATCTTGCCGTACCTCATAACTGTGATATGTTAAGCCAGAGACTAAAATGCACTACATAAAATATACAATTTTTTTCCTAATAGCTTTTTGTGCGATAAGTAATTTCCGAGGTCTCCATTATTAATGAATAGAATTGTTCAATGCTTTGTCATTCTTTTAATGTGCTGTTGATTTTCAGTTGTTTCTCGCGAATATATGGAAAGAGTACAGAATTTTAAGGTCAGTATGTAGCGCCCAGGTTTCAAACATTTGACTATTGTTATTTCCTTTATATATGTATACAGGATGTCCCCAGAAAACACCGACAACACTTAATATGTTGTGCGGGACGGCAAGCTGATCCGTTTTCAAACAGGAATCCCTGTCCGGAAATCCATGATTTGGGCGCTGTAGCGCATTGAACTTTGAGATTGATGTACGTTCACATTTCGTCAATTAACCCAATATCGACAATATCGAGCTATTCACATTACAAACGGGCTTCGAACTGTGTACCTCCTACGTCATTGCAGAGCCTATATCAGCGGTGGTGAGCCTCATGCACGTAATCCAAAACGTGCGTTTGTCTTTGAAGATTTTTAATCGCTCCGTGGACTCGAGCCCAAAGGTCCTCCGCTAACGTTACAGGAATGTCATACACCATATTCTTCATACAACTCCACAGAAAATAGTCGAGAAGTGTCAGATCTAGCGACCGTGCTTGCCATGGAACTGCTCCACCTCTAGCAATCCATCGATTTGGACATGCGACGTTGAGGTGATTCCACAGATTTACACCAAAGTGTGCTGGAGCCTCATGTCAGCCATTTCCGCAGCTGTGTAATGATATGTGTCGCACTGCTGTTAAAACGTTACTGTACTTGAAACTACACAAGTGACGCAGTAGGATGGGCACCGAGGATTCACTGGAGGAATTTAGCGCTAGTTCAGGAATGCTATTATGCTCAGGTCGTCCATCCCAGTATACAGATGACTAAAGGGTTGCATGCCTTCCGTATAAGATACAGAAACAAATGTTAACAAATTGTCACAACCGTTCGTTCTCAAACTTTTACACTCTGCAGCATTTCCGGACAGGGGTTCCTATTTGAAAACGGATCAGTTTGCCATCCCACGCAGAATACTAAGCGTTGTCGGTGTTTTTGGGGACACCCAGTATATAAGTATATACATAACCAGCAGTTGTTGGTATTGAAGTCAGCTGGACAAATAAAATGTTACCAAAAATAACTAGAGAACATTATAATGGGGGAAATATGCCATAGTTGGCTTTTGATGAATTCCAATACCTTGTTCAGAGCTTCGGCCCGATGTACTTCTACGAATAACGCAGTAAATTAGGTTGTAACGTCAGAAGTATGACCCCAGCAGTGCCCGCACTACAGTTAAATGGGTTGGAATTCCTCCCCTAGGGAATACAAGTTACTCTTGGTTCACTGTTCCTTGACTGATATCAGTTCTTTCGTAAAAAGTCGTGATTCTTCGTTCTGTTACGATTATTACCAAACGGCAAGACTTATTCCTATACACTCACTCAAATTCACCCATGAACATGGCAATTTGTAAAAACATCACTATATATGCCGCATTAGATCCAAATATTTATAATTGCTGCTACCTTATCTCACAGTAAAACAATTCACGTCCATCATAATCATAATCATCATCATTAGGGCTAGGAAGTTCATGCGTTTGCATGTTTCTTCATAGAGGTTAAAAACGTATGCTTTTACATTATGTACACGAATTATGGAATTTTCAGTTATTTGGACATGATTTTATGGTGCATATAACTGCATATTTTCTTTATTTTGATAAATGCATAATATTTCAGTATTATAGCCCCTATATTGCATACTTTAATGATTTTTATGGTTTTTTTATTATTTTTTCCATCTGGATAATATCTTTCATATTGGTAGTATTGCACGTGATGATGCAACCCACGAAAATTTCAATATTTTAGCCCCTATATTGCATATTTTAATGATTTTTATGGTTTTTATTATTGTTATTATTATTATTATTATTATTATTATTATTATTATTATTATTATTATTATTATTATTATTATTATTATTATTATTATTATTATTATTATTATTATTATTATTATTATTATTATTATTATTATTATTATTATTATTATTATTATTATTATTATTATTATTATTATTATTATTATTATTATTATGATTATTATGATTATTATGATTATGATTATTATTATTATTATTATTATTATTATTATTATTATTATTATTATTATTATTATTATTATTATTATTATTATTATTATTATTATTATTATTGTTGTTGTTGTTGTTGTTGTTGTTGTTATTATTATTTTTTTTTTTTCCCCCAAGTGTATAATACTTTTCATATTGGTAGTATTGCACATGTTGATGCAACTCGCGAGGTGAGTCATGTTGTCCTGCAGTGAACCCCCGATTTCCATCCCCTCATTATATGTATGTCCGTAGAGAATAATCAGTGCGTTATCCGAGAGGTTTATATTAACAAAGATAAAGTGCAGGCCAGTTGGTTTTGAGCAGCACGATTATCGCAATGCTTGCCTGCTCTCCAATAGTTGTGCCCAAATAATCTGTGGTTGTACCATGGTCTTCAAACGTGACAGTGTTGTGAACCGGTTCCCATCAAATTAAATTAGGCGTATAAAATGTTAAAGAGCTCTTCAAATGCCTAAAATAAAACCAACCAACTTCGAGTGCTAGATTAATTAAATTACAGAAAGAGTTTTTGGGTGATTAAATATCTACAGCTAATAGGGTACTGTATTGGGGAGCGTGTCAGAAAAAGGTAGGGAGTGAGAAAAGATTTCAAATAGTTCAGCACATAAACACAGCAAAACATAAGGATAATTTAATCAGAAAACTTGCAAACAAAGAACCTGTTCAAAAACAGCTAGTATAGTGTTTAGGAAGTAGGGTTACTGAATTTTCCTGACTTGTGCCAAGCATTTTTAGCTGCTGATATTCCTTCCCTTGTTCAAAATTAATAATCCGACATTTAAAAACTTTCTTGCCAAGTACACTCAACAACATGTGCCTGAAGAAAGTACACTGCGTAAGACTCATGTAGGACATTGTTACAATAACGTATTGTCAAATATAGAAAATGAATTAACGGATCAGTTTGTATGGTTGTCTGTTGATGAAACCCTTGATTCTGAGTGCCGTTCTATTGCTAATATAATCCTGGGTGTTTTAAATAATGAACAAATCACTACACCTTATCTTCTTAATGTGTGCGAATTGTCGTCCACTGACAATGTAACTGTGACCCACTTTGTGATGGACTCTTTGAAATTACTATGGCCATGTGGAATCGAATACGACCGGGTACTTTTATTTGTTACTGATGCGGGTCCTTATATGGTAAAATCAGGACAAACTCTGAAAGGTATTTTTCCTAACTTAATTCACATGACTTGTTTGGCACACGCTCTTCATCGCATTTCTGAGACAATACGCGACTCTTTCCTATTGGTAGATACATTTGTGTCCAGTACAAAGAGAATTTTTGTTAAATCTCCTAAAAGAGTTAAGTTGTTTAGATCAACGGCACCTAATATCCGACTTCCTCCTGCACCAGTGTTAACTCGATGGGGCATATGGGTCGATACAGTTTTATATTATGCTGAGCACATAGAAATAGTCGAAGAGGTTGTTAATTCATTGGACTTGAAAGATGCTTCTTTAATACAAACTGTTCAACACATTCTGTCAGGCACTGGGTTAAAAGAGGATCTTTAGATTCATATCTGCCCATTTTTGTTTCTTACCAACAGCCATAATGGCATTGGAAGCTGAGGATCTCCTTTGCATGAATCACTTACTGTGTTTAAAAAACAATATATGATTTAAGTTCGGTTCCTGGCAGCATAGGACAAAAAGTGAAAGAGAAAGTGAATTATGTAATGTTAAAAAATTCTGGTTATAAACAGATGTGCGATATTCGAGACATCCTTGAAAGAAAACCATCTGCCACACCAAGAGACTTGACTCTCTCTGTAGAGCAGTTAACATTATTTAAATATGCCCCGATAACATCTTGTGACGTGAAGAGAAGTTTTTCACGTTACAAAAGTGTTTTGCGAGACAACAGACGATGTTTTACAGTTGAAAATTAGTGCAAAGTGTTGGTTGTGAACTGCAATTTAGCAGTTAATATTAGCAGCGGGACCACTTCTGCTTCAACCTCTAAGGAATAACGTAACTTTATTTATTATTTATACTAACTCGCCTTGTCTACTGTAAAGGGGCATTGTTTTAATTAAATAGTGCATATTTCTTGGCATATTTTCAAGTTTTAGGAGCATATGCATATATTTCAGTGTTTTTTAGGGCATGAACTTCCGAGCCCTAATCATCATTATGTCATATATCAGTCTCCATGACGCTAATGTTCCAAAACGCCATCTCGAATAATTGCCTGTCGCATGTGTATTGCAAGAGCTCAATAGCATAATAAAATCTGATTAACCGAATGATTTCTAGTGCCCGTTGCCTTCTATTGAACTTGAAAGCATGCACGGTTTCGAGGTCTCGCATCGTCATATACAACCCGTAAAGGTTTCATTGCTTCTCTAAATGTTTTCTACTATCAAAGCGTTAGTTTTTGGAACTGGTTATAAAAATACTCAAAAGTATTGTGCAAACTTGGGGACCGTTTTTTTAGAAGTATAACTGGGACTACGGTTATTTATCCTCGGAACAGTTCCAAGAGGTAACCTTTTGCCTACTAGCTTTTTAAGGGCGGCCCTGTGAACTTTCTCACTAAAGGTAAAATAAAAATCTGATGATAAATATGGCTAAGAATGGGAACAAGAGTGCTTACTGTAACATGTTTGCTTTCATTGTTACTTTATCTATCACGCAGTCGTAGTATTGTATTCGACCCAAAATTTCATGTCGAGATTTCACTGGAAACATATGGTTTGAGGTTTCCTGAATAAAAAAAGCATTTATAGAAAAAGGTCCGCGCGCGCGTGTGTATATGTGTGTCTGTAAGTGTGTGTCTGTGTCTGTGTGTGTCTTCGTGTGTCTGTGTGTACCCTTTACGTGGACAATTTTTTTAATATTTTGATTTTCACAAAAATGACTCTACTGGTTATGATTAAAATGCCACATGTTTAATATATTTTATGGCAAATGAAATATATATTTTGAATTTTCTGTCTATAGCCTGTGTAGTCCTGTAAACTCTTGCAGACTTTTGTATAACTGGTAGGTAGTAAGACATAGACCATGTCATTAATATACACAAGTTATGTCCCAATGCACTTTTTGTGGAGTGAACCATTTCGGAGATATTCCTTGTTATGTGTGTGGGTTTTGCAATACTTAAACTTTTCTCAAATGGAAGGTCGTTAGTGACATTTTATCTCTTGGCCGTGCAAAGAGAACGTAATTTCAAAGCCTTCATACAGCAACTAGTTTTAAAAGATTTGACTATCGCTCAAAGCCTACTGTATTCCCATATTCCCCCTGAATCTACAAGAAAATTAGCAATAGCATAATTTCTGCAAATGTTTATCTCTACTAACATGAAGAGGCTGGAAGAATAAGAGTTTGTAAGAATGGTTACTACAAAAGAAGAGAAAGTCATGTGAATGCAACACATCAGATTTTTGAGTCGGTAGAAGCAAAAGGAATTGAGAACATTCGCGAGGCTTCTAGCTGAGTTATCGCAGTGGGTGTATGTGACGAGTTTCTCAAAAGATCGTGTGACGTCATCCCCAGTATAAAAATACATGACAGCAGCAGAGGAAGTGAGTGAGCTAGTTAGTTTAGTTTTGGCTACGGGAATAAATCGGTCAGTGTCTGCTGTACGTGTATGTGCGTCATCCCGAGGATACGGCGGACGTCGCGAGTGATTGTAACGTCGTTTATAAGAGATAGAGAAAGTGAAGAAAGACTCCGAAAAGACAGAGCATGGTTATGAGAAGAACAGTTGTGAGTTGAGATAGTAGGAAAGACTGGATTGGGTTAAGTACCAGAAGAAAACTGTGTATTTGTAATAACTGAGCTTAGTAGGTGAGCTACCAAAGAATGAAGTTATGCGCACTTTTTCTATACAGCAGACGGACAGAACCGGTTCCCCACATTGTGCCGTCACATGCACTACGAATATGCATAACTTGATGCCACTTTAATAAAGCTGGACTACTAAGCCTAGTAATAACACTTTAGAGGACAATAAAGTGATAGAAAACAAATGGGACTTGGATTTTTGTCGTTTTGTTACATCTAGACCATTCCGACATCTAGTACCGCCAAAAGGTACTTATAGGCAATGCAGCATTTCAATATTTTAATCAGCGTCGCGGTAAGGTCGGTCTGGGTGGCTCAGTTGGTTAGGTGCTGGCCTACCGAGTCCAAGGTCGTGGGTTCAAATCCGGCCCAGACCGATGGTTTTTAAGTGTGCTTAGAAACGACAGCTGCATGTCAGTACATTTACTGGCATGTAAAAAAGCTCCTGCGGGATGAAATTCTGGCACACCGGTGACGCTGTTGAGATCCTTGCAATTGACAGCGTCGTTAAACAATAAATTATTATTATTATTATTATTATTATTATTATTATTATTATTATTATTATTATTATTATTATTATTATTATTATTATTATTATTATTATTATTATTATTATTATTATTATTATTATTATTATTATTATTATTATTATTATTATTATTATTAATTATTATTATTATTATTATTATTATTGTTATTATTGTTATTATTATTATTATTATTATTATTATTATTATTATTATTATTATTATTATTATTATTATTATTATTATTATTATTATTATTATTATTATTATTATTATTATTATTATTATTATTATTATTATTATTATTATTATTATTATTATTATTATTATTATTATTCGCGGTACCGTTCGAGCCTCGCATTCGGGAGGCCCCTGTTCAATGCCCTTTGTTTCTTGCGGTTTTATCTGGTTGATATACGATTACTGGGGTGGTGGATTACATAATGCCACGAATTTTTCTGTCCCCAATTTCCGAAACTCATTCATTTTGTTTGAGGGTGGAAGAATCAGGCGAGTGGACGATGGGTGAGGTCTGTGGCGTTGGAGCTTGCTCTGAGGAATTGCCTGCTGGGCGTTCAGTGTACACAGGGTTCTTAAAGAGATCTCTCCCTGGGGGACAGTTAAGCCTGTAGGGGCTCCCCACCTGTGTCAGGATTTGATGTCTGGAAATGTTAAGGAACTCGCCTGGTGCCCGGCAGCTTGCAGCCCTCTGTATTCTTCGGCTCCCCTTCCACCTATAGGTTCCAGCATAACAGTCGCTATGCGATGGCGTTTAAAATCCAGATCTATGAATGGGCATGAGAAAGAACAAATGGTGACTAACCACTTGAAAAGGTGCAAGTATCTGACAATTCAAATCAATAACAAAAATGTTTTCGACATAGCTAATAACACAAACATTTTATTTGACCTAAATTACGACCTTCAAAGAGATGTACATTTTTGCGCATGTAAAATTTTGTCTATCAACCAAGGGTTTATCAATTATACAAACATCTTTCAGAATGAAGAGGACTTCATACACTATTTACAAAGAATTCAAAATGTACATTTAATTTGTCATGTAAATATCTTAAATGTTATTTTAATCCAGGTCCTTAGAGCCATTTTTGAGAAAATAAAGAAAAGCAACGAAAATGTTACCATATAAAAGGTAGTTAGAAGATTTCCTTCAAGACCCTCGTGTCGTATCCTTGGAAGACTGAATTCAAATATCAAAATTGATACTTAACTGACTTTTCGATTTTGAGTTATGCTCTTCACGAACACAGACATAGATGCGCACGCACAGATGTTTTTCTAAAAGCCTCATGTGTTGCACTCACATGAACTTCTCTACTCTTGTACTAACTATTCTTACAAACTCTTAATCCTCTGTCGTCTTCATGTTAGTCGAGATAAACATTTGTAGAAATCATGTTATTGGTAATTTTCTTGTAGGTGCAAAGTGAACAGTAGGCTTTGAGCCATAGTCAAATCTTTTAAAGGTTCCATTTGAGAAAAGTATAAGTAGTCCAGAATTCACACAGATAACAACGAATATCTCCGAAATGATTCACTCAACAAAAAATGCATTGGACATAAATTGTGTGTTGTAGCGAGACCTACATTTTTTTACAGGACTTTCTGTCTCTTTTAGTTTGCCAACTATGCAAAGGTCATCAGGAGTAAGCAGGGCTACATGGCCTATAGCGAGAAAATTCAAAATATACATTTCATTTGCCATAGAAATATCTCAAACATATGGCATTTTAATCAAAATTGTCAGTTTTTAACCGACTCTTCGTTTTTGAGTTCTGCTCTTCACCGGCAGACACACACAGACACCGGACACACTTACACATACGTGAACCTTTTCCTAAAAAAGTTTGTTTTGAATTTAGGGGGTCTCAAAGCATATATTTCCGATAAAATCTCTGCATCAAATTTTTGGTCGAATGCAATACTTCCCCTACTACTAAACGTAGTAGAGAAAGTAAAAATGTTTAGCTTTAGGGGGACCTCGAAATATGTATTTCTGGCGAAATCTCAGTATCGAACTTTTGTGCGGAATGCAGGCAAGTTGCAGAGAAAGTAAAAAGCTACCCGTTCATCGACCAGCTAATGTTTTACGTTAAAGATAAGGTAAGCTTAAACGTTAATTGATATCCTGGTAATCCTTAAGTAGTTTGAAACTTTGCTGATCTAACGCAGGAGCAATAAACACATAACACGCTCCCAAGCTCAGATGGTAACGGAGTTAAACTGTGATTTCCGCAGAGTGTTCTCCGGCAGTATAACTAAAGGGTAACCCACTCCAGAAAAATGACATAAAATCCTGTGGTACGGAAGGAGAGAGAGAGTGAGAGAGAGTATGGGACTGTTGATCTACGGCGCAATCTTCGGTAATGGTGAAACAACCAGACCCTGGAAAGTCTCAATAATCGTAAATTCTATTAAAACCCAGCCGAAATCTCCCATAACTGCCACCCCCGACGCTGGTTTTAAAGCTCCAGAGCCAGCTTCCTAGGGGGTGGAGGAAGATTTCATCTGAATAATTAAGTACATCTACATGCACGTACGTGAACATATGCAGGCATGCCAACATAATGTGGGCTTAGTACGCCTCCCTCCAAAACAAAACAAAGCGGATCCACTATACGGCACATGCTCCCTAAAAGCGTTCTTTGCAGTAAGATACCAAATCTCTTGAGACCTTTCCTAAGGGTTGAAATACAGCTCATAAGATGCTGCTGAAATGTTTTTAACCATCGTCTTAAGTACGTATCTATCAAGCCATAACTGATATCCACAGGCCATTTTGGCTAGACTCAAGGGGCTATAACGGGTCATAAAAATCTCTAATTAAGAGTACACCAAATTTCCACATCGCCCAGAAAAGAAGAATTTTACTCCCCCTAATATGTACCTACTTACAATAAGTACAGGATGTACCCAAAATTTGCATTTGGATATTTCATTAGAAATATATGTTTTGGGGCTCCCTTGAACCCAAAAAAGAAGCATTTTTATAACAAAAATAAGGTCCGTGTGTCAGTACATCTGCATGTCTCTGCAATTTTTGTTAAAGTTTACGCAAATTCAGAATTTTTGTTAGAAAGATTTGTATGTTATTTCGTAATAACCAGCTAGCGTTTACAGACTCAGAGAACGAGCTACAAAGTTAAATTACTGTAAAATTATTCTTTATCATGCTCCAAATTATTCTCAATAACATAGCGAAGTACTACGATATAAAGGTATTTGGTAATAAAAGTAAAAAGAAGTGTCAAAGGCCATTTGTTATTTGTCTGCCTGAAAATTTACATAAGTGGTCGGCAGCATAACAATTAAGATGGCCGCAAAATATTCGACGTAAATATGAGTTTTGAAAGTTTCTTGGCCTTGATTACTGGTTATGACTTCAGGGGATTGCACCCAAGTGCTGTTTATAATCATTCTCGATTTTATGCCACCTGTGGTCCGAGGCTTTCTTCAGGGTAATGAACTTTACTCTTCTGTAAGCTCAGCATTGTAAGCTCCCATTTGAGAATGACTATAAGTATTGTAAAATTCTGACAAATGACATAGAGAATAGAGGACGAATAAATCTGCATTACGCCACAGGAGAAGGCAATGCCTAGGTAGAGAACTGGTACAATTAAACACCACTTGACTGCAATCCGTGAAGCATAATAGCAAATATGGGGATAAATGTAAAATAAAGATTACAGTGCGTGATATCGAAGTCAGCACTGAAGTATGGACTTTAGCAAACCATAGCAAGCCGGAATAGATAAAGCCCAGAAGCAGCATTATGTATTTTATTCGATCTTCGTTGAGAAAATCACGATTTTCGAGTTCATTTAAGGGAAATACATACAAGTTGTTAGGGGCATGAGTGCGCAGATTTTAGCGGCGACTTTTTGACGTTAAGCTGAAACATACATTCCTCTAATATTTTTCTCTATACAGCATGGTTGCATAAATAAAAACAAAATAAAATTGGTCGAAAGCTTGAATGTCAATGTCACCACTCCTTTATTGTTTACTTCTGCAATCAGCATACAGACATAAAGCTTTAAAAGATGTTATTCGTGTCATTTAGATTTGTTGCTAAAATGAGTAATTTAGCCACAAAATTATATTAAATAACTGGACTCCAGCGTGTCTATTGGAATAACTTTGTGGATGTACATTTGGCAATGGCGCAATGCGAAAGGTCAGGAATGATGACAGTAGAAACTACCTCCTCAGGCCTCGTGAATACTGCTCGTAAAGCTTGAAAGATTCCCACCATTCCCCTAGTTACTTGCAGTAACTGTTAACAAGCACACAAACATGTGACGAAACCAGTTTTCGAGTCCTGGAGTAGGTTGAACTTTTACTCGTCGTAGGTGTGAACGCACGCTTCAGAGCAGTAGCCGTCTTAGTAAACAAAACATTTGCTTCTTCAGTCCTACTCTGTTGTCAGACTGTGCAGATAATGTATTCAATGATGTTTAAATATCTCCTTTACCTTACAGGATAGATGAATTTGTTGTCAAACTCTTTTATTCGTTATATTTGAATCCACCATTACGCGAAATCTCCATACTCATACCCCTAACACCCTATATAATGGATTAAATGTTCATTTATCAGTAGCAGGGGCAAAATATGTAAAGAGAATTTCATCTTGTAGATTTCTAAAACTAGTAGTAGAATAGTATTCTAGGCTTCCAGCCTAGAGGAACAGAAGCCCTGGGACGACCCCGAATACATTGGAGTGACTAATCTTCTTCTTCAACTTCATCTGATAGCTCCCCTTATGTAGGATTGACACCCCTAGGACCTAGAAGCCTGTGCCTAGGGTCAGATGCCTGTCAGGGAGCTATGAACCGGACAGAGTGAAATCTGGAAGCGGATGTTCAGCCAAACACAAGGTATCATATGAAATGCAGGCGAAATCGATTAATGGAAAGGTGAGCAGTTGGTGACATGAGTGGCGGGGGAAACCGGAGAACCCGGAGAAAACCCTCACAGACGCCACTTCGTTCAGGCCAGAGCGCCGACTATAACATTACGAATAAAACCAAATAGCCTCGGAACAGCTCATGGGTTTAAACCGTTGTACGGAAGAGGAAGAAGGTGTAATTGACACTGGGTCTTTTCTGTTTGTCATATGTTTTTCTTATACGATATTTCCTTGACATGTACAAGAAAATGAAGTGAAAACCATACTCAATCGAAACTACAATATTTTATTTTGTCGAAATTGCGCTTACAGTGGGCGAAAGTGCATTATCTAATTTGAGATAGGTATCCTACTTTCTTTTTACCTACACTACAGAAATAGTTTCTCAAATGATGGGAGAAATAACGAGAAATATTTAAGTAAGACTTGGTACAAACCCTTTGTTTTCCTTTGGAATTATATGTGCTTCAGCTCGACCGCTACTGAACCCATGACCATTGAGACCACGAAATGCAGGGTGGGTATGTAGGGGGAGTGTGGGAATTCCTCCAGGTTGCTGAGACCGGAATGCCTCCCTGACGCCATATTGGATTTAGCTCGACAGCTTCCCCTCCCTCGCCGTCGCCTTGGAAACGACATCTCGGCATTGTCTTCAAGGACCTGTCCAAATGCTCCAAATCTCTTCTTCTTCCTTTTCTCTAGGATTTAACCAGAGGAAATAAACCTTCCTAGAGGTCGACGTGACTGCGTCGCTTTCACTCAGGAATTTAGATTGCTACGCTCTTTTGTTTCGCGCTGAAAGGTGCTGACAATCAATGAAGTACGTACTCTCAGTTGAAAGTGTTGCAGCATACTGTTTTCTCAAAAAAACTTGACATTGGAATAACATAGATATATCTTATATATTTAAACGAGCAATTCTTGTATATCTATACATATATTTATTCCGCGCAACTTGGAAACGGCTCTAACGATTTTGATCAAATTTTGTATTCAGATAGAGTTTTGCCTTTTAAGTTCATCTATATAGGTGTAATTCCCGAAAAAACGCGATTTTACATAAAAAATAATTTTTTTATTCCCGCTTCTACAGTGCAATTCTTGTATATATATTCCCCCTATTTCAGAAACGACTCTAAAGATTTGGTTAAATTTTTGTATACATGCATATTACATTCAGTTTTTCTCTACTCACTTTTGGGTAACACATTCACATCTCTTTCTCTACTCACTCTTCTGTAAACAATTTTCCCCATTTTTAAAATAAGTCAAACCATGTTCTGTATGTTTGAAACAGAAGTGCTATTACATTCACGCTGTTTTCTCCTCTCACTATTAGGTGATACATTCACATCTCTTTCTCTACTCACTCTTCTACAAATAAGTCATGCAATTTTCTGTATGTTTGAAATAGAGATGTTGCATATTACTTTCACAGTGGTTTCTCTACTCACTTTTAGGTGGCACATTCACATCTCTTTCTCTACTCAGTCTTCTATAAACAATTTTCCATAAAAAACGTGATTTTGCACCAAAAACACTTTCATCCCCACTTTTAAAATAAGTCAAACCACGTTCTGTATGTTTGAAATAGAGATGCTGCATATTACATTCACAGTGGTTTTTCTACTTACTTTTAGGTATCACATTTACATCTCATTCTCTACTCACCCTTCTATAAACAATTTTCCATAAAAACGTGATTTTGCACCAATAAAACACTTTTATCCCCCCTTTTAAAATTAGTCGTGCCATGTTCTGTATATTTTAAATAGAAATGTTATTACATTCACACTTTTCTCCTTTCACTATTAGGTATCACGTTCACATCTCTTTCTATACTCTTCTATAAAGTAATCATGCAATTTTCTGTATGTTTGACATAGAAATGCTACATATTATATTCATACTGTTTTCTCTACTCACTCTTAAGTAACAGATTCACATCTCTCTCTACTCACTCTTCTACAAATAAGTCATACAATTTCGTGCATGTTTGAAATAGAAATGTTACGTATTACATTCATACTGTTTTCTCTACTTACTTTTGGGTAACACACTCATAACCGTTTCTCTACTTACTCTTCTAGAAATAAGTCATACAATTTTGTGCATGTTTGATATAGAAATGCTGCATGTTATATTCACGTGTTTACTCTACTCACTTTTAGGTAACACCTTCACATGTCTTTCTCCACTCACTCTTCTACAAACAATTCATATTATCTATACAACTTGAATGTTTGTATATATCTAGCTGTTAATCTCGAAAACCGCTTAACCGATCACCGCGAAATTCGGCACGTATATGTATTTTTTTCATGGAGAGTTTTTATTGTAACAATTTTACTACACAATATATTACTTTCAAATGGTTTTATACTCGCTTTTCTTTTACGTAGCGCATTCATGTATCCTCTGTTTGCCCTTCAACATACAATTCATATAATATTCTAGGACTGAAATATACATGCAGCGTATTACATTTACACGATTTCCACTACTAATTATTCCTTTACAAGACACAATCAGCCTTCTTTCGCTATTCGTCCTTCAACATATAATTCATACAATTTGCTATATGTTTCAAACAAATACAACGTATTATATTCATACTACTTTCTCTACTCACTTTTGTTTTACGTAACAATTCATGTTATTCCCTATGGTTTATCAACTTCATACATACCAATGCCTATACATATCTTATGTTGAAGAGTGATTAAATTCCAAAACAGCCTTACCGATCGCCATGAAAAGTGACATATCTAATGTTTTTCATGGCGAAGGTTTTTGTGCAATCCATTTTACTACGCAATGTATTACGTTCACATGGTTTTCTCTACTCCCTTTTCTTTTACCTAACATACTACTCCTTCTTCTGCAAACAATCCATACATTTTTCCATACACTTGAAATATAAGTGCAACGTATAACATTCACACGGTTTTTCTACTCATTTTTCTTTAGTAAAACACAATCACATTTCTTTCACTACTCCCGCTTCGACAAACAATTACGAACAATTCATTCAATTTTCTATGTTTGAAACATAAATGCGTAGTACATTCACATGGCTTTATGAACCACCTTTTCTTTCTGTAGTATTTGATATTCTTCAACATTGCTTTTGCTTAGTGTCGCTCCGGTGTTTTAATAAAAAATAAAGAAATAGTTAAAAAAGTAAAGTAATCACAATTGGTGTCCGGAGTGCGACGAAAAGCACGATATGGAACAGTTGATGAAACAAATGTTAGCCAAGATGGACATAATGGGAAATGAAATAAATTCCGGATGCGGCAGAGGAAACAAATATGAAAACCGGATTGGAAAAATGTAAACTACGGAATAGAAAAAATGGGAACAAAAATGGAAGGCAAATTGAAAATGTAAACTCCGAAACGGAAAAGATGAAGACGGGAATTCCAATATGGAGACAGGTCTATCGAAGAGTACTAACGAGCGACTGTCCGGGGTTAAGGAAGCCATGGAAGAACTCGATGGAAGTATGAAGGACCTTGGCCAACGTGAAAGACTGAACTCCATAATGGAACAAATGCTCGACGAAAACCTCAAACTGGGTGGATATCTAAGGGGAGGCCTGCTTTCAGCAGTACACGTTTTACAGCTGAAATGATGGTGTTTATGCAATATTTTTATGTATTTCTATATCTCTTGTATCTCGGACATTACTCTTAACAATTGCGACAAGTAGTTTTCTTTAGTTAACGTTTTGCCTTTCAGGTTTGTCTAAATAAGTATCTTCTCCCACAAAAAATAAGATTTCACAAAAACAGAGGACGAAAAACGCCGAGCGAAGCTCGGTCGCCCAGGTAGTAAAAATCTGATGTGTTGAACTCACATGACTTTCTGTGCTCTTGTACAAACTCTTCTTACAAAGATTCTTTATATGTTTCATATCAATCGAGGTATACATTTGGAGAAATTAATTGCAATTTATTTGTAGGTATAACGGGGATAGTAGAATACCTATAGCAAGCATAAGCGATAGTCGAATCTTTTAAGAGCTTGTCGCCATTTTATGGCTTTGGCATTATTTGCAAGGTCTGAACATAAAAAATTAATGACTTCTCATTTGAGAAAGAGATAAGTATTGGAGAATACAAACAAATAACAAGAAATATCTCACTCCACAAAAATTTACTTGGCATAAATTTTGTTTTAACGAGATCAACATTTTTGTGCAGTAAAAGATTGTGTCTTACGGTTTTCCATTTGCAAAAGTTATCCAAAATAAAGAGGACTTCTAAGGACCTGTCCAGAAAATGCAATGTATGCATTTCATTTGTCATAAACACGTGGCAGTTTAATAAAATCGTTAGGGGCATTTTTAGAAAATCAAAATTTTTAGAGTGTTCCATGTAAAGGACAGTCTGGGATCTGGTATTTTCTTGAAAGTCTTCGTGTCGCATCCTTGGAGCATGCTGAGCTTAAATACCAATTTTGATGCTCGACAGACTTTTGTTTGTTTAATTATGCTGTTCACAGATGCACAGTCTCTCTCTCTCTCTCTCTCTCTCTCTCTCTCTCTCTCTCTCTCACACACACACACGCACACACACACACGGTCCTTCTAAAATTATTTTTTTTAATTCTGAGAGTCGCAAAACATGTATTCCGAGTGACGTGTTGATATTAAATTCTTGATTGGAATGCAATACCTCCCTTGCCTACTATACGTCATAGAGAAAGCTAAAATGAAAGACAAGTGCCTGCGACGCATCAAATGCCAAAGAATACTAAGAGGCCTATAAGACAGTCTTCAAATGTCAAGGGTATACAATTTCTTTATACTTCTCAAATGCTGTGTCTGCAACTGCCACATCATTATTTTTATATTCATGATTTCTACTTTTTTGTAAGATGTTCTCCTATAGAAGTTTTAAACTTGAATTCTCACGTTGTCACCAATTATTTCCCAGATTTCTTCAAAACTAAAATGAAAGGAATTAAAATCTTGTTTTAACCCTCCCATAAACTGACTTTGATTTATAATGCACCAATACACGTATTAAATTTAGTTGAAAATCATCAAAAAGTCAAAACTTCATTTTTGGTCTTTATACTGTTCATACGTTACACTTTCGCGTGTGTTTGGTTATGAATTTCAGCTATATTTGAAGCCTAATGTGGGGGCTAAAGTATTAGCTGCGAATTTTAAAAACGTTTAATTATTTATAATTACACTGGTCAACATGAGTTTTGCCTCATTTGTGCGAATAGTAGTACTTAATGCAGTGTTTCATCGTGTTTTCATATATGTATTCGGGATTTCTCCATCACCCTTAGTTTCTTTCTTATTTCAATTTCAATTTTTTAAAGTAACCATTTTTTCGTCCATTTGCTGTAAAATAAAAGTTCCCAGAGTATTGTAAATATGATGGAACCAAATGAGCTAACTCAAATGGCATCACTGCTACTGTTGTGCATGTTCAGACATGTGCAGACATGCACAAACGCAGTCTGAAATGCTTGCTTCAGGATGGAACCTTCTTCAGAAGAATACAAAGATATCTACTGATCGTAATTGTCATTCTCAATTTAAAGGCTATATTTTTTCTGAAGAAACTGGCCTACTGTTTTTAATTTTGGTTGCAATATATCCTTAAAAGTATACTTGATGCACTCGCGCCTAGATTTCTTTCAGGACAATCTTGGCAAAGTGAGCGATAAGCACAGGGAACACTTTCATCAGGAGATTTCAGCTATGGAAAATAGGCATCAAGGCAAATAGGGATGCTTCGCAGGTAAAATACAGCAGAAAATAGTCATTTCTTATTTTCTAGGTGAATCTGAATGTTTGAATATTTTGTAGTTAAGACTATAGAAAATATTAAAGAATTTGAAATTATAAAAGCCCATCTCTCAAAAACCTTGTGTCATGGGGAAAAACCAATATCATGTTTGAGTTCAGGAGCAAAAGTACTTCCAGAATCACATATTTCTCTTCCTGAGACAAAAACAAAGTTTACCTTCTGTTCCTCAGTGTTAGCTTACCTGGCGTTGCAAGGTTGGTTTCTTAAATTCCAGTGGAGAATTAATTTATTATATTTATTTCCCCCGTTCTTAATGAAAATCTTATACCATCTAGAGAGCTTTTGTAGGGTGTCCTTCTCTTTTCTCCTTATAGGTAATTATAATTTCGTACAGTCACAACTATTCCAAATAACGTATTTAAAAAACCCGATATTGACACAAAAGGATATGAAACATTGGCGTTGTCTGACTTCCTTAACCTCAGATGGCAGTCTTTCAATTTCTGAAAATGCTGCATAACGTATATATTAGGTAACCTTCGAGTGAAGACTACTCAGTCGAGTAGTTTTTATAGGTTAAATGTTAAACATCTGTACCTTCTTTTTGGTCCCATAGCTATTAACTAACATAAAAGTTACATAGTTTCCACCCAATGCACAAATGCTTAACATATATATAACGAGATAAGATTCTACTCTCCCAAGTCACCAGGTTAATCTGCGACATCGAGAAAAATTAATTGTGCTCTCAGTGAATATAAAATATTTAGTGTTCTCTCTGTACCTACAATTCAGCATGCTCTGCTAACTTGATCACAACATAAATATAAAGCAAATAAAGCAAAACTTTCTTATGTGAGGATTATTAGAGGGTTTTAACATCCAGAAACATCAGTGCATCTATCCATAGAATTAAAATAAGGATTATTCAGAGATTTTCACACTGTTGCATTACATATACAACTACAGTATTTGATAAAGGCAATTAAAGAAACAAATATAACAAAGGAATCGATTGTTACTTTTTAAACTCTGCCTTCTATTTGAAGAATTACATCATGGCTATCTATGTATATTCCGGGCAATAGAATGCCGCTTGCATTTTTATTGTTATACAACGTCTTTGACCTCAGTGGTCATATCGGCGATCTTTCCTTTGGAACATATTGCCTAATATTGCCCATGGAACATATTTCCTACAGGCAATGTAGTTAACTGGTATACAATGGGTTTTGGCTCTTTGGATTTTTTGTACATTAAATCTCTCACCCCCCCCCCCCCCCGGCAGATATTCTATTGACTAAAAGCTGGCTTTTGTTTTTATAGATACTCTGCGGAGTAACAAGAACTATTTTCTAGTCCATAGCATAAAGTCAAGACCTTCTTCGTAAGCATGTTTTCTTTTGCATATAACATGTGTTCACATTGAAATCCAAAGGCTTTGTAAGTGCGTTTCAATTTTTAAGTAATTTATGAAATGAAATTTTAAGGTTATTTATAGCAGATGTCCATTTAAAACAGTTGGTCTTTTCAACGGTACAAGAACGATCAAAGTAGGCTAAGTTTTTGAGATAACACTATGTACAGAAGCTTCTTTATACTATTAGTACAAACATTTCAATTATTAATGTTCATAAAACCGAAAAACTTAAGTAAATAACTGCAAACTGTTTGCTTTCTCATAATCTACTTGAAAGTTTACGTAAATTGCATATCTTTTTCTTATACTGCTCATAAGAAGTCAAAATAACTTCGATGCGTGAAAAATGTGACGGCAGTTTTAAAAATGCATTTTTTTTCGCTAATTAAAAGTACTCAATAATGTTATCTGAGAAACTGTTTGAACTAAACCATTGAGCTTTTGCACAATTATTTCTTTATTTAATCAATAGTGTGTCAATTTTCAAGTAAATGGATGTAAAATTTAAAAAAAGGCATGAAATTATGTCCCACTGTCCCTTAATTGTAGCTATACGATCTATGCAAATATTGCGGAGGTGCACCAGGGAAGAATTATGAGTATATGAGAAGCCAATTTGCCATTTGAAGACATTGCTCCAAGCTGCTCCAATTGCTCCAATATATATGACTATGCACGTAAACCAGAACATCACTGCCACTGCATGCGCGAAAAGGTGAACAGATATACACACCTCCTCCTCGCTACTTGTGAAGGTTAGTAGAATGCCTCCCAAAGCAGCAGGGATGGCATTAATGGAAGTGAGTATGCGCTAACTGATTTATGTATTATATACAAGTGTTTGATCCTAGCAACATATACACATTTCACTCAAATTTTTACCATAATAAAACTAATAATTTATTTACATTAACATCTTCCAGCAAAGTCTCATATTTGCGCAATTATCTCTGTCTCGAAATAACAGTTGAAGAGTGGTAGTTTGTACATCCCCGACACCTCCCCTAAGCAGCAGCACTTGTGACAGGGCAAGCAAAGTGCAGCGAGTTATTGGAGAGGACAGGCGTGGAGGAGAAGCTTTCAAATTTCATCACCGGCACAAGAAGAAACATGGTAGGAGCACGTTGTTCACTACGCTACAGTCTGTGCGAGGATCGAGCTTTTCCAAGTTCTCTGTCGCAGTAATAAAACTGACGTAAGGATATTACTAAGTAACATTGCAAAGGATAACAGTTTAATGAAAATCAAGTGATAATGAATGCAATGTATGTATATTTACATTAAGGTTATACAACGTAGGGTAACACCTGACGCTCTTACACCTACTTAAGCCCTTTGGGGTAACACTCCCGAGGAGGAAGAAATGAAGTGAAGAAACCACAGAAGGCTACATGCCGCAGGCAGGTAAGCCACAGAGACGCCCGGAAGGCCCTAGGAGTTCCAGACTGGAACACCCATCCCATTGCTGGAGCTGCCTAGAGTGTGATGAATGGCCCGTCGTCCAAGCTGCCCTCTAGTGTGTTAGATGAGAAAACCACCAACCATTCGCCTACCGACCCGAAATACCACGAGAATCCCAAGGTGAAAGTGGGCGCTCGACGGAAATTGAAACCGGGACCCCCCGATTATGATCCTCACTAGTTTCGCTCTGTGTATTTACATTAAGCAGCATTTACATTTCGGTCGTCTCCATAACGTGGTGGTAGCACTGCTGCTTACCAAGTGGGAGACCCGGGTTTGATTACCACTACCGGCGTGGGGATTTTCTCCCACTGAGAGACCTGGTTCGGGGTGCACTCGAGAAGAAGTCACTCTGGTTGCAAGGACCGCATTTTTAAATACTTCCTCTACCACTTAGAAGCGGTCGTGTGTTCTAGCCAAAAATTTGACATCGAGATTTCAATGGAAATGTATGTACCTGAATTAAGGTGCGTGTGTTTGTGCGCGCGCGCCTGTCAGGGAAGAACATAGTTCTGAAACTATGGCCAATACCGAATTTATACTTGAGTCAGGAAACGTCAGAAAACGATTTTAAAAAGAAATACCCCTTCTCAAACAAAATGTCTGTATATTACATTTTCTGTTTTCTCAATGACTCAAATTAAATTGATCATATGTCACATGTTTGGAATCTTTTTATGAAAAATAAAAACAATTTTAATTAAATATACTATGTTTCTTGTAAAGAGTATTTTGGGGCATAAACAAATATTTTTCTAAATTGCCCTTATTATTCAAAAGTCCTCAAAACATGAATTTTCCACGATATCCTGATATCAAATTTTTGGATGGAGTGCAATCACCTTTCTCCCTTAGCCGGCGATGTGACTATTAAAGTTAAAGCCGGGATATAAATGAAACAATAAAAAATATATTTTCTCCTTACTAGGAACATGGTAGACAAAGTAAAAGGTGAATACGATCAACGATTAAAGGCGGCTTTGCATGTAAGTCGCCTAGTATGTTTGTCCCCTGGCTGTATGTAAGGCACGCCATGTTTCCCTTCAGATAGCAGAGGGGGCTGGTTGCCACTCGAGGACCGGCGAAAGGAAAATATTTTGCCAGAGGGAAGCTAGCAATCTAAATTTGCAGCGGGATGGTTGAGTGGCAAGGCGAGAGAGGAACCTCAACCTGGTTAGTCGTCAAGTGTTTGTACAAAACGGATTGCCCTGGTAAAGCTGCTGAACCAGGATTGCCTCCTGCATGCTCCGGCTTACCAACTTAACTCATTTCTCTTAGTTACAGGCGTTCATCTCCAAACGCACAACTTGATACGTCAGCGAATGAAGAGTTTTATGTGAGATATGAGATTTACAGAATTGACGGTATATTGTTGCACAATCTTCGATATTTGCTAACAAAATTCGGGTGCAACACGTTATTCTAGTTATGCTGCTTTGTACTTCTGGTTAGATGAATAAATGGGTGCCATTTTTAGTACCTAATGTACTGTAACATGGAGTTAAGGTTCGCGTCAAACCTCCTGCATATGACCTTCTGAGGCTCCACGGCTGTAGCGAATCACGCTGCACGCTGCACGCGTTGCCTAGTCAGGACTAGCTTCGTTTCGCTTAGTAATTACTCGATTAACGCCCGGATATTAATAGTTTATTACAAGCTTAAAACTTATGTAACATATAAACAGAATGGTGTGCAAGAATGTACAAAAAAAGAGAGTAATTTTAGCTTCAACCGTTCGGTATTTATACGCAATTGTATTTACGTGTATTCTGTCAGAATTGAAGCAGATGTTGAGCTATTCACAGCGGTGTGAATAACCTTCGTGAATAAGTGTACCGTTATGCTTCCCCTTGCCCCTAATACACCCTTAATTACTCTGATCATGGGACAGAAGAGGTGGGTGATGTGCAGTTCTATGAATTTGTAGAAGCTTGTGCACCATATTGCTAAGTAAAACAAGTGGTTGTGTTGGTGGTAGAAGAGGAAAAAATACAGTGTTTTACGTAGTCAAGCACGACAGTTGTTTATAGGGTGTTAAAAGGAACTCAAGTGACGAAGAAAGGTGCAAACTTGATTTTAATAAGTGCCAAGAGTTAACTGCTGCAGAGTATGGAATAAACCAATCCATTTTTATTGTCATTTATTTAATTTAACTGATTACCCAAATTTTACTTAAGTTTTGATCTACAGTTCCAATTAATAGCTCTCTGTAAAACACACAGAGAAACGCTATTCTCATGGTGCGCGCAGGCTATCATGTCTATCTTTTTCACCCACAAGCATACGATATGGCTAAGTTGTAGCGCGCTCCTATTGGCTACTGTCATATGCAGAAGATTTGAGGCGGATTTAGAATACCTATGAGGTGAGACTACCTGCACGTCTGTATACATCAGGTTAGCAATCTTCTCGTACTTATAATTCCGAAAGTGGGAAAACAATGGGTTGTCTGGCAAACAGAAATATTGCCAGGTTTAAAATATAATATGATTAATTTTATCGCACTGAGTTAGGATGCAAAATATACTTGAGGGTATGTACCGACAGGAACTATGTATTTGTCCATGCCTGTGTGTACGCCTATCTGTGAATAAGCGTTTTGCGAACGCTATTGTATGGATTTATGCTGTTTGTACGGCTCCACAGATTCCTTCTGGAGAAGTACTTATGTATATAAAAATATTAAAAGTGTACTTAACTAGCAAAAGAAATGCAGACAAATTGGGAAGAAGTTAACCAATAGAATAATTAAATTGCCATGATAACTATCAAAAACAAGGTAGGAGTGCAAACAATTCATGGAGACATTGAGGAAATTGATGCAAGATCCAATGTTTGATATAATGCTTACAGATTGTGCATGGTTTCTTGAGCAACAGAGAAGATGATAACTATGTTACTATTATGAGTGGTCTATTAGAAAACTACAAGCACATTGGTTGCAGAATGTCACTAAAAATTCACTTCTTACATTCGCACCTTGATTTTTTCCCACTAAATTTGGGTGCAGTTAGTGACAAAAAGGGTGAACGCTTTCACCAGGACATTCTTACCATGAAACATCGTTATCAGGGGTGCTGGAGTCATCAGTGATGGGAGTTTATGGCTGGTTTCTTCTTAGAGAGACTGATGAAACACCATACAAAAGAAAAGTATCATGAACTCATTTTGCCAGACATACTGGTTGACTTTATTATGAAATGATAGTTTTGTGCTTCCGTTAAACACCTCATACATGCATTATCAAATGAAGCTGGAATTTTATGCTTGCCTGCATTTTAAATGGTAATTGTGTGACAGATTTTTTACTACTAAATTTATAGTAGTGCTCTGCGTCTAAACATGTGACGTGCTAGAGAAAAACTGATTACGCCACAGAATTCAGCATCCACAAATTAGACATATTTACTCATTTAGAAATCACACGCACAAAAATATTTTAATTTGTTGAGTAGTGTAATAACTATATAGATGTATGTCAACGGAAGGAACAATCGCAATTTGATACAAAAGAACCCGATGTCGGTCAAATAACAATGGATCAAGAGCATCTTGCTTTTCGGTTATACCTCAGTACTCATAGATGTGTTTGACTGCTATGTATTTTGGAATAGTTATTTGTAAGTACATTGTATTATTTTGCAGTTTGAGTGCTTGGAACAGCTTCCTTACCTCTAATTTCTCTCCAAGTGTTAAAACTACACAGGCTATGCTTTCCATTTGGGCGATAAGAACGAACTTTCCTAGGCAGTCTGTCATTCTTGCTACAGGCTGTTACATTTTGTATTTGTAGTATTTAACGTCCACTTTTACTACTACGGTACCGCAGGCGGTGACACTGATGATACATGGAATGAAGATGGAGCACCGGTGGAATGAGATGGCGGGGGAAACCGGAGAACCCGGAGGAAACCCTCCCCAGCGCCGCTTCGTCCACCACGAATCCCATATGTGGTTGCCGGAGATCGAATCCGGGCCGCTTTGGTGAGAAGCGAATGGTCTAACCAATCGGCTACGGCGCGGCCTCACAGGCTGATACAACTGTCATTGCTAATCAGCGTTTAGCCCTACAATAGCATCTGATTTAGGGATTAGTAAGTAAGTAAATTTACTTTTTCACTGCCAATACAATGTACAGAGGGACACGTCAATACAAAAGATATACTTAATTATAAAATTCATGTAAGGAATAAAAACATTTGTTTATAAGATAATCATTTAAACAGGTTTTAAAGCTGTTTAAAGATTTAATACACGTTATTTCTTTTGCCAAATTATTTACCACGTTACTTATGGAGCATATTGGTGACTTTGTAAATTTAGATGACCTATAATGCGCTATATGTATATCACTTTTATTTCTGGTGCCGTAATTGTCTACATTTATATTTGAAAAAGTGATTCGTGATATTTTTTGTAATATAAGGCAGATTTATAAGTAAAAATAGATGTAAGAGTCAAAATTTTAAATATACTAAAACATCTCTACGAGAATCCCTAGGTCTTACATTAAAAGCAATTCTCAACATCCGTTTTTGAATAAGGAAAGCCCTTTGAATATTGCAAGCATTGCCCCAAAGGATCACATAATACATTAATGCAGAATGACCAAGAGAAAAATAAATACTTAATAAATTATCGAGATCTAAAGATTGTTTAAGACACCTAACAGCAAAACACACTTTATTTAATCCCTTACATAGATCATCCAAATGAGCATTAAAATTCAGTTTTTCGTCTACGAAAATACCTAAAAATTTAGCAATAGGAGCAGTTTGAGTATTTATCAAGGGAGGAAACAAAGTATATGAAACGACAAAATAATAGTCTTATCCATGTTATCATTAATCTATTAGCATCACACCAATTTATAAAAGAATAATTGGCATCATTAATACGTCTATCCAATTCATCAATTGTACTTGCTGATTTAGCCATAGACACATCACCAGTGTATATTATTAATTTATCACTATCAATGAATTGATCCAGATCATTAACATAAAATAAAAACAATAATGGCCCCAAAATGAACCCCTGAGGCACGCCTATATTCATAGGGTAGTCCTTTGACAAATGGTTTGACATTTTTATAATCACTTTGTGACCACTAATGTATGATAAAATTAAGTTTGCAACACAACCTCTTATCCCTAGTTTATTTAGTTTGATCATCAAAAAGGCATGATCAATGCAGGCTAATGCACTGGACAAGTCAAAAAACACTCCAGCAACAAATAAGCTCTGTCAAGGCAGGCATAAACATGGCTTTTAAAAACAATACAAGCTGTTTCAGTCGATCTACCTTTAGTAAAACCATTTTGATACTTAGATAAAAGATTATTTGAATTCAAAAAAGGTCAAATTTTATTATGTAATAACTTTTCAGTAACCTTTGAAAATGTAGACTTGTAAGTTTATCTTTCATATTAATGATATTCTTTGTTACTCATTTTTTGATATACTATTGTATGGGTTTACTCTAATTGAAGTTAATGGACTAGATAGATCAAAATAATATAAAATGAATTCCATAAAATTATTCCATGCACCATACACATCCTCAAGAAGGTACATATATATCATCCCACATTACACTATGCAACTGATGCTGAAATAATTATAAACTACTAGCACCAACATTCCTATAAGTATTCATATTTATCTGATGAAACTCACGAAAAAATTGGCCTGAGAATTTTAATAACAAGGACAGTGCATGATGATCAGAAATGTGAAGATGAAAAATGGTACATTTACAGCAATCACTGTCCACATTGGTAACCATATAATCTATGGCAGCGTCCTTATGAGTAGGTTGGGTACATAAAGAAATCAGATCACACGCATCAAATATGTCAAATAGGGATTTCTTAGAGATACTGGCAGATAGGGCATCTATATTCAGGTCACCGGTTAAGATAATGTAATTACATTATTCATGTATATAATTTAAAATAAATTCTAACTTACACAAGAAAACATCAATGATACCATTTGGGGATCTATATATACATAAAATACACAGGATAACATTTTAAGGTTCACTTTAAAATCTATTTTAAATCCAACACATTCAAAATTAGTTTCTTGCGAAAAACGAGTAATATACTGGTTTTATCTTATTCCATTTTTACTTTCTCTAGCACGTAAATAGTAGGCAAGGAAGGCACAACATTCCAACCAAAAATTGGATATGAAGATTTCACTGATAACACACGCTTTGAGGTCCCCTAAAATAGAAAAAGCCTTTTAGAAGAACATCTATTAGTGTGTGTGTGTGTGTGTGTGTGTGTGTGTGTGTGTGTGTGTGTGTGTGTGTGTGTGTGTGTGTGTAGGGTAATCTCAAAATTATTCAACCGATTTTGATAATTCTTTCACCATTGAAAAGTTCAACAGATATGGGTCTACAAAACACCCAATGCCATACTAACGCATTGAAGTTATAAAAGTACTTCCGAAGAAGACTGGCGTTTAGTTGAGAATGTCATGGACTACAAAACAGTTGCTGTCACTCCACAGAATTTGCACGTAAAATAAGATGTCACGGATATTTCATTCCAAGCAATACACAAACACACACACACACACATACACACACACACACACACACACACACACACACACGGTCACGATTTAGCAGCAAAACAAATGAGAATCGAATCTGCTAAGCCAAAATATTTTCATAACTCCCAAGTAAGAAAGTTTTGTTTACTTCTGTTGTACGTGGTAATCAAGGTCATTATGAGGGTATGCTAATTGATTGTGCAAAGAGAGAAAATTGTATCCATCTAAGATTAGAAATCAGTCAACCAATATTTTACGTAAATTAATAGCTAGGAAGATTGTTCTTTTTCGAGGATCGCAGACTATGTGTCCTTTCCAAAGAAGTTAACTTGAAGGCTTTGGAGTGGGGAATCTTCATATTCACAGCTTCGGGTGGTAGTAAACTCCGAGACGGTTGTCTCTTTTCATAAAGGATGAATACTATGTGTATGTGAAGTCCGGCACAGCAGAAATATAAAACTTTCGTATGAACTGTTATAGTTATTACGGCGGTTATCACCAGCACCCTGGAATTTATGACGTGGGACGCTCAGTGGCGTGCTTTTGTTTACTTTTTTTTTTTTTTTTTTTTTTTTTTTTTTTTTGAAGTATTAGTTTTCATACTTTAGAATACAGATGCTGAATGAGTTGTAAACTGTAAGTGAACGTGGTCAACCCAATGAAGACCAGGAGGCTGCATATGCTTTGCGGCTGAACGTACCTTCAGAAACATCAACGATTGTTGACGAAGTCCGTGGTGCATTCGGTTTCATTCAACGTAAGACGCATGCATTTCTTTGCTAGTTTGCGCAGTTACTTACTTGATTGACACGACTTACTCTGTTATGGTTGTTATGGTCGTCATTTTAAACATGAAGCAAAGGATGGCTTGTGCCTATGGTGCTATGTTAACAAGTTGAGCCGTAGCAAAGTTTATATTTGTGGAATTTCAAGTCCGGACATAGAAACATTTTTAATTACACCTGTGCAATTTTGCATACTCTATAATTTTGATAGTTGGTTTAGCGAAACATTTTCATCACAGCAATGTATTTCATATACCCAGACCTTAGTTTGATAAAATGGAAAGGAAAATGTTAAGCTGTTCAAGATGGAGGATCTTACTAACTTCTGGTGCCGGAATTTACAGTCTCTGAGGAGGAGTTTGCGATACCTGACTGCAGTTTTTACTTGACCGTGCTAGAGTTTACCATATTCGACAGCTTCACTTCTATTTCGTTGTATATGCTAAGGGTGTATGTATCATGTGAAAACGATGTAGGTTTTATGTTACTAAATGCTTAAGAGTATACCCTGTCAATGTGAGGTAGCCAGCTAATAATTATTCAAACGCCATAATAAAAGAATTCAAAACGTTACAACGGTAAACAAATAAACTAAACTAAACATCGTGGCGTAACAACCCTTTATTAGCCAAGGCTTACAGGGCCTTGGAATAGCGCTGGTCGGTAAAACCCAATCACTGTTCCGTGAAGCAATAGCAACAATACAGTGGAACTTGGAGAATACAAGCTAACGGGACAAGAAAAACATTCGAAATGCACAAAAATTCGAATTACAAAGTTACTCCTAAAATTGACATTTTAACACTACAGGACTTTCCTATTGTCTCAGTCTGTTTTGATTCTTTCCATTTTTACTCGAAGCACTGTTTGAATTTTTCTCCTTATTCTTCAGATAAGCTGACAAGGTGTTTGGTGGTATTCCGTATTCTTTTGCGATTTCACATGTTTTCTTCAAATCCTTTTCAGCTTCTACACAAAAGTTAGCCTTAAACGGACCCACGGTTTACTAAGAGACACAGTAGCATTGATTTGCAACACACTGAACAGTAGAAAGCTCAAGCGACAACTAAAGGCTCACGTGTTACAAGCAACGGGATGTAGGAGCACATATAGAAGCTCAAGGCCGGCAGCTAGAAAAGCAATTTCACCCCCCAAACAGCATCAATTGCATTCCTACAAAGCAAACAAACCCGGAGTGATGATCTCTTTTGCAGAAACACATAGACGAAGTTATATTAAAATTTCGGGTTTAGATTAACTTTCGACTGGCATTTCTGAACAAAGTTTTGAATTCAGGAAAATTAAATTTAAATTACATGTGAGTTTTTTACATTGCTTTAACACAAAACTCAAGGACCAAGAAAAATTGTCCAATTAACAACAATTTTGAATTATAAGTGTTCGAATTAACCAAGTTCCACTGCAACAACAACAACAACAACAACAATAATAATAACAATAATAATAATAATAATAATAATAATAATAATAATAATAATAATAATAATAATAATAATAATAATAATAATAATAATAATAATAATAATAATAATAATAATAATAATAATAATAATAATAATAATAATAAAAATAATAATAATAATAGTAATAAATTATAATAGTAATAATGATAATAATAATAATAATAATAATAATAATAATAATAATAATAATAATAATAATAATAATAATAATAATCATAATAATAATAATAATAATAATAATAATAATAATAATAATAATAATAATAATAATAATAATAATAATAATAATAATAATAATAATAATAATAATAATAATAATAATAATCATAATAATAATAATAATAATAATAATAATAATAATAATAATAATAATAATAATAATAATAATAATAATAATAATAATAATAATAATAATAATAATAATAATAATAATAATATTTAATAATAATAATAATAATAATAATAATAATAATAATAATAATAATAATAATAATAATAATAATAATAATAATAATAATAATAATAATAATAATAATAATAATAATAATAATAATAATAATAATAATAATAATAATAATAATAATAATAATAATAATAATAATAATAATAATAATAATAATAATAATAATAATAATAATAATAATAATAATAATAATAATAATAATAATAATAATAATAATAATAATAATAATAATAATAGTCGCCATGTTTTATATCATCAATTCTACAGAGTCTTTCTCTAAGGAAGAAAAAAATACTTTTGCAACATGTTAAAGAAAAACACTCAGATGCTCCCTCACGTTCACATGAGTGCTTACGTCCAACACAGTTCATATCTAAAGACGTCCCAGAATAAATTCAGGGACTTGTATTTTCGAACTTATGACAGGTCACGTGATTTGACCTCCAGCAGGGAAGTGTTCACGTGACTGTACTCGTTTCGAAATTGGGTTTCCTAAGGATGGAAGACACAGGAAATGATTGGGAAAAAATCTCACCTCTACGTGTCAGAACTCGGTCCAATTTCGCTGACAGAGCGCACTGCTTTCTTTTGCTGTCAGATTTCTGTACACGGCGCCCCGGGGAGAAAAATGTTGCAGTGGGTTGCAGAATTAGTCGCACACCCTACTTCAGTATACACGCTGCTGGTATTGCCTGCTGCGCTGTAGGTTTAGATGTGTTACACAGAAGCTGTCAAGTGTGTTTCTTTACTTCCCTAACTGTTTAACTAAAGTAGTAGCATTCGACCCAAAACTTCCTTTCGACATCCCACTAGAAATGTAAGCTATGAGTTGCACTGAATTAGAAAGGAAAATTTGTTGTGTTGCATCATTTGAGAGTAAGAAACAGGGGAGCGAAATATTTGCCTAATCCTTTATGTTGGCATTCCATGACATTTAAAGGAATAATCCATTTATTGTTTCAGAACTTTTCTTTTTTGCATGTTTCGCTAAAATGTTTTGTAATAATTTACTCTCCTTTATTCCTCCGCCGTCTTCCAACAGAAATGTATTTAACAGAACCCTCTCTGAAACATTATTTCGATAGTCTTCTAAGCGCGGTGGTAGTGCTGCCGCTTACCAAGCCGAAGGCCCTGGTTCGATTCTCGGCACCGGCGTGGGGCTTTCTCCCACTGAGAGACCTGGTCCGGGGTGCACTCAGCCACGTTAGGTCCCTGAGGGCTCATTTGAGGAGCTGCTTGATTGAGAAGTAGTGGCGAAGACCGCATAACCAGCCAGGAGGGACCTGGGCAATGAACACTTCCCGCCTCCAGTACTGCACCTCACTCATGATGCCTATGTTGGGCAGAGGGGGGGGGGGGGGGGGGGGGAGGGACGCAGTGACCGGGTGGTAGGCCTATATTAGCTTCTAAGCGCACACGCCTCTACAACATAACTTACGATTTCGAAAATCGATTGAACACAAATTGGATATATTTTTAGGCCTAACAAGTCACAGTTAGCCTTGAAGTATCACTGGTACCCTTGCACTTCATTCAAATATGTTCAGATTTTCCCCTCTAAACCATTGTCTTGAACAGGAAAATTCATACAAACGCATATTGGAAGAATAGATTTGCTTCTAAAGTAAAAGTAGCAAAATAAGATTTTGTTGAAAGCCCTCGGGTTTTTCTACTGAAGTGCACAATTTCAGGGATCGTCTTCAAGATTTCATGATTCCACGGCGCACCCTATTTCCTCTAAAGCAGAGCAATCAGGCTGCATCACACTTAACCTCTACGGTGCACCTGATGCCCGGAAAAGAGATTGAGCTATAAGTTTCCTTCTCCAGCTAACTCCGCAAATAACAGTTTGAGAGGAGCACTAAATTTCACTCAAAGTCACCATGCTCTAGGATTTAGTTAGCTTTACTTTGCGGGAGACAGAACTCTTCTACAAATCCTATACTGTCAAGCGAAAATACTGTTTCTAAATGTACAAATTTATAGTCTTCTGAAGTCAAATAAAATACTTTACTAGTTGATGGATTTTATCGGGTAGAAACGAACTTAATTTCGTCATTTGGAAATGTTTGTTATAATATTATAAATTCACTCGTTCTTCTGCTAGTCTCGGAATGCTCTGCAAAAGCCTTAAAGTAATTTGTGTATTTACCGCAAGCAGCAGTATTCGCAATAAAATACGTTTTCCAACCCTATTTAAATGTTTTAACAGGATGTACCTAATTTTTGTTTTATGGACATATTTACAGTTTTAGGCGCTTTGAACTGCTGCATATATTCTTCCACAGTTTAGGAGAGATGTTCCAATTTGGAAACAAATGGTATCATTTAACAGCGTGCATGCGCGCACGCGTATATCTGTCTGTGAACAGCGTAAGCCACAAAGGAAATATCAGATAAATACTATATTTGTTATTTAAGTTCAACATCTCTCTAGGACAAAACACGAACATTTTCTAGGAACTACTCCCACCCTAAACTACCATGTATGTGTATGAAAATGCTTTTATTATTTTTTAACTCATCTAAAATGTGTATTAAAATTGTTATTAAAATGCCACATATTTACAATTCTTGCATGACTAATAAAATACACAGCTTGATTTTTCTGGGAATAGTCTATGAAACACTCTTCATTATGAATGAATGTTGTATAATTTTTTATAACTGGTAAACCATAAGTGGGAGACAAAAATTTAATATACGAAATACAGAAGATCCCGTAAAAACACCCAATTTATGTTAAATATTTGTTGTCATTAACCATCTTTGAGATGTTCATTGTCATTGGTTTGAATTTTGCAATGCTTCATAGGTTTTAAGGTGCCAAGTAACCATTATTTTGTTGATAGTGATAACATAAAAAGGTTGTGGAATTTCCAAGTCAGCTTGTTAAATATTTGACTGTCGCTTCAGCCCATTGTATCAACAATGAAATGTGTAACAAAACCACTTTGTTTTCCTCGACTGATGTTAAACAGATGGGAAGACACACTTTAGCAAGAATATTTTGTAGAAGAGGCAAAAAGTTAATTAAATTGGTAGAGAAAGTCAGGTAAGTGTAACACAAAAGGTGTTTTTCATACGATAAGACATTGCACAGAAAAATATAGAGAAGTGCTAACTTTTCCGGGCAATGTATAATATACCTTATGAATTATGTTAGTTTATTTTAATTCTGTGAAGGGTATTTTATTTCATATCTGCAGTGAGAGGAATTTCGTATTCAAGGAGACATCACCCTTTAGTATAACTAAGTAGAGAAGTTTTGATAAGTGGTCATTCAGTACTGTATTAGTGCTAAACAAAATCCTAGCAATAATTTTACTGCTTCATTCTTGTTTCTTTGTTAGCTACGCTGGATGAATAATATGGCACTGGTTAAGGTCATATTCTTGACTTTAGGGAATAATCTTGAAATTCCGAGGTACGCTATTTCAGCAATTTAATTATGTATTGGCTGTGTTAATTTATAAACATTGGTTTTTCTGAATCTGTTTCATATCCTTATCACCCCAGCCAGGAACATTTTTCTACGTTAATTTTGATTTCAATGCGTCATTTAAAGCAAATGTGTATATTAAGTTTGTTATTGAAGCTAAGGTCAAATAAAAATAGATTTGGTATTGCGAAAACATTAATCTTTATAAAATCTTGCCTCTCTTTTGCAGTATGCAGTGCGAAAACCCCTTCAGTTTCTGCCAACACGTTGCTCCATTATTATTAAAAAAAAAAAAAAAAAAACAATCCAAGCGAAACAGACCATACGAACAAAGGCTTACCGCCCGGTCGCTGCGTCGACCACCTCTGCCCACTATGGGCATCATGAGTGGGGTGCAGTACTGGAGGATGGGGCGTGGTCAGCCACGGGTTGCTACTTCATTATCAAGTAGCTCCTCAAATTGACCCCTCCAGGACCTAACGAGGCTGAGCTCACCACGTACTAGACCTCCCAGCGGAGGAAATCCCCACCTTGGTACCGGAGATCAAACCCGGGTCCTCCGTGTCAGAGGTAGGCGCGCTACCACTGCACTACGGAGGCTGTACCATCATCATCATCATCATCATCATCATCATCATCATCATCATCATCATCATCATCATCATCATCATCATCATCATTATTATTATTATTATTATTATTATTATTATTATTATTATTATTATTATTATTATTATTATTATTATTATTATTATTATTATTATTATTATTAATATTATTGTTTATTATTATTATTATTATTATTATTATTATTATTATTATTATTATTATTATTATTATTATTATTATTATTATTATTATTATTATTATTATTATTATTATTATTATTATTATTATTATTATTATTATTATTATTATTAGATTACATTTAAAGTAATATGAGTATTAGAGGTGCCAGAATAACATGTTAAGTTAATGGTGCCATTTCGAGTATTTTAAAAATTAACTTACTGTTTTAATATTACAAAGAGGCAAAACTAATGACTTAAAAGTAAATCTTAATGGTATTTTAAACATTCATGCCAATAGCTGGATATTTTGAACAAATGAGCACGTTTCATCCCAATGTTCTAACGAACTTTTCTCCCTTTACCCTGAATGCTGTGAAACTAGTTGGCACGATTTCATTCACGGTACGTGGCTGTTTCGGTAACGTAGTTAATACTAGTTGCGATTTCCGTAGCAAGCGTTTTGTAATCAGGTTGACCTCTGATTCCATACACTTATTGGATATAGAAGGATGTAATCTACACCTGAAACTTTTGCTTCAACTTCCAAGAAAATCCGGAGAAGGACGGAGAAATTAGGAGTAAAGAATGAGGGAAAGGCTTCGAGAAAGAGAGAGAACTGGGTCTCACGAGATTCGGCTGATTTCGCTGTGCAGGGCGGGGATTTTCTTCTTCCACCGCAGTGGAATCTTTATTCGTAAGTCCCTCAGGGATCAGGGTTAACCCCAGCACTCGTTATGACGGCTTGCGCGCAGCCAACGTTTGTTGCCTGACAATCACCTTCTGATGTTGCATTTGTAATATATACTTCTAATCGGTATCAAACACTGGCCTTTGAGAGGTACACATGTTCTGTTATGATATAAAACATGAGTGTCTTCTGTGATCCATTTCACACGCACTTCCGTATGGAAGCCATCTTTATTAGCGTCTATGTCAGTATTTAGGGTAAGCTACATTTATACATCAAAAACTAAATGGATGGAAGACATTCAAGATTATTTAAGTTTAGCAAGAGGGAGGCCGGGGTACGAAATCGGTATGGGCGTGAGGATTTTCTCCCGCTGCGAAGCCTGGTCCGGGGTATGCTCAGCCTCGTGAGGTTCCTGGGGAACTAATTGAGGAGGTGCTTGAGCGAAAAGGCTGTGGTGACCGCATTCACCGGTCGTAAGGGATTTGGGGTGCTAACCACGTCCCTCCCTCCAGCACTACACCCCAATCATCACGCCTGCTGTGGACAGAGGCAGGAGCGCAGCGGTCAGGATAGACGATAGGTGAATGCTGGGTTGGTGCTCTATCTACAACGAATTTCCAGCTCCCATTATTTCTTTTAATTTCTTTCTCCTCATCTATTTTAGAATACTGAACCATGATTCGGCGATGGGTGTGTTACAGCAGGACGGTGGAATTTGCGTTCTGGGATTTCTCCCAGACATCTAGCGGGACTACTGGGCGACCCTTCTTTCCTTCCTTGGAGCTGCCTCATCTGCACTTGAGATACTCAGGTTGAGGATGGTTAAGGCAGGGCTAGCTGACCTCAGGAATGGTGCCAGGTTGGAGTCGTTAGGAATCCCGTCCTTGCTAGCGCACCTTGTCTTCCTGAGGTTGTCCTTCGGCTCACCCCATAGTCCAAGGGGCGACGTTGGAAGCCTTGTGAGCTGCTCTGCTCGTTAGCTACTGGATGCCTCTCCGACTAACTTCTCATAACTCCTGACATACTCCACTTTATTTATACAATACGAATAATTGCGAGGTAAAATTGCTAAAATAGATGTTATTGCAACATTTATTGTTCCTATACCTACATTTGAAAGCCTTAAATTTACTATTCCTTTGATGAAATGGTATCATAACAACTTTTTTTTTCTTTCAAATGTGGGGAAGGCCACGGTAGCGTTGTTGCTTGTTTTGCGAGGGCTCCCGAGGACCTGCGTAACGACGTGAGAAAGTACCCACGTGGAAAAAAAAGAGTGATACCTGGAGCGCCAAATTCGCCTAAGTCCTATACAGCACGTCACCTTGATTGATCATAATATTAAGATTTGGAGCTTCTGACAAATTGTTGCTGCCTATCACGGATGATCTAAAGAAGGCACTGTGCCGTGTAGGACTTAGACGAATTTGGCGTTCGATACGTGAGTGTACATGGTCAAGGAACCACACTTAGGCAGCATATTCCGTCCCTTCCCGATTTTGTGCGGATCACATGTTATCCTTTAACAATGCCTTCAATTACGATGTCTTGTGTGTTTTAAGGCAGGCATCGTCGTACGGCTTATAGTCATTTAAAAAGAATGTAAAATGAGCAAATATCGTATTTAAATTAGTTTGTATATGCACTATGGTTATATTGACTCTCGAAATCCATGCCCAGTGAAGCGAAATGCTTAGAAAAACTATGTCTTCTATCTAGAATGTCTTGTTCATTAGATCGATTTATTATTACAATTAACAGTATTAAATATACAAAGTAAATTTTGGGCATGGAAGTATCCGTGGTTGGAGTCCCGACAGATACCCTGCATTGGAAATAATGAGATTGCTTTGAGATAATACAGCAATATGGTTTTGAAACACAGGGGAATTTAATAACTACTTCGAGTTTATTATGCAACTTAATCGCATTTTACCAGAACTGTTTAAGTCTCACAAACCAAATTGTCAACACAATTGCGACATAAAGAAACCGATGTCATTCATAAGCCTGTGGTTGAAACCCACAAAATTCAGGAGGTGTGCTGACGTCTTTGTTGAACAAGCAATACCGTCTTGTGAAGCTGAGCCTGTCACTGATGTCGATATGCGACAGATCGATAGTAACAGAGAGATGAAGTGCTTGGTCTGAAAACAGTCAGCTAATTGGGATGCACCTGCTAAGTCACAAGCTGCAGTCACACAAATATTGACTCTCTCGCGACAATCTCCAGCAGTAATCCTCCAGAGTACACACACATTCCTTATGCGTCCTTGGCGCTCATCCTGATTACCTTGCAAATGTACGTATACCTACAACACAGCTACACTGAAACCAGATCTAAGGGATATCTAATGCAACAGCAATAGCTAAGCAAGTTAGTCTTCAAGAAAAGGGTCCGGAAATTGACTAGTTCTTGCTTAAATTCCTCCTTGTGTTCAAAGAATATACTGAGGCTATCAATCCCAGGATTTCATCTGTGAACCTGAAATTGTATACCGACTTCTGCTTTCCATCACTGTTTACTTTCCTGCTAAACATGCTTGTCTATGGAGCCCTTCAAGAAGAATGATAGCACAAACAATTATGTTCTATACATATATGACTGTGATTTAGATGATCCAATTTCAAATCTATCTCTTATTGTACGGTTGAAACTGTTATATCAATATCTGTGTCACGTTGCTAAAAGCGATAACAATAATTTACAGTATACCCAAACTGAATCACTTTCTGATGTTATATTGTGTTATAAGGGTAGAACAGGAATGTAATTTGTTACCATCCTGTTCAACATTTATTTGTAGAATTCATGAAGAACTGTTTCTGGTAAAAGGTATACAATGATTCCATAAGAGGAAATAAGTTGAAGAAGATCTAAATGTGTTACATTTACATGCCTCTTTCCTCCCAGTATCCGTGTGCATACAAATCATTCCTGTTACTTTATCTAGGGTGTACCTAGTAGTTAGGGGAAGTATGCTATTCCATGCAGAGGTTTCACCGGAAACAAGTTCTGAGCAAAATTAAGTGGTCTTTCACACCCACAATACTGAGAACCACAGAAGTTGAAGGTCGTCCATAAATCAAACTTAATTTTTCTTAATTGCGTATCCGTAATCTAGAATAACACACAATTCTCTCCAAATGAAGATAATTTCACAGGGTATTCCCAGATTATTGCATATATACACGCACGCACTTTAAGATCTCATTACATCCACCAAATTTGTTTTGGTAGGGTTTTCTCAGGAACGAATACATACTTTGGGATTTTAAGTTTCCATTTGTTTAAATATCATCGGCAAACTGAAAAACACGCTCATGCAATAGTATATTCTGATACGAATGAGGTAAGTGCATCTTTGTAGAACGAGAAAGAAGTCTGAAAATACGACATGAAGTGGATTACTTTTACTTCCGAGTTTCTAAAATGCACTTAACCCATGTGTAATGCGCATCGCGTAAATAAAATAAGCTGTTGAAATCCAGTATCAAGACCGTGCCAGCCTTTGCAAACTGAGGAGTGATTAGTTACGCCTGGTAGTGTCGATCTAAGCAACAACTGAACCTGAGATGTCTGCTTGCGCCGAAAAGTTGCATCAAATAAATCCTTAGTAAATGCCAACAAATAAGAGGAAATAAAGATGGTAAAATTTAAATGGTAAAATCCAACCATGAAATCTTACATTTCTACAAGAATAAATAAGCAGATAATAGGTGGTGGATCAAACACCTACATTGTATTAACTTGTGCGGCAAAAATGCAAAAACTCACGAATTTGGACTTCCTAAGCATGATAGCATGTGACTGAAGCGGATAAAAACTATCGTGGGAAAAATTATTACAACATTTAGATCTAAACAATAATAATATTGTTATTAATCATCTTTAGTTAGTATTTGCATTTAAAAGCATATAACCGAGAGTGCTTGGGATTTTGAAATGTAGTCATTCTGTCAGTCTTTAGTATTTCTCAAGTACAGCTCGAAACAATAGGGACTAAAAAAACTTAAAATATGCAGGAAACTAGGCATTGCAACAAGCTCAAAATGGGCAATATTATAGGTACTATCAGTAATGATAAGAATTTATTCATTTACCCAACCAAACAAAGGTACAGAAATATCAAATAGCCATATGCACTATATCATACGTATATTACATTTTCTAAATGCCACTGCTCTCTTAATGAAGTATACATAAACTGTAACCATTATTCCCTTCAATTTGCACTCTTCAGTTACTATGTATGTTTTACGGCAAACCCTAGTATCAGCTGTTAAGTGACTTCTCCCTTAAATACATTTTACACTCTCACGCTGGTTTGTAATTATTATTGAGTTTGTGATGTATCGTTGTTAAACAGACTATTGTTGCATTTGCAATTAAATAACTATATTGCTTTAGGTCAGTACTGGGTTTTCGCCTATGTGGAAAGTAGAAAACCATAAAGCCATAGTGTTAATGAATAAAAGGATGAGTTAATAAAAAGGTTATTGGTTTCCCAGTTACAAACATGGCGGCACTGTGGCCAAGCCGCTACATCGTTCGCCTACCAGCTAGGTGGCCCAGTTCCGATCCCAGGGACCCGCATGTGGTATTCGTGGTGGAAGAAGCGGTGTCTGGGTGGGTTTGTCCCGGGCTCTCCAGCTTCCTCCGCCACTCATTCAACCAATTACTCCATCATCACATTTCCGTTCAGCCATTTCTTCTGCATTTCATATAATCGTCTTCCTCACTCTCATACCCGGTGCTTGGCTGACCAGCCGCTTCCAGGTCTTCACCCTGTCCGGTCCAAAGGTTCCTCTGCTCCCCGACAGTCGTCTGACCCTAGACACTACTTGTAAGTCCTAGGGGGTGTAAGTCCTATAAGGGGAGGGCAAACAGGTAAAGAAGAAGAAGAAAACCAGTAATTTTCTGTAGTTGAACATTTATGTAGCTTTGTTGCGGTAAATGTCAATTATTTTATTATTGCATGAAACAATGCATCTTCTAAAGTTAGGAAAGAAATGTTTGTATTACAAACTTCTCAGGCATGTTGTCAACAATTTCTCATTGGCTCGGAGCGTGAACTATTAACTGCAATACATACTATGGTTAATATCACAATAAATATACGCCAATAACAAAAATAACAAAATTTTGAGAGGCAAAATTCTTGGTTATAAGCTCTTCTTGCAAAAGAAAGTCATAGCAGACCCTTAAGCTACGTAAAGGCACACACTATGAAAATAGGCAATTATAGGACTAAAAATTGTATATTTTACTACAGTAAGTATGAAATTTATAGGTACAAAACCCACGATACTAAACAAGGGAACAAAAATGGCAAATGGGCAAATGTCGTAGAGGTTGTTATGCTTACAGTAATAATGATAATGATGACTAATATCCTTGAAGTCAGCGAATAGAAATCAATCTTTGGGAACATTAAACATATTTTAAGAGGCGCTTAATATCTACAACAAAACTAGGTGCTTGGAAAAGTGTGCAAACGGTATCTTCAAACCTTGCTCATCCACTTAAAGGCCACGCCGTCTCTCTTCTTTTCAGACGTGTAAAATAGCATTAACGACAATGACTCCAGCAAGAAAAGAAGTACCTATCCTAAAACAGCAGTAGAGGGAGCTCCCACACTACCCTTTAATTGCAGCCCGGTTTCTCCGAAGTGTAATCTCTAATCAGTTCTCTCTTTTACAAAGACCTGTCCTCCTTTTCCCTTTCTTCTTCCCCGCTCACGCCATTTTCCTCTCCAAGTTTTCCGGCCCTTTTTTACAATCCTTTTCAACTTTCAATTTATCACGTATTTAAACTCTTTCATGGGTCCTTGTACTTTTATTCCGCAGCAGAGGGCTTCAGGCTGGATTGGATTTTTGTTGGCTCTTAGAGAAGCTTCCTTCTTATTGGCGCTAAACCCTCTTCTTCCCTTGTGTTCTGCTTTTCTAATTTCTGCTAGTAATCCAGACCCGATCTCTTTAATCATTTACTTTTTTCTGCTCTTTTATTAGTTTTCTTTCCTTTAGGGACATGTAATTTAGGAAATTGGAGCCTAAGTAGACCACTGAGGACCTAGTGCAGATTGGATGGCTTGGGTTCGATTCTAACTGGGACAGAACATTTGTCTTAATTACGTAAGATTCTCATAGTCAAGTTCGTATTCATTTTTTGACCCAGGCTTATTTTTGCCTTCAGCTTTGGTACATATAGCCTTGATATCAGCCAGATATACTTGTTATTGTTCTTATAGGTTTTTATACTCCATAAGTACATATTCAGAAAGTAATTTTGGTCCATCTCCATGGCCTGCATAATTTAGAGCACATTATCTATTTTCTGGATTCCAATTACTAAATATGCGCATAGAAAGGACTCCAGTTACTTTTAGTTTGATCCAGCAATAGTATCATCTTCACCATCATAGTCGACTTCAGTTAGACTAATCTACCTGATTCGGCTCAAATATTTTCAGACAGATTCAAAACATTTCCTCCCACTTTTTATAAGTCCTATTGGTCTGTACTGGAATATTCTTCTTCTTAGACTTTCAGTGTTCCTTCGCACCAATTTCTTTAACAAATATCAACAACCCGTATACTTAAAAAAAAAAAACAATCTGGTGTGTTGCACTCACATACATTCTCTACATTTGTACTAACCATTCTTACAAACTCTTATTCCTATATCTTCTTCGTGTTACTTGAGATAAACATTTGTACAAATTATCTTATTGCTTATTTCCTAGTAGGCGCAAGGGGAATATGTTGTTAGCTAATGCTGGATTTCTGACAACGAAGTCATTAATCCTCTTGCTCTCCAATATTTTTCACTGATGGATGGGGTACTAGAAGTGGCCGGGCATATTTGAAGGTGGTCTCGATCCATTTCCTCTTGCAGATCACATAGAGGACAGAGTGGTGAAGAATATATCCCAATTCTGTTTAAATGTTTTGCCAGACAATCATGTCCTGTAATCAACCTGAAGGTTGCAACTGCTGTTTTTCGAGGATACTCAGGAATTACTGTTTGAATGTTTGGTAGTTCCCACCGTTTATTCTTTGATTTTTCATAGTAATATTGTTCAATATTTTTTTTGTATTCAGAGTTGACTAATCTTTTAGCTGCATAAAATGGTAGATTAACTATAGATTTCTGTACACTACTGGTACCTTTTTTGCAAGAAAATCAGCTTTCTCATTACCACTCAGTCCACAGTGAGCTGGTATCCATTGGAAGACGAGGCGTTTTTGAAGTGCTGTTAGATGGGTAACTATTTTCCGACATTCTATAATTGTTTGGTTTTTTGGTGACAACTTGGAAGTAATTGCTATAATTGCTGCCCTGGAATCTGAGAGAATAACTGCTTGCTGAAAATGTGAAATTCTGTACAAAAGATTTTGTAGGTCCATTCGAATTGCTTTAATTTCTCCGTCAAAGTTTGTAAACCATAACTTAAAGATTTGTAATAGGAAAAGAGGTGACACGTGACTACAGCCCCTGCTCCATCTCGATTTGATATCAATGATCCATCAGTATAAATATGGAGCCATTCGTGTCCTGGAAATATAGTATGGATTGTCTCTAATGCCAATAATTTGAGAAAACTAGTTGGAGTATCACTTTTCTTAACTTCTTCTGTCAGGTGTAAATAATATGTGGTGTCTAATGTTTGTGTCGGATTGACTTTAGATATGAAGTTTTCCTTTGAATTAGGAAGGTATATATTCTTCTTGATGTCTTGAATTTTGGAAAGAAAGCTCTCCTGAGTGTTTAGTGTATGTGCAAAATTCCTCTTGTTCCATGTATTGAATGGGGGTCTGATCAACTTTTCGTGTTGAATAAGAGCTGCTTTTTCTATTTCATATTCAATGGGATATTGGTTGGTTAGTATTTCCATAGCTGGTGTTTTTGTGGCTTTGATAGCACTTTTTTTTTTTTTTTTTTTTTTTTTTTTTTTTTTTTTTTTTTTTTTTTTTTTTTTTTTTTTTTTGCTGTTATAAGAACTTCACTGCAGTAAGTAAATAATGGCTTTATATATACATTGTATGTTGTGTTAAGAGTTGCTCTGGAACATCCCCACTTCATTCCTGTTAGACGTTTTAACAGTGAAAGGCGCCTTTCTGCTCTTTGTGTTACATTTTCTATTTGTTTGGTCCATGTAAGTTTGGTATCAAATGTAACTCCTAAATACTTGGCTTCCTTTGTTTCTGGTAATTGTTGACCCTCAAAATTTAGTTTTATTTTTAGTGGGGGTTTTTTTTCTTAGTGAAAAGATTTGGTAGTCTGATTTTGTTGTATTAACAGTCATTAAATAAAACAATCGTAATTGGGGATTTCAATGCACATTCCAAAAGATGGAGTTATGAAAAAGTGGATTCTACAGAGAAGGTAGTGGAAGAATTTTTTAATACCACAACTTTTGAACTGATTTATAATAAAGAAGATCCCACAGCCTTCATACATTACTCTGGAGCAGGCAGTAACCCAGACCTCTTGTTAGCAAGGGGAATATTAGAATACACCATCTACGCTTTGAGCGATAGTCAAATCTTTTAAAGCTTTGAGATTCCGTTCTGTTTGCACGCTTAACAAATAAAAAAATTAACAACGATATTCCATTTCACGAAAGTTCTAATTTTTCCGAAACTGACACAGATAACAAGGAATAATTCCGAAATGGTTCACTCTACAAAAACGTTTTATTTAAACATAAATTGTGTGTTTTAGTGAGATCTACATTTTTTGTACAGTAAGATTTTGTCTATCTCTTACGGTTTACCAGTTATGCAAACATCATCCAGAGTAAACAGGACTACATAGGCAATAGCGAGAAATTTCAAAATATACATTTCATTTGTCATACAAATATCTTAAACATATGCCATTTTAATCAAAATCGTTAGAGCTATTTTCAAGAAGATCAATATTTTTGAAACATTTTCCATGTAAAGGGTCGTTTAGGGTGGGGCCATTTTCTTCAAAATCTTCGTGTCGCATCCCTAAAAGACATTAAACTTAAATACCAACTTTGGTTTTGAACCGACTTTTCGTTTTTGAGTGCTGTCCACAGACTAACCGACACACACACACATACACGCACACACAGACCTTTTTCTAAAAATGCTTTTTTTTTTTTTTTTTTTTTTTTTTTTTAAATTCAGGAGGTCTCGAAATTATATTGCCGGTGAAACCTGGACATGGAATTTTTGAGTGGAATACAATACTTCCTCTACTTACCAGTGGAGAAAGTAAAAATTGGAATTAAATGGTTTAGATGCTCCCGGATATCCATGTTTCAAGTTATGTATTTGAGGCAATGTTCAGAAAGGTTCATTTCTAGAGGTTGGATACTTTGAGCTGATCCGAAATAAACAACAAATAGGAAATGCATCCTTCTGTCGTTTAGATTTGATATTCTATTATTTTCTCAGAAATATAGAGTAAAATACACACGGCGTGTAAAATGCAAAGCAGAAACATTTCCCGGTTGTTATAAGTAAAAAGCGTAGATGGTGTAAATATCTTTTTAACAGCGGTTTAAGCAATAAAGAACAATGTTACACATTTAAATTAATTCTCTCTCACAGTAAAGATAGTAAAGATATGTGGCAAACTTAAATACTTTGAGATCTGGCTCTATTTCCTCCAAATATTAATAGCTGCTGTTTTCTTTCATTTTTACTGCTGTAAATCGTTAACATTTGTGGGCGGTTTATTTTTAAGCAGAAATTCCGTGTCATTACACCAAATGCATTTACCATAGCGTTTTCCAACACATTTGCTCTTCTTCACTGTTTCACCTTCTCTGCTAATGTAGCAAGTAGGGGAAGATTAATTGTATTGTATACCACTGACAAATTGGACGTCGAGATTTCATTGGAAATATATGTTATGAGACCCCCTGAAATCCCCTAAAAGGCATTTTTAAGAAGTTCTTTCTGTGTTTGTTTGTGTGTCTGTCTGTGTGTATGCCTCTGAACAACATAACTCAAAAACGAAAAGTCGGTTACAAACGAAACTTGGTATTTTAGTTCAGTATCTTCCCAGGAAGATACCAAGGTTTTCTAGAAAAGAAAATCCTCACCCCAAGCTCCATGTGGGTTTTTTAAAAACTTTCTGTTTTCTCAAAAAGGGCGCTAATTTTGATTAAAATACCATATGTTTAAGATACTTTCATGGCAAATGAAATGTTGACTTTTGTATAACCAGTAAACCGTAAGAGACAGAGTAAATCTTACAACACAAAAATACAGATCTTATTGAAACACAATTTGTATCAAAGAAAGTTTCTTTTTGTAGAGATAACAATTTTCGAGATATTCCTTATTACAGGTTGCCAGCATTTATACTTTTCTCAAATAGGAATACTTTTTCTATCTCTTAACATGCAAAGAGAACGGAATTTCAAAGCCATCGCGTAAAGCCTACTGTAAGAATACCACTTGCACCTACGAGAAAATTACCAATAAGGTAATTTCTGCAAATATTTATCTTGATTAACATGAAGTAGGTAGAGGAATAAGCGTTTTTAAGAATAGTTTGTACAGGAGTGAGTAGAGAAAGACATCAGATGTTTTGTCTTGTGTGTTCACCCTATGGCTGCAAATCATGTACAGTGAAGGCCAGCGACAAGAAGTACGTTGAAATGTTGTATTGTCTGTTATTGCTACCTTGAACGGAGCAAAGAACAAATAATCTCATACAACCTAGCATACAAGCCTACTTTTAACCCATAACATACAGAACTCTGTGGCTCATTTATGAAGAAAGGAACTTGGAGAAATTAGTGATTGAAGAGATGGACACTATGGTTAAGGGGCGAAGCAAAGAGAAAGCTTCCGCAAAAATATTGTCTCAGCATATCCTTAGCGCTAGTATTTCCTGAGCTCCAAACAATAAAATTTTCTGTTTGATCTTATCATATTTTTGAAGTATTTTTACGAGATGTTTCTAATTTAAACATTTTGATATTGTTTATAACGGCTGCTTTAATGCATACAGCAATAGTCTGTGATACTGATGACATCTACATGAAATTAAACGATAACTGAGAAAGGTAATTCGGAAACGAAACGTTCTGAGCCTAAGTTTAGGATCTTTCCTGCACTTAACGAGCGAGGGCTCCTCGGAAACGTGTCCTGGTCACGCAAAGGAAACGGGATTTCAAAGCCATTACATAGTGGCTATCGCTTAAGTCTACTGTATTCTCCTATGTGCATTGTACCTACAAGGAAATGTGCAATAAAACTAATTCTGCAAACGCCTATATTGATTGACACGAAGTAGATAAAAACATAAGGTTTCGCGAGAATAAGCTGTAGAAGAAATATAAAACTTAATGATAATGGTAGAAAAAGGCATATGAATATAAGAAATATTTTTAATACATATCCTATTCTTACGTCAATATATAAGTTAAACGGCACTAGTGTAACGTTTGTACATCCCACTTATTAAGCAGTATTTAGAGCACTTAAGAATAATGTTATTATAGGCGGCATATTTTCCATATAAATGTTTGTAATTAGCACCATGTTTTGGGAATTTAGTAATTTTTTAAGTTTTTCTTAATCAGCTTATCTTCATCTGTAATAGCAAAAGTTTTAAATGTATTATGCAATTAGATTATTATTTATATTATTATATAACGTTTTATTATATATAAATTCCAAAGATCGGAATAAAGAACTATATTGATATAAAATTGGTTTAGAGACAGATTACACCCACTATTTAAAATATTTCATTCTAAGATTTAAAAAAAATCATGAATTACCTCGTAATAGTTACGTGTAATTTGTTAATATTAAAAAAGTTGTGGCATTATAACTTATTATGATTGTCATGTTATAGAAATTTAAATTTAAGTATTCTAAACAGTCTTCAGTTATCTAGTTTCTTCTCAACAATGCTGCGTACGTCTGACCTCGCTTTCATGGTGTGAAAACGAGAGATTTTCTTAATCAAAGTATTTTTCTTTGGGGAATTAGTACACTTCTGTTTGGTCTTGCATTAATGAAGGTGCATTTGTTCTCTTTCTGTCGCTCGCTCGCTCACCCATTTCCGACTTCCCTTCATGTTCAAGAATAAGGAAATTAGTAGCAAACACTACATACTATACCGTATCAAAAGGAAGAAAAAGCACAACAAGGAGTAAAAACGTGCCTCGAATGTAATTAGACGATAAAAATCCGCTGAGAAGAAGAGCCTGTGTTGGAAACAAATGAAAGGACTGCAAGTAGCCGGCAGAAAACGTTAATTAGGTTTCGAGAACAAAAGAGAAGCAATAAAAGGCACAGCTTAAGGGAGGAAAAAAAGTTAGTGATTAAAATTCACGTACTGTGTATCTACCGTTTGAACGTCTTATAGTTTTCCCGCACTTTTGTAGGATGGAGCATATAGCCAACATGAGGAATCAATCATCCTTGTTTGAAATGGAAGTTCAGAGATCTGGTTTAATGTACAGTAGAAACTAAATAATCTATTCAAATTCACTTAGAAGCCATTTAAGACTGTGAATATTGTGTCATGTTTATCATTTTAGAACTCTTAAGTTAGAATCACATTATTGTCACAGCACGCCACAGAATGTAAAGGCTGGTTCACAACCACCCAGTGACGACAACAACAACGACAACGACAACGACAACGACAACGGGAAAAGCATGCACACTTTGGTTCACAACAGCCCGCTAACGGCAACGGGAATAAATAGTGTATGTTGCGCATTGGGATGTCATTAATTTATTTTGACCAACGAAAGAAGTTGAACCTGCTCTCCAATTCACCCAAGAGAAGAACAGGTTAACCAAATTTCGATAAAGTGAAGATCTAAAGGGAAACTATTGCATACTTCCGATTCCGAGAAAACAGCAAGTGTCAGTCCTTTAGGGTCCTAGCGTTCATTAAAATTATTTGTTCTTCTTCATTGTTATATACAATTTTTTCCTGTTTGATTTTCGAAGAATTGCGACTAGCGAGAGCTCTAGTGGCCGTTCGCTTCACGGGTGTCTTGAAGAATTTCTGCCTTGAAGGAAGAAAAATAAGAAGTCTTTAATATGCACTTAAGGGATCTAATATGCTGCGCCCGTTAACGGGAACACCAAAGTTGTATTTTGGCCAAGCCTTGCTTGTCGTTCCCGGGACCCGGGAACATGGTTGTGAACACTTCTATTTTAATACATATATTCCAAGTCTCTCGTTATGGTTATGGTCCCCGTTGTCGTTGGTTGTTAACCAGCCTTAAGTTCTCAAGTAGTCACGTTGCAGAGTCAAAGCAAAGTGCTCGTTATTCACTATCAACTTGTCACATGTTTCCCTCATAGCACGAGTGCGGTTACTTTAGATTCTCTGCTACACTGGACATCCTGAGGACTTGTGCAGTTCATTCTAGAAGAACTCATTATTGAAAAAGTAAGAGAGAAAGAAAGTGTGTATGATATTAAGGGAGTTCCTACTCCATTCTACTAGGACAAAATACAATAAAAGTGTGCCTCTTATGCTAAGAACAAAACTCTCATGTGTGCACTCACATGACTTTCTCTATTCACTATTCTAAAAACTATTTAAGAATAGTTATTCTTATTCTTCTGTCTTATTCATGTTAATCAAGATAAATTTTTGTACAAATAATTTTATTACATATTTCCTTGTTAGCACTATAGGAATAGGCCCACAGGGCTGGATAATGGTGCTCAGGGAGCGCAGATTGCTCAAGTATTTGACTGATAACTGTGTACTTAGCAGGTAAAAAAATGAAGGTCGCTCAAGGTACCACGCGAGTCGCCCATGCCTGGAATACGGCATAGTGGGCTTCAACGATAATCAAATCTTTGAAGAGCTGGTCACTACTTAATGGCTTTGAAATTCCATTCTTTTCATCGTCAGAACTTAAATGACGATTTCCTACCTGAGAAAAATATAAGTACTGCAAAATTAAAAAGGAAAAGAATGGGTAGAAAATTATCCTCACAAAAATTTTGACAAACTACCTGCTTTAACGAGACCCGCACTATTTTAGCTGCAACATTTCATTTATTTTTATGCAAAAGTCATCCAGAATAAAAAGGACGATAGAGGCTGTTCCCCCAAAAATCAAGTTATAGATTTAATTTATTATAAAAGTACCTGGGTGACCGAGCTTCGCCCGGCGATTTTCGCCTCTGTTTTTGTGAAACTTTTTTTTGTAATATGTTGCATTTATATTTCAATCATAGAAAATTATATGAATTGTATGTTGAAGGGCAAACAGGGGATATATGAATGTGCTACGTAAATGAAAAGCGAGTAGAAAGCCATTTGAAAGTAATATATTGTGTAGTAAAACTGTTATCATAAAAACTTTCTTCAAGGAAAAACGCATATACGTGCCGAATTTCGCGGTGATATGATATGATATGAATTGTTTAAAGAAAAGTGAGTAGAGAAAGATGTGAATGTGTTACCTAAAAGTAAGTAGAGAAACCACTGTGAATGTAATGTGCGCATTTGTATTTCAAACATACAGAAAATTGTATGACATTTGTAGAAGAGTGAGCAGAGAAAGAGATATGAATGTGTTACCTAAAATTGAGAGCGGAAAACAGGGTGAATGTAACAGTATTTCCATTTCAAACACACAGAACATGGTATGACTTATTTTAAAAGCGAGGATAAAAACATTTTTTTGTTTAAAATCACGTTTTTTTATGGAAAATTGTTTATAGAAGAGTGAATAGAGAAAGAGATGTGGAAGATGGGAATGTGTTACCTAAAAGTGAGAAAAGAGAACAGTATGAATATAATATGTAGCATTTCTGTTTCAAACATACAGAAAATTGTATCACTTAATTTAAAAGTGGGGATAAAATGTTTTTTGGTGTAAAATCACGTTTTTTATGGAAAATTGTTTATAGAAGAGTGAGTAGAGAAAGCGATGTGAATGTGTTACCTAAAAGTAAGTAGAGAAACCACTATGAATGTAATATGCAGCACCTCTATTTCAAACATACAGAAAATTGTATGACTTCTTTTTAGAAGAGTGAGTAGAAAAAGAGATGTGAATGTGTTAGCTAAAAGTATGAAATCACTGTGAATGTAATATGCAGCATCTCTACTTCAAACATACAGAAAGTTGTATGATTTCTTTGTGGAAGAGTGAGTAGAGAAACCACTGAATTGTGTTACTTAAAAGTGAGAAGAGAAAACAGTGTGAATGTAACAGTATTTCTATTTCAAAAACACAGAACATGGTATGACTTATTATAAAACCAGAGATAAAAATGTTCTTTGGTGTAAAATCAGGTTTCTTATGGAAAATTGTTTATAGAGGAGTGGGTAGAGAAAGAGATGTGAATGTGTTACCTAAAAGTGAGTAGAGAAAACACTGTGAAAGTGATATGCATGTATACAAAAATTTAACCAAACCTTTAGAGCCGTTTCTGAAATACCGGGAATATATATACAAGAATTGCTCTGTGGAAACGGGAATAAAAAATGTTATTTTTAATGTAAAATCGCGATTTTTCGGGAATCACGCCTATATAGATGAACTTAAAAAGCAACACCCTATCTGAATACAAAATTTGATGGAAATCGTTAGAGCCGTTTCCAAGTTGCTCGGAATAAATATATATATACAAGAATTGCTCGTTTAAATATATGAGATACCTTAAATGCATAATATTTAATAAATATCGTTAGAATCGTTTTTGAGGGAATTAATATTTTCGAACATTTTCCCATGTAAAGAGTTGTTTGGGGTGGGAGGAATTTCCTAAAAATCTTTGTGTCGCATCCTCAGAAGACGCTGAACTTAAATACTAAGTTTGGTTTTTAACCGAAATTTCATTTTTTAATTAAACTATTCACGGAGAGACAAACAGACGAGGGTGCACACACATACACACAAATACACAAACGTTTGTCTGAAACTGATACTTTCCTTCTGTTTTTTTATTTTCATTTTCAATTCAGTTCAAGCTGTCAAGACTAGAGTTTGATCACTGAGCATTTAAAAACTTTAAGACATATACTGTGTTTGAATTACATTACATTTAGTCTGATCAATCCACTGAAATTCGTGCCTAAAGTTGAGACTTGGATAAAGAGTTTTTATGTTCGATACATTGTACGTGAAAACCGAATCATGTAGATGTGTGCACACAATTTCAGAAGAAATTTCCTGGCTTTGAAGTTCCAGGCGAAAATGTCAAATGTCTGGTTAATAAGTTTAGGACAACGGATCGTTAAGGAAAAAGCCTAAGAAGAAAAATAGAAAAAAATATTCTAACAGAGAAAGTTGGTGCATCATTCAAACACTCTCCAAAGAAGTGTCTAAAATGTATTCTACAGCCAGAGTGTGTTCCAGAAACCTCTGTTCATACAGATGCTAAACTTTTAAACCTGGAAACCTACTATGTACTACTATCCTAGTTCATGTATTACAGATTCAGGTCTGTGAGGAATGTCAGAAATGTTTCAATGCAGATGGACACTATCTTCAACAGAACTTATAGCAGAGCTACTAGTCATTATAGCGCCAGTTGCTTTCACTCATGACTTGAGTAAGGAACGCGGGAGTTTTAGAACGGAAAGTCATTAATGTCATAGACAGTGCCCGGAGCAGCATACGCGCAATCCACAGTCCGGCAATATAAGGAACGCATTGTATACACATAGATAGTATATAGGTGTCCCAAAATTAGACCAACAAACGTGGGAGCTGGTAGATAACATTATTTTAAACACTTTTTGTTAAGGTAAGTTTTTTGCTGTGGTGCTTCGTTTAAGCGCTAGAAGAGTTAATGTTATAGATTACTGCCTCCCACCCAGTTTAAGTATTTACGACAAAATCAACAATGCAAATTAGTATTGCATTTATCTTAGTAAGGCACACAATCTTAATCCAACAAACACAGAACACATAAATAAAACACAAACACCTCATTGTTTACAGTTAATCACAGTTTTACTGTTCAAAATTAGACCGACAAACTTTTAAACCAGAGAAATGGCTGGCGGTTTTGCGAGAGTACGGCACAATAGAGCATGCCGATGCACTCTTTGTGTAAATCGCAATGGGCGTGCGTTCCAACATTTACTTTGAATAGTAAAGCTGTTAGTCTTCTCCACCTTCATACCCACTAGGCTTTGTTTGCCAAAACACTTTGAATGGACATCCTGCAACTGGATATATCTTATGGTGCATATAGATAATATTAATGGCTAATGTACTCAATTTTCTTTAGTTTATTCCTAGAGGGATCTGAACTATATCTCCCTTTCCTTAATTTCTATTTCCTAGGCAGATTTTTCGTGAACGACCCTACAAGAGTAAGAAAAGAATGCGTTTAAAACAGAAATACGTTAACTCATTTTATACTCACCCCTTTACTGCCGCACAAGCATTGCGTTTTTAAAGCAAGAGGCAGAAACAATTAACGTAAAGAGAGGGGAGAAAAAAGGAAAGGAACGTGGTTGACATGATCCTAAATTGCGGCGAGGGAGTAATTGATTTGGACATTTGGATAAAGTACGGAGCCTGCTTCTCAAAAAATGGCTTCCTGAGAGATGCAATTAAAGAAAAGACACATTAACTTTCTTACTTAGAAGATTAAAAACAGAAAAAAAGCTGGATGCAACATTCCTTAGATTCTTCAGATACATTTTATACGACTCCTTGCTTTGTAGTTGTGCAAGTTAAATCTCGTTTCAAGGCATTGTTCAATATGCGAACTCAATTCAATTTTTTAAAAAATGGATTTTGAAATTCCAGTTCTTTAGGCTAAAGAGAGAAAGCAGTATACCTTGAATATGTGTATTATCTGGTTTTCAATTTTTTTTTTTCCTAATCTTTTCTGATGTTTGTGTACTTCGTTATTTCGGTTTTGTATTTTTGTCTATTTATATATTTGCTACAGATCACGAACCGCAGTTGGGATTTTGTTAAAATTTCGCCCTCCTCTGAAATTAATTAATTTAATATGCAATCAACTACTATTAGTCTATTGCATTAATTTTGATGTAAAAAACAATTTTTATTTAGTACAAATTAATACGTTTATCCGCAAGAAATACTATAACTCATATTTTTTACAGTTTTTGGCAACGGAATATAGAACTAATATTGTTTGATTGCAAACTTCCCCTTGAAAAAAGTCTGCGGACGGCCACGTCATGAAGTAACTCTTCATGGCGAAAACAATGTATGGTGTGCCATTAGCGGAGAAAGAGTTACAGAGCCAATTTTCTTCGAGTCAGCAGTTGACGCCCGTACATAGGTGAATACAATTTTGCCCTCTTTTCTTTAGAGAACTAACAGACAGGAGTGTGATTTTGCGGCGCTGTGGCCGAGCGGTTAGAGCCTACCACTTAGGCGGCCCGAGTTCGATCCCTGGGACCCGCATGTGGTATTGGTGGTGGACGAAGCGGCGTCAGGGCGGGTTTTCTCCGGGATCTCCAGTTTCCCCCACCACCCATTCCACCAATTGCTCCATTACCACCTCTCCAATCATCGATTTTGCCTGCATTTCATATCATCCTCTTCCTCACTCTCATACCTGGTGCTTGGCTGACTACCCGCTTCCAGGTCTTCACTCTGTCCGATCCAGAGCTTCCTCTGCTCCCCGACAAGCGTCTGACCCTAGGCACTGGCTTTTAAGTCCTAGGGGGTGTAAGTCCTACATAAGTGGAGGATAATCAGGAAAAGAAGAACAACAAGGCTCTGCAACAGCTCATACGACAACAATGACAACATGACAACAATGTTTCGGTCCCCCGACCTAACCCCCTGCGATTTCTATCTCTGGGGTAAGTTTAAACATAAAGTGTACAAGACAAACTCACACATCCTGGAAGAATTAACACAAAATATCCCCCAGGAAATTGCCAGCATTTCTCAACATGACCTATGGCGAGTGATGGATACTTCCCTAAAGAGGTGCCAAATATGGGGAACGACGGTGGCCAGTTTCACTACCTCCTTTCATAAAGTTGGTAAGTAAAGCCTTTAAAAGCAGTTTCAAAAATGTTGTATGGCTTCATCCGCGCCTTTCTATGATAGCAGCAGACGGCAACAAGCGTCGAGGACGCGTATAGGCAAAACACTGCGCAGCCGGTTTGGATTTTTTTTACTCTCTCGGTAGAATACATTAGGATCGTAGCAAACTAGGTACTTCAATTCTAAGCCTTATGAGAAATTAAACTTACTTGTTGGGGAAAAATTAAAGGATCCACTTTTTCTATTACTCTACCTATGACTTCATAGGTGTAATTCCATATATTCAAATTATTAGTATAACTAATAGATCTTTAACTCTCTAATAATACATAGAATTGATTAATACTATTTTCATTTTCCCGATATTTTAATTTTATTTAACATAATAAATTGATAGACTAAGCTTAAGTTTAAGCCTCCATTAGCTAAATTATTTATCGTGTGATTAGATGTAATCTGAGACTATAATGTTGTTTTGAATGATGAATTGAATTGATAGACTAAGCTTAAGTTTAAGCCTCCATTAGCTAAATTATTTATCGTGTGATTAGATGTAATCTGAGACTATAATGTTGTTTTGAATGATGATATTACGGGATCTTTCAAAGACGCTTCTGCATATTATAGCTAATGAAGGGCCTTGTTTCTATTTACCAGCTAGCGTGAATGTTTTAGGCCATACATTTTCATATGACCTGTCTCAAATATAGAGATAACCAGTAAATTATGTCAAGATGTACCCTGTATATTTTGGGAAGAGGTTTCTCAGCCAAAGCAAACAACTGGAGGCAATGAAACTTTCATGGGCGACTTCCTTTCGAAACCGATTTTCGAAACCGATTCCTTTGCTTTTTTCCCTTAAGAGCAGTTGAGAAGCTATACGGATCCCAAAACACCGCCGCGTTGTTGTCTTCTCATTATACATTTAAAAGACGGCAGGCCTGTAAACAAGGACAGATTGCCGCACAGCATGCGAGCATTGCTTGAGCACGTACCGCACAGGTACATTATTGGCCCCTGCAGCCCTAACCTCACAAACATGGCGTCTTTTGCTGTTTGCCGACATGTGCTCTAGGAATACAATTCATCAGCCTTCACCCACAACTAAAGAAATTAGAACATGTCTCGGTATTTCTTAATAGCAAAACTTTAATCACTCTTCAGATAACCTCAGATATCTACATCTGCATCCTCAGTTTCTTTCACGTTATTGCCATCCTGGAACTTTATTCCTCTTACATCTCTTAGTTACAAACCTTCAAATATGAAAATTCATAACATTCCTAAGTTAAGGACGTATACGACTTCAAAAATTTAAATTAATAGAGTGCAACTAGATTGCGAAATCTTTTATTGAGTGTGGGGTTTTCATGGACTGCTTAAAACTTTTTCAAATTGCCTACAATTTCTTTTTAATTTGAAAGGAAATATAAAAGATTTTAATGGTTATGTTTTTTTAAACACTGAAGGCCTTTAAATTTAACTTAGACAACCTCCTTGAATTCTTGTGCTTCAAAAATTAATTTTATGGCGCAAAGTCAAAAACTCTTCACGACCACACTCTAATACAAGTTTTAATTTCGAACTAATAGCTAAATCATTTTTTCAGCTCCAGAGAAATAGTTTTAAAGAATTTTTTTTGTAAATCTGAGTTTTTAAAAAGCAATAATTCTAAAGCCTTACCATTAAGTAAAGCGTATCATTATTTTGTTTTAAAATTACGAAAGCTTCATTCTTTTATTTCCTCGTAGTTACTGACCACATCACATTGCATATAGAAACACTAAATAAATTACATACAAAATTCTACTTGCATCTTCTATTTGTAACTGATACTTTTTCATTCAGTCTTGAGAACTACATTTTTAACAATAGTATAGTTCATTAAGCGTATTACAGTGAGAATTAATATGTTAAAAACAAAATTTGATTTCAGGATATGTAAATGTACTATTCGCATATGTCACCTTAAGCCCTGGAATATAGTGCTACGAACGGTCCGAGTTAAGAAGGCCTGTGCTCTGCCAAAGTAACAACTGAGCATTGTTTTCCATACTCCAGTGTGAACCACTTACGCATTTCATTGAATCGCGTTAACTTTGTTGGTGTTTTCTTGAGCTTTCACGTCAGTTTAATTTTGTGTTAAACCAACTCATAAAGTTGAGTACTAAATACCTGAAGCAGATTTAGTATCAACACCACAAACTCCCGTATATAGTAAAAGGAGGAGTCACGTGTTTTTTTCCTCATGCTTTTTACTTCATGCTTTGGCTATCCTGGAAAAACAATTGCTTAAGCTATAACTCATGGTTTTCTATGTGATAATTTAAAGTACCCGTAACAGGCATGGAAAATCTTACTGTCGTCTTCGACAGCAATGCCATCTGAGAGCTCAAGATTAAGTGTACGAGTAGTACTTATCATAACAAAACAACAGAGCAGCACGTGCGCATACAACTGTTAAATCCATATTTCGCTTTTCTCTGTTTATCCATTATAGTGGACATTCGTCTATTATAGCCTCAAGATGAGTGATTACCTAAAAGACTCATAAATTTGCAATTATTATTTTGTGGGCAAACTTTAGAGGTAATTTATTCCAATTTATATTTCATTCAAGAAATATCCTAGTAAATGTCACCCGAGGATCTGAGCTTAACACATAAATTCACTCACTTGTGACAATTTTAAATTTTGGAATTTTCGGAATGTACACTAAAACTTTCAAAAGAACTGAGTGAAATGTAAAAGCAAGCGACCACAATATAATTAATGAAAATTTATTTTGAAATATTTTTATGGGGGGAGAGAAGCATTAGAAATTTTCTTTTTCCTGAAATTTAAAAAAAATTTAAGTAGTGGATTTCTTTAAAATATTATTGACAAAGTTTGGATATTTATCCTCTGCAAGATTTTTTTTTATAATCGATATAAGCCAAGTCACCCAAGTCTTCAATATTCTTGAGAAACGGCCTCGAGTAGTAAATAACTAAACCTTTGCTTTGAGTCTAATTTCAAAGGTCTTGGTCTGGTGTTAGCCGTTTGCCTAGCATTCCTAAAGTCCATGGTTAGAATCTTGATCGGGATGAGCTACCTTAGCCTTTTTTTTTTTTTTTTTTTTTTTTTTTTTTTTTTTTTTTTTTTTTTTTTTCCCAGGACTTTACAATTTTGCATAGAGCAAAGTTTCCTTTACAACTCTTGATGCTTATTTAAAACACACACCGTAAATGATACCCAGTGATACTGGCCAGTGTTTTCGTGGTTGTATAATGTTTACGGGAGCGCTACACTGAATTTTATCATAAATCTCGTAAAAACTGATATTTATATTGCATGACTTTAAAAATACTCAGAAGCTATAAATTCGAAATGTATTTTGACTTTTTATACAATAAATACCTATATTTATATAATATGGGTTAAAAATACATAATAAAAATGCTGTTCATTTTGAAATTTGAAGTGTTGCAAATCATTTTTCCATCACACTCAAACTCTCAAAATGTTCCATACGATGCAATTTTTTTTCAAAATCTTCTGAAATTTATAATGTAGATTCTCAAAACACAAGCAATTAATCCTGTCACATAATTGCTTTTCTTTCGAACGGTTTTGAGATATTCATTTTAGAGATATAGAATTTTAAAAAATAGAAATTTCAAACGACAGAGTTTAAAAATTGTTTTCTTCTGACCTAAGGCTTGTAAAACAAAATTATATGACAAATCAGTGTGTTATAGTAAGGTAAATGACATACATTAAAAAAGACTGTTGTTTCTAAAATTGCATCGTGGTGAGCATTTGGTTGCAGGATAATACAATTCAGCTATAAAATGTAATAACTCGAAAACTAAAAGAAATATCACACTGAAATTTAAAAGCATTGAAGTTGTTTATAAGATAATGTTGAAAATTAACTTTCAGCTAAACTTGCTCAAAACTTTAAAAAATCGTATTTTCAGTGTATCATCCCCTTAAAAAGTATTGTGGGTGCTGGATACATTCTCAATCTTTTTCAATTGTTTTTATTTGAGGAAGGAATGGTGAACAGATGGCGGAATGTCATACATACAGCGCGGCGTCTTGTTATTTAGAGGCGAGATGAAATTATGTCTCGAATAACTAAAGATAGCATATAACTTTAGAGTATAGTTTCCTTGAAATCCAGCATAAATCTGCTACAAGTGCCATAACTACGTGAAATGGAGCTGTAGATCTCCATAGTTTGTACAGAACATAGCCTTTAGAGACCTATCTCGAATTGGAGAAAGTTAGCCAAGCCACCCCAAGTCCGGTGTCTACCGCTGGATTACCCAATGAAACACCTCTCCTCAACCGAACCTGCTTTATTAATAGTCTCCCACCCTCCTCGGCGAAGGGGTGAATTATTCACTAATTACTGCGGCGAAGGCGAAGCACCCCCTCCTCCAAGGGAGAGACTCAAGGAATCTGCCTGCTGCCATTATATTAAACCCTGAGGAATCTTTGCTAGAGGAACCAAAACGTTAGCACTGCCACGGTGGAAACCTTCAGCAACTCCAGTCAGATTCCTTAGCCTGCATTATAGTTACACCAAACACGCCATTATTTTGATCAATGTATCTAGGTCTAATCTTTGTTTGAAAGTCACAAGGTTTTCTCAACTTATTATCATTTCTTATCCATTCTACACTTTTGAATAACTACTTTTATCTACCCATTTCATATTTGTCACGATACATATATTATGTGGTGGTCCCCTTGGCGCGGTGGTGGTACTGCTGCTTACCAAGCGAGAGACCGTGTTTGATCCCGGTACCGGCGTGGGGATTTTGTTCCGCTCCTCAACCTCATTACCTCCTTGAATGTGGAGCTACATACTTGACTGAGAAGTAGCGACCCCTGGTCGCGAAGATGGCATGTATCGGCAGGCAGGGACCGAGGTACTGACCACGTCCCACCCTTCAGAACTGTACCTCATTCATCACGTCTGTGGTGGGTAAAGTTGGGGGACGCAGCGGCCGAGCGGTGGGTCTTGTCCCACAAAGGGCTGTTGTGTCGCAGGGTTTGTTACTTATATTATGTTTCAGTAAATTAATTATTTCTTATATTTAGAAACATCGTTCATTAATTATTGTCCCTAAAAGCTTTCCTTATTATGCGAGAAAAATAATTTGAACTTATTGTTCCACACTTTTCTGGAACTCTCTACGACACAGAAACATTTTTAACATATGCTGTATATTTAAATAGATTCTTGCATCTTCTCTCACAACCCTTTTGCTTGTCTATTATGGTTTCTCGTTTGTGCGAATGCTGATTTGAAAATAATTATATTGCGTCACAGTGCTCTGACTTACGGTGCGCCGATCAACCGGGCAGTTAGAAAGATAAATAGAGAAAAGTAGATGCAGTAGCGCTATCGCCCAGCGTAAACACCAGAAGCGCTATCAGCAGATAGCTGGGTTCTTTTGGAAGATTCTTTCTCCCGCCTTCTGTACACATTCTATCACTCTGTGGAAAATATTAGTGTGGCCATAAATCTGCGTGTTTGCAATAGGTAAGTTGGTGACTGCTTTCTGATGCACTATCAAAGAGTGGCTCTATTAAGGCGTTTGTTACGACAGTTGGGTGGTACATGAGAGAGATTAAATAGATTTTGTTTTCGAATCCGAGTGAGTGAACCATCCAAAGTAGGGACTAAAGCGAACCGGTCTTTGTGTGTGTGTGTGTGTGTGTGTGTGTGTGTGTGTGTGTGTGTGTGTGTGTGTGTGTGTGTGTGTGTGTGTGTGTGTGTGTGTGTGTGTGTGTGTGTGTGTGTGTGTGTGTTACAAAAGAGTTGGTTGTGGTGTCGCAAAGGAACCCGAAAATATTCACTTGCATCTCCGGTGGATATAAATGTTGTAGTTATATCATTTTGAAATTTTGAGTTGTGTATTTCACAAACATTCAGACTGGGATTTTGTCATTTCTTGGATACACAGAGGCCCAATACTACTAATTTGCGTGAAATCATATCTGCTTTCTCCACCATAGATGATGGTTTATTTTATAACAGAACTTCCTTAATAAAATCAAACTTACAAGTAGTTACACTTTTAATCTCGTGGTAAAAAAAAAAGGAAAGGAAAAAACCTCTAAAGCCTAAAGGCATGCACTCAACTTTATTTTGAAAATATACATAAATATAAAAGGCAAGCTCCACTATACAGTCTAGGACGTCTGTCTATAAAGGAAATTCTCTCTATTATTCGTTGTGCATCTGTAGGAATCATATTTAGTTTTTAAGGTCAACAAAGTCATCAGATTTTAATTCTAATAAGCAATAAAATTATTTGTAGCCTTAGATAAATTAGAAAGGCGTTTAAAGATGTACTCAGATGTTCAATACTTGAGGTAACCTTAGATGGCTTCAAAATACATATAGTCACTTGTATCTCTATGGAAGGCAATGCCTTTTGAAAGGACGACTCTGAAATAAAGAGATGATCTGTGGTTTTGAACTTCGGTTTTTACACTAACCGTATCAGATGTCAAGCCCTCCAACTAATAGTTTATTACTGTGATAACTAAACGAAGTCCTGTAGGTTTTTCTCTAAGAATATCTTTCTTCAATTCCTCAAATAGACATACAAAATGGGTGCAGATTGTAAAACCTTATACATATTTCAGTGGGTTATGATATTCATATGGATATTCGTATTAATGTAGATGCATAAAGACACCAAATATTTTTGTTCCAAAAGGAAATAAAAGCGTAAATAAGGTACGCCAGAATCCCACTTTTCCAGCAAGCTAATTCCAATCAAAAATGCAATGTTTAAAAGTAGTGTGTTTTAAAATCACAAATTGATATTGGTAAAATAGGTGGTCTTAATGATTCTTATCAATGAATATGAGGTGGTCTAATCACTTTCGATCCCTGAGGTAATAGCAAATTCAGACCATATTTTAATTCAATGACCTTTTGGATTAAAGGACACTAAACCTACAAAACAAGTATAAAACATGCTTTTTGAAGTGACTTGAAAGTTTTAGTTCACTCCTTTGTGGCGGTGTGATTTTGGAGGACTTTCCTTATACTTAAAATATACATTTTGAGTCACACTCGTGTTTTGGACCCCGGGCTCATTTCAATATTCATTAATTCTCATGGCTCAACTAATTATATTTTATACGGAATATTATGTTAATAAAGGTATTGCTTTGAATTTGACTTCAAATTCATTACTACTCCCTCTTTTGTGTCAGAAGAGCTGTACTTAAAGTATGGTTTCAATATTTTAAAATTGATAAAGCCAATTTTTAAATAATATGTGAAGTGGAATATTTATGACTCCATTTGAGAATCATCTACCTCTATTAGGATTTCCCGAAAGTAATTTCGATTGTGTGTTTAATTCCTAACGTTTTTGTCCATTTTCGCATCCTGGAAGATGATACTACAATGGTAGATATGCTTGCTAGAAATCCTGAAGAAGTGTGTAAGTCTGCAAAACAGATGCTGAATAGGCGCCAGTACTTGTAAATTGCTCTACAATTCAAAGTTCTTTTAGTTCTGAAATTACTGTGCAACCAAATATAACGTGGCATTACTTACCAGTGTGAATGTAGGTGTGTTTCTTCATGTCGGACTTCTGGTGGAAGCGTTTCCCACAGAACTGGCAGGGGTAGGGCCTGGTGTCCGAGTGAATCAGAAGATGTGTCGATAAGGTCGAGGATCGCTTGAAAGATTTCCCACATTGCTTGCACTCGAAGACTTTCTCAACATTGTGCACGGCCCTGGAAAATAAAAAATACATTTAGAACCAAAGCAAGAATCCAAAAATAAAGAACAAAACGGGTGAAACAACTATTTACTTAAGGTATGCACTAATTCTTAGGAGGATCCCCATTCCCCCCTCCAAAGTATTAGTTTGGGGCTAAACTTCTTTATTCCTGTGCATTACCTGCATTAACCATCACGAGATGTACCGTAGATGCAAGTAAACTATTATACCTTAAAGGGATAATTTAGCGGAGACATGAAAGCATGATGATAACAGCACTTCGTTTTTCACTCAGCTATGAGCCGGAACTTAGAGGCACCTTCCGGCGATACTTAAAATTACGTGAAAATTAGAATGTCGATATCCCAATTCTACTTTTTAATATTTTATTCTTGTTGTTTTAGGCTGAAGGGGTTATTAAATATATTAATTACATTCACGTGATTCTTAATGCAAAGTCAGAAACGACTTTTACCCAAGATTTTGAGTATTTTTATGCTTTACAGGTACTGTAAAATTATGTCTATAAACTTAACATTAATTATTTCAGAATTACTTAAAGAAGAAACAGTGAATTAAGTTTTGTGACCCGTTAAGTGGTATTTGACTGTATAATTTACTAGCTGAAATATCCGGCGTTGCTCGTGGTTTAACGATTTATCCCTAGAACTTATAGACTTAGGTTGCACTTGTCCAATTACCTTATGTTACTTAGGAGAGATTTAAAAATATTACTTAATAGGCTTAAACAAAGGCGTATTAGGACATTGTAAAGAGAACAAAAAGGTAAATAAATAAATAAATAAAATCACAGGGAAGACACTATGCAAACGCGCTGTTAAACGATCACAAATACTACAGGGAGAAAAGCGAGTAAAGAAAGCCATGTAAATGTAATTCGTTGCATTTATATTTCAAACATATAGTAAATTGAATGAATTGTATGTTGAAGGGCGAGTAGAGAAGGACATGTGAATGTGTTACGTAAAAGATAAGCGAGTAGAGAAAACCGTGTGAATGTAATACGTTGCATAGTAAAATGGTTAGCATAGAAACCTTATCCATGAAAAAATGCATATGTGCCGAATTTTACGGTGATCCGTTAAATGGTTTAGGATGTCAAATGTTTTATGAGTGGTCGTTATATGATGACTTAGAAATTCTGTTCTCTTTGCATGACCAAGAGATAAAAATGAATAACCACCTCCCATTTGAGAACGTCTATAAGTATTGCAAAATTCTGACAAATAACAAGGAATATCTCCGAACTGGTTCACTTCACAAAAGAAAAAGCGTTTAACATAATGTGTGTGTTTTAATGAGATCTACGTGTCTTGCATAGTAAGATTTTTCCTAGATCTTACGGTTTACCAGTTATGCAAAACTCATCAAGAATAAATAGGACTACATAGGCTATAGCCAGAAAATTCAAAATATGCTTTTCATTTGGCATAAAAATATCTTAAAACATATTGTATTTCAATCAAAATCGTTATAGGTGTTTTTGAGAAACATACATTTCCTGTGAAATCTCGACATTGAATTTTTCGGTCGAATACAATAATTCCCATACTGTGTAACTCCTAGTCACTTCAGAGTAGAGAAGTAAGCTTTAGCCCGTTAGCGGAAATTCTGGTCTACAGATTGGTACTGCTGTTATATATGACAGCATCTCGTACTCAAGTCATATGGTTTATTTTTCTACAAATACGTAGGGGTTTGTTTTCTTCGTCTTTACGTTCAACAGTTTTTCTGTGAATGGCGTTTTTCTGGCATTAATGACCCGTTTCTTGGAAACTATTGAATACAGATAAATAAAATTTATGGGATGATAAAAATAACCTTTAAATGTTCTAAATTGTGTGGATCTACGCCCTACTAAGTGCTAATAACACAGTTACTTACCTCTTAAAATATTTACTAATGCGTTTTAATCAAACGATCTCAAAATACAAACAACAATCCTGTCTTGTTTAATGAACAAACTTATCGGATAAAAGTAAACAAATAAACTAAGAAGACCTGCATCTACATTGTATTAGCATTCAGTCTAGTATTGACAAAAAGTTCTTAATAAAATGGGTCTTGAATTTAATACATTTATGATCAGCGGGATAGGACTTTTAACCCTCCGTTGGTCACTAAGGACCTGAATGAGCCCTGTGTTTATTTAAACGTTACAGTTTTCTCCTAACTAGGACATTTAACATTACACCTTACTGTTTGCTGTAGCAACAATCATAGATGTTTGCTACTTTAGCTCCAAGAATGACTAATCGGCAGTTACGTGTCACAGAGGTCAACCAAACTCTGCGCGCCTACTTTAATTACATATTACTGGCATATTACCTATTCCGGTTAGCTGTGCAATATTGCTTTGCCATTGCAAGTAGTGTGTTACTACTTCTAAAAAAAAAGGGGTATAAGGTATGATCTACAAAATTAGAAGGATTTGGAAGAAGTACATCATGTACCTTATGTTGATGATGTCTCACACGTGTATGACAACCTGTGCGAATTAGATGATTCCAATTATGAAGATGAACTGAAAACGAGATCTTTTGATTCAGAAACTGATCATAAACAGGAGGATGAAAGTAGCCTATTTCGTAATATGTATTTTGTAGGTACGATCATATGCTTGTTGTTATTATTATTATTATTATTATTATTATTATTATTATTATTATTATTATTATTATTATTATTATTATTATTATTATTATTATTATTATTATTATTATTATTATTATTATTATTATTATTATTATTATTATTATTATTATTATTATTATTATTATTATTATTATTATTATTATTATTATTGGCAGTACATTTCAAATTACAAGTTGCATACCTGAACGTCGCAATTTATTATCTTTCCATGTACTGTATTACACATTATAGTGTGCTCATTATAGCGTACCTACTCATACTACGTTTTGTTTATCTTTGATCAATCTAGTAAGATAACGCTAATAAAAACCATGTATATTTCAACTAAATGAAGCTAAACATGGGAATAAATGAAAAATAAAATTTAAAAAAATAAATACAAGCCTATAAGCAGAAGAGTATAGCGTGGGCCTACTAGGCCCCGCGCGCCTAACGGAGGGTTAATCTCCCCTTAACAGCGTTAACTTGACTAGAATGTATCTATGTATGTACATGAATTTTTAGAGTACCATGCAGACAGATACATTTACCACTTAGCAATTTTTATAAATTAAAAAGTAACTAGAGATAGTTGACTCACCCCGTATATGACCAGAATGAGGCAGAGAAGGCATACCTACCTAAGGAACCAGAATAGATTATAGGTAGATTGTTGCGTGACAGAAAATGTAGCATGAAGCTTTTCTGCAACAAAACCAGAACTTTACGATCAAATAAAATGTGAGAGAGGAAGAGAGAGAGTGTGTGTGAGGAAGAGAGAGAAACAAAACCCTATTGAAGTGATGTGCAGGACTGAAGAACTCGAAGAAAAGACGTAGGGTCAGAGCTTTTATAAAATATTCATACAGTTTGGATATGATAGCATGTGTTTGTTGTTGGTTCACGGAATCCAGTTTTGTGGGCGTGCCATATTGCCCGTCATATCTGTGCATCTCACGTCTGTACTTCAAGAGTATCGGAGTAGACAATGTCTAGTGGAGCTGCAAACAATGCTTTCTGCATGGCAAATGTATGCATCAATATTTCAACAGCTAGAGGGACATACAGGACTGCTGCGGCGCTCTACTTTTTCTCTTTAAGTCCTTCCCAGATACATTTTAAATTTTCTATGCTGCCTGAGCCTTTATGCACATAGCTATGTTTAAAACCTTTTTAATCTAGTGATACTTTTGAGTAAGAATTACTATTAAGCTTATGTATAGATTTAAAGGTGACGCTATTAGAATTAAATTACCAAACTGTTTTTATTTATCACTAAATAATTTGTCATCCTAAATAACGTCTATCATATATATATATGCTGCATTCACATGACTGTCTCTACTCATTCTTCTACAAACTATTATTACAAAAACCCATTCTTATATTTACTTCTTGTTAATTCAGATAAACTTTCAATAATTCATGTTTACACATTTTGTTGTACTTACAGAGAGTAAAGTATAGTTACATTTTTAAAGAGTGTGTTCTGTGTAATGGCTTTAAAATTCATGCTCTTTGCATGTGTACAAGAAATGGCTAATGACTTCCCAGTTGTCAAAAGTATAAATATTTGAAAGTTCAAACCAATAACAAGGAATATCTGTGAAATGGTTAACTCAAAAACTATGTACTTACATGGCTTACATTGTATGCTTTTTTGAATTCTACATTTGCTGTGCAGTAAGATTTTGTTTATCTCTTACGGTTAACCAGTTAAATGAAAGTCATTAGGAACTAAGAGAACTTCAGAGGCTATTCCCAGAAAATTTAAGATATACCTAATTGTCATTCAGTTGTTATGCAAACGTGCTGTTATAATCAACATTTTAATACCAATTTTGAGAAAGCGAAACTTTCGAACATCTCTTTTACTTAAAGAGTAGCTTGTGAAGAGGGGATTTTCTAGAAAATCTTCGTGTCGCTTCCTTGGAAGATGCTGCACTTAAATATAAACTTTGGTATTTCACCGACTTTTCGTTTTTGAGCTGTTGTTTACAAATACATACAAACACGGACCTCTTGCAAACACTGTTTTTGGATTCAGGGAGTATCAAAGCGTGTATTTCTGGTGAAATCTTTGTATCCTATACTTAAGTTAGCAGTTGAGAAATTAAAAATTAACCACATGCTATTTTAATTGTAGCTATTTTTAGAAAGAATTAAATCGTAATAACATTTTGGCCCTTACGATGTAATATTATTATGCAAGCTTTAACAAAATACAAAACATCATATTCATAAATTATTTTGTGATCTGCACACAAGTGTCATCCACCGCTCCAGACTTTCTGGTTTTCGTATCTCTTTACAGAACAATCCTGCCTACTATGAAAGTTAGTACGTTCGTACATAATTTAAAACACGTCCATCTTATCATTGAATTTGTCAGGTTTGAATGTGTTTATCTACAAAGCGCAACATTTTATTTCATCACAAAGTACAAAGTGGTTCACCTGTTCCTTATTATTTTTGGAGGTAGGCAACACTTCATACTCTGAAAGTAACATCGGAATTACCGTGCTTGTGCACCATGTGGTAACCATGCAAATCTGGCCTGTTCTTCATGGGAAAATAGACCTTACACCTTAGCAGCAGTCTATTCCACAAGCATGAGTTGCTAAGATCTACGGTTTGTGTGTTTAAAAACCACCAAAAGTAAGTTTGTTGGCATAAATAAATAATATTACCGTCTTTAGATCATTTATTCCCGGGACATAAAGTACTTATAATAGTATGTCACCATTGGGGTAATTTGTCTTGGATGTGAGACTGCCTTTGTGGTTTGCCGGGAGAAATACGGATCAGTTGGAGAATTCAGCATCATCTGGGCAGGCTGTCACAGTAGCTTAGTGGTTAGAGCATCTGCCTGGTAAGCGGGAGATTTGTGGTTCAGATGCCGGCTGTGGCATTGAATTTTTCAGTTCCGATTTTACCTCTCAAACATTGCCCGTGCATGTATTGTGTGTTTAAAAACACCAGCAGTAAGTTTGTTGGCATAAATAAATAATTAAATACCAACTTTGATTTTTAACTAACCTTTCATTTTGGAATTATGCTGTTTATAGACAGACACACACAGACGCATACGGACCTGTTTCTAAAACCTTTTTTTTCTCTCTCTCTTTTGATTCAGGGTGCCTCAAAACATATTTTCGGCCAAATCTCGACAGCTAAATTTTGGATCGAATACAATGCTTCCCCTACTTACTATATGTAGTAGAGGAATTAAAAGTGTAGATACATTTAGATCAACATAGAAAAGAACTAAAATAATTTGAAAATAATTAATGAAAATAAAACTAACTATAAACTAAAGATAAGGACAATAGTGGAAAAAGAGAAGCGATGGAGTACTCCTTAAAACCTGACTCTTGGTATAGATTTTGGGGTCCATGGTTTGAAGAAGAGGGGGCAGAGGATTTGAAAATAAATGCGCTGTTTTTAAGTAAGTACACTCTATCTCCGCGCAGCAGAAAATGTGGTTGGACGTTAAACAAAGACTAGTTCTAGGAATATAGTGAAACAAGCACTCACCTGTGCTGACTAAGGCTGATCTCATGTCCGAAAGTCTTATTGCATAATTCACAGGCGAAAGGTCTTTTGCCGTTGTGAGAGCGCCTGGCATGAACCTCCAGACCGTGTGGTGTCGAGAACATCTTCTCACACTTGATGCAGGAATATACATCCCCCAGGGGCACAACACCAGGACCGCCCCTCATCAGCAGGTGATGGTGGTGATGGTGATGGTGATGTGGGTCTACGTGACTGGGTCCACCTCCAGCGACACCGCCTCCACCCGCGCCTTGTGTCGACCCCGCAACGGCCGCCATGAATTGGTGCCTCAGCCTAAAGAGTTCCTCCGCTGTAGTAGGTACCACACCTGGATGTGGGTGGTGATGATGGTGATGCGGGTGTTCCCCAGGGTTGGCGTACGATGACGATGATGGGTGTCCACTTCCTGCCGCCCCTGGACCACCGCCTCCACTTGATACTCCAGGGTTGTTACTTGAGGACGAGGATGACACTGAGGAGGAATTAACCATAGCAGCTGCCGCAGCCGCCGCCTGTACTGCTCCCAGACTGAAGTACAAGGACCCTACTGCGGAGGGAGACGTCAAGAAGTTCCTGTTACCGTCCAGGATTTCAGACTTAGCACCAGACTGTCCCGCGCTAGCTCCAGCACCACCAGCACTTCCTGGGAGTGCTGAAGTAGCCGCTAAACCAGCCATTCCTGGATATAGTCCTGGAGGGAAACCGAAGCCGGGACCAACGAAGTGCCTAGGCAAGAAAGCGGGAGGTGCTGAATACTCATGTCCTTCTCCGTGTTGTTGCTGGCTTTTCAGCATGCCATCCCGCATGAAAAGATCAGCGAAAGGAATGCCGGGGTACAGGAAAGACCTAGTGACGGAAATTGTCTCTGAAGTAAAAGCCGCTGGATGATGTAATCTCGATGCCGCTTCAGAAGTGGCCGGTTGCTGCTGGAGAGGGGAGGATTGCCGTCGAGGATTGTCGGGTCGCAAAAGAGCGCTAACGCTAAATGTCTCGGAGCGCTTCACGGGAGGAGAGATCCCTGTAGATGTTGTGGCTGTGGCGGTAGACCCCACCACTTCCGTTACTGGTGAGGGTCTGTCGTGAAGTTGAGAGGACTGGGGTGGAGTGGGGGAACGAAGGCGAATGTTACTTAGTTCCACTGGAGGCGTCCTGCAGGATGAAGGTGGCGGGGGCGGACTGTCTACCTCTAGCTCTGGTGAGGTCGAGACTCTTGATCGCTCGTCATCATCTTGGTCCTGGTGTCCAGAGAGATTGTTTCCTGGTGACCAAGGTGCTGTAGATGTTGGACCATCCTGCTGGCTGCATGGCGGACTCCTGTTTCTGGGAGACGGGCTCTCTAAAGTTGGAGATTTGTCTGTCATCGTGGTGACGTCAGTCCTCTTTATCAGGTGACTCCCATCGCTATTGTTGTTATTGTTGAGACATTCATTGACTTCCTCTCGATCCATGGGCTTGTCCATAAGTCGACTTACCCCAAACTTGATGGTATCTGTAACACAGCGAAATTTAAAATACATGTTAGAGAACATTGTGTTTGGTGTAACCATGCATTTCATAAGAGTATATAATGTTTTATAGTACTTGTGCTTTACATAGCCACATTGAATACTACCGTGTCTTCAAATTCTCTTATACAATTATATTGTATTCTTTTCTTTGCCGGTGTGGATACTGTTTTACATTTCACAACTTTATAAAGTGTGAAGTGGCAAGGGCTTCCAATCATGTTATTCGGGGTCCTTTCAGATATTATACATTTGATTTCTTTTACCAAATAAGACCTATTAGAGACATTTGCATACTAAGCGAAAACAATGAAGAGAGTTTAGTGACCTAAAATAAGAAAGTTCTGAGAAAAACATACGATTCACACCAAGTGAATGGTCAGTTCAGAAGTAGGACCGACCAAGAGGTGATGGAAATAATGGGGAACCCGAAGATACTGTAGATCAATGTGTTCCGCCTGAGCTGCTCGCCAGTGAGTAGCAGCGTGCTGGCCGCCTTGCGAGAGTAAACCTGCAATATGCAGCACAGCTCTATTCTTAGATAAACTGCCGTCACGGTGGAGACCTGCAGCGGGGAACGAGTGGGATTGGTATGACCTTCTTCCTGTGACGTATTGGCTATCATCCTTCGCCACCATTCCCTCTACAGCCGTGCTCCGCGCAACGTTACTCAGTACTCAGACTCGTGGATTTGGAACAACCTTCTGTAGATGATTAAGTAAATCATTTGAATTGACTGGGACACTTTGAACATATGCAAGAAATCAGCCAAGTAAACACGATTTATATGAACATACATTTGGAACAAGAAAGCGATGTGGACTCCTAAGCGCGAAGAAAATTTTGGAACTACAAGAACTAGAAGATCGGTATATTGCTGAAAGCTGGAGAGATGTCTAGCGACGTATAAAAAGAGTTTGGAAATCGATACTTTGAGTGAGAAACAGAGTTACGTGAGAGGAATTCTCATATTTTCTGTTGTGAGAGGTGTAAAAGTTTTCTCTTAGCAGATTTCTAATCTTGATCACCGTTTGAGCTTCCAGCACTATATATCAAGAAAAGGATACACAACAGTGGCTACAATCGTTGAGTTGCAGGTCGTTGTTTAGTTGTAGTGTTAGTAAACAAGAGGAAGGACAAGAGGACTAATAAAATAAATACCTATACCAATTACATTCAAATACATAATTCTTGTAAACTATTGTCAGGAATCAAGAATGTTTATTTCCTTTTCAGTGGAAATACTTAGAGCAATGTGTAGTGGGCTCTGACAATACTCCAATTGTGTACTTTTAGTTTGAAGGCATAAAACTAAGAGAAAGACTTGAGAAAGTTTAAATTACAGAAAAACAAATAATTCTTAAAAGTCTAGCGCAACTTAGCATACATATACATATTGTATGAGCTCTACGTTTTTCTTAAAGTTAGTCGTCTGTATTGTATTGACTTGTGTTGTTGTCTGTATTGACTTGAATTATACCAAGCTATAAACAAAGCTCTGTAAAGCTCTCTTGGTTTACGAGGCGCTTTTGAGGCACAGACCAGAACAACACATGAATTTGTGAACGGGAGATAGCTATTTCAATTCTGTCCTCAATGACTGAGATTTCGTTAAAGCTTTCCTTTCCTTACCAAAATAACTGTCTTAATTATCATTTCATGTGCCATCGCCTGTAGTCCCGCGCGATGTAAGAAAGGGGTTAAGCACTACCAAAAGATATGACATGTTACATTTGCATGACTTCCTCTATCCTCTATCACTGATTTTCACACAGATTTTACAAACTATTCTTACGAAAGCTCAGTTTTCTATCTACGTCATATTAATCGAGATAAACATTTGCAGAAATCGTTTGATTACATATTTCGTTGTAAGTACCAGGGAGTTTGAGAAAACCGAACTGATAATCATATTTTAGTAACGACACGTTGTAAGCTGTCCTTAAAATGCCTTACAAGCAAACGTCCTGAAGGGGTAGAAAAACAATCTTAATAGTTCTATCTGATGGTATTCACTACTTAAAAATAAGTGCTTCTGCAAATTTTGATCACTGGAACGCAATTGTCTTGTGAGAGAAATTAATTCCTAAAAGGAAGCATGAAACATATTTTCTTTCTTCCTTAATGTTATTAATAATAATATGAATATTAATAATACGCATAGTGGTAATAAGAACAATAATTTCTGACCTTAATTTGTAGTAAGGTACAATGTTAGTCTTGAACAAATGTACTGCAATACGTAATGACAATTATTAAAAAGGGCGTGAAACATAACTTTTCTGTACGCCAACCACATTTAATAACAACCCTTCTTCCACATTTGTCAGTGTGCTTTCAAATTTTTGAAACAATACTCAATTGTGTTCTGAAAATGCTCACAATGTCTTTCAGCTGATCCCATCAGTACTGATCCGTATTTTGATGCCACGAAACGTTATTTTAAAAAAAAAATTGTTTGAATAAATCTACAATTTTTGAAGAGCTTGTTTTTGTCTATCTCTTATGGTTTACCCGTCATACAAAATTATACAAAATTTCTTCCGATGAAGAGGACCTCACAGGCTATTTCAAAACATACATTATTTGTCACATGTCTTAAATATATGGTATTTGAATCAAAACTGTTATAGCCAGTTTTGCGTAAATTAAAAACAGCGAAAATTTTTCAATGGTAAGGTTAATAAGACGTGAGGTGTTTTCTTGAAAACCTTTGTGTTTCATTTCTGGGAGATGCTGAACTTAAATACTAAGTTTGGTATTGATCAAATATCATTTTACAATTCTGCTGTTCATGGACAGAAATTGGATCTTTTAATAAAAATGCTTATTCTGTTCAGAGAGACTCAAAATATGTATTTGCGGTAAAATCTCAGTATAAGTTTTTAGGATGGAATACAATATTTCCTCTTACCTACCATAGGTAAGTGGCAGAGAAAGTTAAATTCAGAACTGTTTTGTTGTTACACATATAAGTTCCCTGGTCTTGAACGCATCATTTCCCTCAAAGGGTGAACTAACTCTGGAAGTACATTCAAACTTAGCCTCGCAAATATGCAGTCCGCTACGCAGAGCTGTCAACTAGGTTGCATGTGTCACAGGCGTAAAACGCGTTTGCTACAACTTTCGAGGAGTTCTACAATTCCTCCTACTTTTTCTTTACCTCTACTTAGAAGAATGTCCGCTAGCTCGTGTCTCTGTCTATTTTTAGTCCATAACTTACTCGAAGGCGACAAGTTTTTAGCTCAAATAATTTTCGAAGGCTGGGAATTACTTCTAACTGCCTAACTAAGTGGTAAAATGTTTGTTATTTTGTATATTCGAAATACCAGTACATGTCTAGTATTGTTAGTTGCAGGCCAAGGAATTCTTAAGCAATTGGCTTAAAGTTAGCTACACTCAAACCACTTTGAATACACAGAAGACTCACTATGGTGACCATGAGTCACTGATGGCAGGTGTTGCGGAATGCCGTGTAGAGGGAGGGTGGCTTGATATTTTATATTAGTACTGTTGTTAACATGAACGAGTTGGTAAAGAAGGTAATGAGGAAGATGTGGAATCAGGACTGAAAAATTATCTTACAGCTTATCTTCTTGTAGGTGTAAGGGGAATATTAGAATACAGTAGGCTTTGAGCGATAGTCAAATCCTTTAAAACTTTGAAATTCTGTTCTCTTTGCACGCTTAACATACAGAAAAATCTTATGTGTTGCACTCATATGACTCTCTCTACTCTTGTACTAACCATTCTTACAAACTCTTATTCCTATATCTGCTTCGAGTTAGTTGAGATAAACATTTGTGCAAATTATATTTTGCTTATTTTCTTGAAGGTGAAAGGGAAATGTTAGAATACCTTAGGCTTTGTGCGATAGTCAAATATTCTAAAGCTTTGAGATCCCGTTCTCTTTGCACGCTTAAGATATAAAAAATGTGTTCTATTTCACGAAAGTTTTGTTTTCCGAAACTGACACAAATAACAAGGAACATCTCCGAAATTATTCACTCTACCAAAAAATGTATTTGCACGTAAATTGTGTGTCTTAGCGAGATCTACATCTCTTACGGTTTACGAGTTATTCAATAGTCATCCAGAATAAACAGGACTACATAGGCTATAGCCAGAAAATTCAAGATATACATTTCATTTGCTATACAAATATTTTAAACATACAGCATTTTCATAAAAATCGTTAGAGCCATTTTCAAGAAAATAAGTTTTCTAAAAATGTTACATATAAAGAGTAGTTTAGGGTGGGGAAATTTTCTTCAAAATCATCGTGTCGCATCCTTGAAACACGTTAAACTTAAATACCAACTTTGGTTTTTTACCGACTTTTTGTTTTTGAGTTATGCTATCCACAGTCTGACAGACCGATACACAGACTTCACACACACACACACACACACACACACACACACACACACACACACACACACACACACACACACACACACACACACACACGGACCTTTTTCTAAAAATGCTTTTTTTCATTCAGTGGCTTTCAAAACATACATTTCCGGTGAAATCTTGACATCGAATTTTTGGGTGGAATACAATTCTTCCTCTACTTACCGGTAGAGAAAGTAAAAAGTGAATAACGACCTTCCATTTCAGTAAATTGTAAGTAAAGGAATATCTCCGAAATTGTTCACTCCACAAAAAATGCATGTAAACTTCATGATATGTTTCCTCCTTTTTTTTTTCCTCAATGTTTAGTCGCGATATGACTTTTATGTTCAAGCGACTTCAAATAATAAATAAATTAAAAAAAAAATTAAAAAAAAATGCATTTGGACATAACTTTTGTGTTTTAATGAGACCCACATTTTTGTATAGTAAGAATTGGTCTATCTCTTACGGTTTACCAGATAGGCAAAAATCATCAAGAATAAACATGACTACATGGGCTATAGCCAAAAAATTCAGAATATATATTTCATTCGCCAGAAAAATATGTTTAAAGTATGTAATAAAATCCAACAATAACAATATAATCGAAGAACTGCCAATGAAGCATTACGTGCCCTCAGGTTTTCATAGATCTTGTTACCGCAATTTACAATCTATAATCCATAATGTTAGACAATAGCAGAATATACAGGAATGAGTTTATTCCCTGGAACATATAGTCCTTAAATGAAGTAGAAAATATTCTAAGAATGTTCATGTCTACTATCAAGCGATTCACACGATAGTAGAAGCCTTAGAAATTCCTCTCCCACTCGTCTTCTCTTACAGGCAGAACAAAGTTCACACCCGCCACTAATACTGGATTTATCTGGTACGTTCTGCAACATTTTTAACGCACGTAAAGTTACATACCCCAATGCCGAATGAAGTGGGCCACCATATTTCCTTATATTTCCATTAAAATCTCGACATCAAAATTTTGTGTCGAATACAATACTTCCCCTACTTACTATATGTGATATAGAAAGTAATAACTCAAACAGAAACAAGTAGTGCTGTGTAATGTAATGAAAAAAAATCAACTACCCCTGCTGTTATCATTTGGATTGCCTATTCATACAAAGGGGACGGTAAGTCTGTAACACCTATATATCTTAGTTCTTAAAACCAGTATTTGGTGGTACTTATTGTTTGAATGCAAGTATACCACATTTACTATAACTTCTACAGGTTTTTGTTTCAATGCTTGCAACCTATGCCAATCCATGCCTCAGTGCCATTATGAACGTATGTGAGCTGGGGAAAAAATCTGGAACCCGACACAAGCTTATCGCCTAGGTTAACCCATATTTCTGTTGCATCGACCATACAAATGGCATATGTGAAATCAAATTCAGCTGTTTATTGGTTCGATGGTCACGCAGGGAAAATGACGCAATAGGAAAAAGAAGAGAAGGCCAGTTCTGCATGTATACATGTACGTATATAAAGAATTTACAAGCGGTTTATGTGAACCGGGTTTTACACATAAACACTTTTGGGTGTGTTTTGATTGTGTAATAAACGAATTTCCATTTTGATGACATTTTCTCGCTCCCTCTGTTTTATCCCAGCTTCGCTCTCTCTTTCTGTTATTTTCTCCCGCTGTTCGAGGGCGCGTTTGCCAAATCGGATATGGATTGTGTGTTTTTGTAATTCCGGCCGTATTTAAACCAAACATTGTACTACCCAAATGTCGCATCCCCTCTTTCACGTTTTGCATGATTTCTAACTGAAAAATCTCGCGATGCGAAACCCTGTTAGCGATCAAATGGGGTTATTTATTGTCAAATTAGGAATGAAAATTTCTCCCCCTTCTCCACAATCAGCTCCACACTCCTACCGGAACAATTGAAATGCTTTTGTACTGCACGTGTTGGACATTTCAAGCTTCGTTATGTACATAAAGAACCAACGAAAACAAATATTGGGCAAGTTGTACGGTAAACGTGCTAATGGTTTATATTTTGATATTTTTTGAGGGCGAATGGAGGACGGGCAATTGTTTGGTAAAACGCTAACCGATGCCATGGACCCAATCCTAAATAATAATTATGGCACTAATTTTGAATTATTCAGCGTAGAATGTTTTTCCTGTGCAAATGGGATACAACTGAAGCGTTAAAAACATTAAACGATGCATTTACCGCGTACGATGCATATTTATCGCATAAGACTAACAGTTTTCTGTTATTTTGTTTTAGAATACATATATTAAAACGTATTACCTCAGCTAAAGTATTTATTCGTGTGCATGCACAACATATTTGAACCTAATGGCCTACAGTATTAAAAATTTCTTTTTGCTTTCCCTTCTAACTCTCTGTCTATAGGTAGAAAATACAGGAAAATTGATTTCTATCCAAAAATTACATACCGAGATTTCACAAGAAATATACATTTTAAAACAGTTTTAGAACAAGGTCCTTGTGAAAATGACTGAGTGTGTGTGTGTGTGTGTGTGTGTGTGTGTGTGTGTGTGTGTGTGTGTTTGTGTGTGTTTGTCTATCGTTCTTTAAACAGCATAACTGCAGAAAAATCGGTTAAATACCAAACTTGGTATTTATCATTAATTAACCATGCAATACAGAAAGGAACACTGTTTTACAGTGTTTAAGGCTATAGATTAACAAATAAATAATAAACAAAATAGCACACTGAAGGAAGTTAGAAAGCAAGTCTACGAAAATTGTGATGAATGAACTCTTTGTAGCAACATGATCTCTTAAACACCATCACAGCTGTTTAGAAAGTTCTAAGTCGCAACTTAAGAAAAAGTTTCATTGTTTCTGATTTTCTGAAACTCAGTCTAACGATTTGAATAACCATATATTTAATATATTCATACGACAAGTGAAATGTATATCTTGAATTTTCTCAGAATTTCCCGCGAATTCCTCTTCATGCTGAAGGAATATTGTGTGAATTTGTTTAAAGGGTAAACTATGAGAGGTAGACGAAATACATTACACATAAATGTAGACCTCTTTAAAACGTTCATTTAAAACGTTTATTTCAGACTAGCTGACCCGCTAACAGACGTCGTTCTGTCAAACGCCATTGCACTGTGGCAGTACCACAAACTTATATTCTTTGATCAAGTTCTGGTGATGGCGTTGCTTATAAAGTGTACATACAGTGATGACATCTTTCGTTTTTAGTAATGGCCACCAGAATAGATAATATACAGTCATAAATATGTAATTTAAACAAAAAGTTGAATATAAACGTATTTCAGACTGATCACTTTGTTTATCGACTGTCAAATTATTACCGTAATATCACCAATACATTTTCATAACGTTGATATACCTTTCTATGTATTTTTAATGTCATAATCATAACTACTTACATAATTCCTTTATCTATTTCGCACACTGCAATACTTTAGTAGTATTATCCTAAATATTTTCATTGTAATGCTTTAAGGTACACGATACTTTTTGTTTACTTGGCACGTAAACAACCAAATCTAATGGTTTTCCAACACGGGAACAGGCAACATACAATTGGCTATGCGAGAAACATAGCTTTTCAAGATTAATCCCGCAAACATTCAATGACTGCCCCTGGGATTTATTTATGGTCATAGGGAAAGCAAGCCGTACTGAAAACTGCAGTCGTTTAAATTTCAATGGTATGTCAGTCGGAATCATTGGAATGCGTGTTATCAAAACGTCTTCTCCTTTATATGTACTTTCCCTTTAGAATGGTTTCTTCGATCAAGTTCTTCAGTAATTTTTTCACCGCTACCCGTGAGCCGTTACAAAGGCGTGGTTGGTTGATATTTCGCAACATTATGATCACAGAGCCGATCTTTAATTGAAGATTGTGAGGCGGCAATCCCGACAATTCCAGCGAGTTCAAAAATTCTGGTGGGTGGTTGACGGCATCATCTTGGTTTGTAGCGGAATCAACTGATTTGTATGTCTTCAATTCACCTGCAATTTCATTTTGAATTTTGAAATTTAATTCATTTACATCCATGTTCTTAGCAGCCAGTATACCTCGTTCGCTCAACCAGATATGATCTATGTAATTCTGAGCAACGTTTGGGAACACCTTTTGAATGAGTTTGGTGTTTGATTCAGTAAACTGACAAAAATTGTGAGGAAAGGTAACGCAGCCAGTGAAAACATCTAAAGGGAATTTGCTATTACCCAAGTCAATGAGTTGTCTTGAAAATATTTCTCCAGATGGATCATTTTGCAACTCGATACGCAGACTCTTGCTTAAATTTAGTATCTTGACGTGTTTCCACAAAACGGAGAACTTTAAACATGCATTAAGTTCATCAGATGGCGTTGGCCGTGGAATCACTGCCAAAGTTTGACGAAAATCTGCTGCTAACAAAATCATCGCACCACCAAATCGGTTTCGATTGTTCCGCAGATCTTGCATGGTTCGGTCTAATGTCTCCAAGACTTTCTGTGTGCCATGGTTCATTCATCCCACACTATCAATTTACATTGCTGCAAAATCATTGCCATTGCAGAGTTTTCGAAATGTTGCAGATAGGAGTTCCGGTGCTTTGCATATTCAACGGCAATTTTAGCGCTGAATGGGCTATTCGACCACGTTCCAACAATGTAGCTGCAATGCCTGATGAAGCAAGTGCAATTGCAATTTAATTGTGTGAGCGAATTGTTGCTAAAATCAATGAAATCAAAAAAGTTTTACCTGTACCACCGGGAGCGTCCAAGAAGTAAATCCCTCCAGTTCCAGCATTTACAACCTTCATAAGAGTATCAAATACACGCTTAACTGTATGTTGAAGAGCGAGTAGAGAAAAACATGCAAATGCGTTACGTGAAAGAAACGGGAGTAGAGGAACCTGTATGAATGTAATACGTTGAATTTCTATTTAATCGTAGAAAGTAGTTTGAATTCTATACTAAACAGCGAGTAGAGAAAGAAATGTGATTGTGTTTCGTAAAAGAAAAGTAAGTACAGAAAACCGTGTGACTGTAAAACGTTGCATTTCTATTTCAATCATAGAATGGTGTATTAATTATACGTTGAAGGGCAAATAGAGAAGGATTTGTGAATGCGTTACGCCTAAGAAAAGCGAGTAGAGAAAACTGTGCTAATGTATAGTATAAAAACCTTCTCCATGAAAAATGCTTAGGTGTGCCAATTTTCATTGTGATCGGTCAACCGCGTTGGAATTTATCAACTTTATACATATAGATTGCATGAATTGTGTGTTGAAGAGCGAGTAGAGAAGAAGATGTGAGTGTGTTACGTAAAAGAGAAGAGTGCAGATAAAATCGTGTGCATGTAATACGTTGCATTTCTATTATATCATAGAAAATTGTATGAATTGTATGTTAAAGCGTGAAAAGAAAAGTGAGTAAAGAAAACTGTGTGAATTTAATATGTTGCGTTTCTACTACAATCATAGAAAATTTTATGAATTGCTTGTTGAAGGGTGAGTATATAGAGAAGGATATGTGAATGTCTCACGTAAAAGAAAAATGAGTAGAGAAAAACATGTGAATGTTACATTGCACCTATAGTTTAATAGATTGCATAAGAATCTTTTATATGAAAAAATATATATGCATGCCGAATTTCGCAGTGATCGGTCAAGTAGTTTAGGAGATTGCCAGTTATATACGTACCTACACACAATCGTTTTTCTCGGTTTGAATGGGAAAAAGAAAAATGTGGTTTTTCCGTTTTACTGTGCAATTTTTCCAATTTTTCTTCATAAGAACCTTCCTCGCACTTAAACAAAAATTTGAAAAAAAAAAAAAAAAAAGAATTAGCCAAATTGATCTAGCCGTTTCGAAGTTTTGCGGTTACGAAGATTTACAAATTCATTTTTATTATATAGATAATCTCTGTAGCATCGTCTATTTCCGAGATATTCTAATTATTGGTTGAGCTTCATAATTTTAATATTACAATAACGTGGAAGGTCTTGCGACACTTGGTCACCTTAGAAAGACTGACTTTTAAACGTTTGAATATCGAATTAGTTTCCTATTTCCCCATTGCAACTTCAACGAAGTGTGCAACGAAATTATTTCTGCAAAGGTTCATATCGATTAACCTGATGTAAATATAAAAATAAGATTTTGAAGAATAGTTCGCAGAAGCTATGTTGTAAAGACATGTTTTGCACTCACATGAGTTTCTCTACTCTTGTACTAACTATTGTTATAGACTCTTACTCCTTTTCTTCATGTTAGTCTAGATAAAAGAATTGCAGGAATTTTCTTGCAGAATACGGTAGGTTTTGAACTATAGTCAAATCTTTTAAAACTGGTCGCCATATAGAGGCTTTGAAACTCCGTTCTCTTGGCACGGCCAACAGGGAGAAAAGTGAATAACGAACTTCCACTTGAGAAAAGTTTAAGTATTGTAAAACTCACACAAATAACAAGGAATATCTCCGAAAGGGTTCACTCCACAAAAAATGCATAACTTCTATGTTCTAACGAGATCTACGTTTTTGTACAGTAAAGTTTGTTGTATCTCTTACGGTTTACCAGTTATGTAAAAGTCATCAAGAGTAAATAGGATCACATGGTCTATAGCCAGAAAGTTCAAAATATACATTTCATTAGCCATAAAATATCTTAAACATGTGGCATTTTAATCAAAGTCGTAAGAGCCATTTTTGAGGAACTAAAAATTTCCGAAAAATGTTCCATGTAAAGGGTAGTTTAAGGTGGATGAATTTTCTTCAAAATTTTAGTGTTGCATCCTTGAAATATATTAAATTTAAATGCCAACTTTGGTTTTTGAGTTATGCTGTTCACACTCAGACACACGCACACACACACACGCACACACACAATGAATATTTTGAATATTTTGTTGTGTAACGACGCTGGCAGTTGCCAGGATCATAACAGTATCACCGGTATGCCGGAATTTCGTCCCGCACAAGTTCTTTTACATGCAAGTAAATCTACTCACATGCAACTGTTGTTTTAAGCACACTAAAAGCTATCGATCTGGGCTGGATTTGAACCGCGACTTTGGGATCAGTAGGCCAGCGTCTAACCCACTGAGCCACACACACACACGCACACAATACCTTTTTCTAAATATGCGCACATGCATATATTTTAGTTGAAATCTCGACATCGAAGTTTTGGGTCGAATACAATAGTTCCCCTATTTACTATGTAGTACCGAGTGGGATGGCTCAGGCTGTAACGTCTGTGGCCCACATTCGGAAGGTCACGGGTTCGATCCCCGTGACCGCGCACTCTGACATGGATTTTCCCGTGGGTTCCCCATGTTACTCAGTCGAATTCTGGTGTGCATTATTTCAAACCACGGTTTCCTTTCCATAATTTCCCTTCATTCCATTTCCTTATCTTTCAGGAGTACTTTCAGGCGTGTAGTGTTGGCAGTGCCGGACAGATGGCGCGGATGACTGCGCACGGTAACTGCTTTTCTTGGCGTTAGGTGGCGTTTGACAGGGCTTGTCCTCCGTCGGGGGAACTCTCAGTGCAACACCGGGACCGCGGTGTGATGGCTGCTTGGCGGAGCCTTGCGCAGGATGAAGAGATCTCAACACTTGTTAGAGACTTCCGCGTGCCTCTGTGGCCTGTCAAGCTGCGACTCTGCGTGGCAACTTTGGTTCCCTTATTTCATCCCTGCCTCCTGACTGGTAACCACAATAGATCTGTGTAGGTCGAAGTGAGTGAGGTGTCCCCTCTGTGTCTGTACGATTTACCCTTTTTACTATACGTAGTAGGGAAAGTAACAAGGCTTCAAAAGAATAGTTCGCAGAACTATGTTGTAAAAAAAAAGCATAATGTTTAGAGAAAGTCATGTGAATGTAACACGTCAGTGCTTTTTATCAATATAATATTCGCTGGGGTAGGTATGTTTACTTGACCCAACAGGTTCTGGAAACACATGAAGGTATCATAGTGTTTACCATTACGGCGTGACTACTACTGACCCCCTTCCCTTTTCCCATTTTGCACGGCGACAAACAAAAGGCAAGCGATACTAACGTCCCCTTCGCTGCTCGTTTCTGTTTATTATTTCCTTGGCTTCCGCCCGAATGACGCGGAGTAATGAATTATTCATCATCGACAAAGAGTGACATCTGTTGAGCCTCCAGGGCGTTGCTGGCGCGGAGGAAGTTTGATAACGTCATCAGGATAATCACAATATATTACGTGACACTCCATGTGTGGATATTTTCACATGAAATAGTGTATTAATGATTTGTCCTGACAAATAGATCGCTTCTTTGCTATATTACAAGCTACGTCACAAAACTTCTATGGCAAGGTGTTTATGGAATAAAGGATGGAAGAAGTATTTCAGCATTAATTTTAAAGAAAAATTTTTCAGGGGGAGTAAATAAAAACGTCTATGTTAAGGATTTAGACGAAAGAAAGATGTTCGATGTTTCAAGCCAAGTCTTAAATTAATGCAAAGAATGTAATAAGAAGAATGCCATAAAGAACATTCATATTTTATCACGTTTACTTTCTATGTCATAAACATACCTACTAGGTGGAAATGGTGTTGCATTCGACCCAAAAGGGTACATAGAGGTTACAGATGTTTTGAGGCCCCTGAATAAAAAGTTCATTTTTAGAAAAAACTCTGTCCGTTCGTGTGTATATGTGTGAACTTGTGACAGATTTCACAGGATATACATGTTTTAAGGCCCCTGAACAAAAAATTCATTTTTATTTTCTCTACTGGTAAGTAAGGGAAGTATTGTGTTCCACCCAAAAAGTCGATGTCGAGATTTCACCGGAAATATTGAGACCCGAATCAAAAAAAAAAAAAAAAAAGTTTTGGAAAAAGGTACATGTGTGTGTGGGGTGTGGGGGTGTCTGTGTGTCTGTCAGTCTGTGGACAGCATAACTCAAAAACGAAAAGTCGGTTAAAAACCAATGTTGGTATTTATGTTTAATGTCTTTCAAGGATGCGACACGAAGATTTTGAAGAAAATAGTCCCACACTGAACTACCCGTTACATGGAAAATTTTTCGTAAATGTTTATTTTCTTGAAAATGGCTCTAACAATTTTGATTAAAATGTCATATGTTTGAGATATCCTTATGACAAATGAAATGTATATCTTGAAATTCCTGACTATAGCCCCTGTAGTCGCACTTACTGTGGACGACTTTTCATAACTGATAAACCGTTAGAGATAGACCAAATCATACTATACAAAAAATGTAGATCTTGCTAAAATACACTATTTATGTCTGAATAAATTTTCTTGTAGGGTAAACCATTTCAGAGATATTCCTTGTTATGTGTGTGAGTTTCGGAAAACTTTCGTGAAATGGAACATAGTTCTAAAATAAGAACAAATTAGAAACTAATAGCTTCAATTTTTACTTAATGGAACATAGTTGTTCATTTTTTCATATGTTAAGCTTGCAAAGAGAACGGAATCTCAAAACTTGAAAAGATTTGACTATCGCACAAAGCCTGCTGTATTCTAATATTCCCCTTGCACCTACAAGGAAATAAGCAATAAGATAATTTGTACAAACTAACACGAAGAAGATACAGGAATAAGAGTTTGTAAGAATAGTTAGTACAAGAGTAGAGAAAGTCATGTGAGTGCAACACATCAGATTTTTTGAAAAAGATCCGTCAGTTCATGTGTATGTGTGTGAATGCCAACACTAAAACTCGAAAAGTCGGATATATACGAAAACTGGTATTTCAGTTCACTATCTTTCAAAAATGTAACACGAGAATTTTAAATAACTTCCCTTCACCCTTCACTGGAAAATTTCTGAAAACTATTATTTCTCAAAAATGAGTAATTATGTTGATAAATATATATAACTAAATGCTTAAGCTATTTTCATGAATTATAATACATATATCTTGAATTTTCTGGGAATGGCCCCTGAAGTTCTTTTTATTCTAAACAGCTTTTGTATAATTTATGAGCCGTAAAAGATAAAGTCTTGCTGCACAAAAAATGTGTATCTCGTCAAAGCACCCATATTATGACAAGTAGTTTTTTGTGGCGTTAACCATTCCCAAGATATACTTTGTTATTGGTTTAAATGTTTAAATAATTGTACTTTACTTGCTTTACTATAGGTATACTTAAGAATATATTAGTTGTTCTCATGATCGTGCAAAAAACATGGAATTTTAAAGGCATCACAATCATAGCAACCTACCTTTTAAAACTCTGACCATCCCTTTAGCCTTCTTATACCTAAAACAAAATGTGTAACAAAGGTTGTAGAAAAGTAGGTAGAAAAATAAGCTTTTGTGAAAATAGTTTGTACAAGAGTACAGAAAATCATGTGAGTGCAATGCACCATATTTTATAATATTTATCGTTGCAGTCTAATTCTTGTTTACCTACATTTTGTGTTTAGTAGTTAATTTAAAATGGGTAAAACAAAGCTACGTGTGAATTACATTTGTGTGGTAGGTCAAATATTTAGCTATTTCTGAGTTTTCACAACTAAATATTGCAAATTCAATTAACTTTATTCATGAATATGTTGTACAATTCTTGTTTAAGTTAAGTAAATGCTCATTTAGAAAAGAGAAACACAAACGCTAATTAAGTTTTCATATCATAACAAACTGTTTCATGCAGTATACTGAAATTACATTCTGTGGGTGCTGTAAATTCCCTTATAACATTACACTGTGCTCCTCCGTTCCAGTTATTAGGCACTGTAAACACCTTTGTATACATTCTTATTTTAGGTTCTATAGGCTTTCTCTATGATTACACTCAAGGTACTGAAACAACAGTCTACTGCTTATGTCACAATTACATTTTTCTTTCTCATAACGTCCGGTGGACAAATGAAAATCACTCCGGATCAATGACAATTACATATAGTATGGCAGAGGACGACATCTTTCCTCGAGACACCGTCACACCCCACGAAACCTAGAACCACACCTAAAACATGAGAAGAAAACGGAATGAAAGACAAATTACGGAAAGTAAATCATGCTAGATGAGAAACCACCCCAGCATTTGCACACAAAACGACGAAAAATCAAAGGTCAGAGTGGGCGGTCAACAGGCATCTAACCTGGTAGATGAATCAAAGGTAGGTACATAGAAAATTTTAAACGAGCATTTCGCAAAAGGAAATTACTACAAACATTATTTAATACTTGAAGGAAGGTTATTTAATCCTGGGACATAAAGTACTTACCACTAAGTCACCATTGCGGTAATTGTATCGGATGTGAGACTGCCTTTGTGGAATACCAGGAGAAATACGAACTGGTTTGAGAATTCAATGCCATTCTGGCAGATTGTCACAGTAGCTCAATGGTTAGAGAAGCCGCCTGGTAAGCGGATGATCTGTGGTTCAAGTCCCAGCTGTGGCATTGAATTTTTAAGTTCCAGTTCTACCTCTCAAACTTGAAGGAAGCTCTAGTCTCATATTACGGTCCCCAGTTATAAAGAAGATACTTAAAACACAGAATGAACGAGACTTTACAACCTATTCACATTAACATTGCCCCTATAATACGGGGGTCAGCGTTTGGCTTCTCAATTCTTAGGTCCGCAGTTAGACTGATGACAGGGTCTGGGAGTATCAATGTGGGAATGAATTTTGCAGCCAATAAAAAACAGAGATGTGCAGCTTTGCTTGTGGTGGGGGGATTTGATGAACATCTCTCGCTTGTGTCCTTGAAATATGCTTGACTTAAATGCCAACATTCGTCTTTTTGAGTCATGCTTTTTAAACTGATACGCGCATGGAACTGTTCCCAACATTTGTTTTACTCGTAATTTTGCACTATGGGAACCCCTTTACCTGTGTGTTCCGGTGAAATCTCGAAATGGAATTTTCGATTGGAATGCTATACTTCCTCTTATTTATGTAATTTTCCTTCCATTAATTTCGCCTTCATTTTACAGGTTGCTCCCTCCTGTTCCTGGTTCCCTGCTCAAAACTGATTGCGAAGACCGCATTCACCTGCCGGAAGGGACTCGGGGCGCTAACCATGCCCACCCTCCACTACCACACCCCACTCATGACACCCGTTGTGGACAGAAGGGGACTCGGGCGGTCGGCTTTTGCGCTTTATGTGCTGTTGTGCCGCGGAGTTCTAGTTTAATTACGTAGTAGAGAAAGTAAAAATCTGAAGCGTTATTTACAATTTTCACTGTCCGCTATGACTTTTTTATATGTACCTTTCACAAGCTATTCTTATAAAAGTTTATTTTTCCATCTACTTCGTGTTAACTGAGATAAACGTTTGTGGGAATTGCTTCATTTCACACTTGTAGGTACAAAGAATATAAAGGGAATCGAAACGATACATACTCAAAATAGATACACTCAAGGATTCAAAAAGCCACACATGAGGTAACCGGTGAAATAATAAGTACGTAAATGTCAGTATGCTTGATTCTAAGTTTTGGCATTCCCAGTTAAGTGATAAAGCAAAGAAACTTGTGAGAAGGTAACTTTAGATTGTATTCTCCTTGTAAAAGAGAGGCGACGTTTTTTGGTTTGTTGCTAAGCACTGCAAATAACGATTTGTTGATCAGAAGCCGAGAACTATTTTGTGTTTAGATGTGTTTTCACCATAACTAAGCAGAATTGCACTTCATTTAGTTTTTTTAATGTGTGATACGTAACAGAAACCACAGCACAATGACCACATCTACAGTTATTCATCAATTCTATAGGCATTTAGCGAATGAGCTAGTAACAGAAACCAACACCCTTCTCACTCCTAATGCTCTTTGGCATAACACAGTCATTGATAAAATAGGCTTTTTGCAGTTATTGATTTATACATACCTTATGAAAGTTGTGAAGATGTGTTGTTATATAATACGAAATAATAATATGAACTTTGTTTCACTATCTCTGTGCAATGGATAATTCCTTACATTCCACAAACTATGAAAGTTCTAAGGCAAGATGTTATCTATGTTACCTATGGCAACCAAGTTGAAAGTTCAAAGAGATAAAACACAATTAAATGTTTCAGTCAAGGCCTCCGGTATGATCACGGAATTTCATGGGGGGCTATAGAAGTCAACCAAAATATTTAGCTTCAAATTGCCTGTATGGTAATTTAATGCACAATTACACAGGTATTGATTTCGCTGTAAATATATTCCGAGGTGATTCTTTAGTTGATGGAATGAATTCAATGCTATTTCAAAGTAAATAACTCTGTTCTGATAATTCAGTAAAAAAGAATTATTTCGTCGTTACTTTCTCTGCCAGTTGCAGAATATTACACACACAAATTGGATGTTGGAATTTTACCCAAAATACGCATTTTAGCTGCTCAAAATATAAAAAAAAAAAAAAAAACACTTGTGGTGCATTCGTGTGACTTATTCTATTCTAAACTACTCTTACCCAAGCTAATTTTCCTATCCGCCTCGTCTTCATCGACATAAACATTTACCTATAGATATTGTAGTTTCATTCGTTGTAGGTACAAGAGGGTCAGAAGAAACCGAATTGATGCTCAATTGATTAAATTCGGGCCTCTATGTCTTTAAAAATGCATAATCTTTCTATGACATCGCAATATATCCATAGCGATAAAACTTTAAAAAAAAAAAAAAAAGAAAAAAAAAAACCACTGATTTGTTACATTCACATGACTTTCTCTTCCCATTCTTCAACAATTATTAACTGCAAATCTTACTCTTCTATCTGCTTCATTTTAATCAAGAAAAATATTTACAGAAATGATTTTATTGTGTATTTCCTTGTATTTATAAGACAGTAAGGGAAATACTTTAAGCAACAGTAAAGTAATTTAAGAGCTGATCGCTATGTAATGGCCTTTAATTTCTTTCTCTTTCCACGACCACGATAAAAAATAATAGAAATATTCAATTTGAGAAAAATCAGAAGGTGAATGAAATGATGCTCAAATAAGTCATAGGGCGTAAAGTTACCCGACAATTGTCTTTTCAGTATAAGAGAAAACTGCGGGGGTGGGGGGGGGGTGACCTCATGCGAGTAACTCACCCTAACCGAGATTCATACTTGGCAATTCTTTACTGTGAGGTAGACACCCTACTTCTATACCAGGGCCTCTCAGAGTGCATGCTGCAGAGTGCGTTGCACGGTGCAAGGTGTGACTACAAAAGTTGACCTCGGTGCAAACTTCCACTCCTCTTTCCTTACGCTTCTCTCTCGCTCGCTTTGCCGTCTCGCTCTTCCTCACTTTCAGCGCTGTTTCTTCTTCACTGCGTAATGTTTACGTGCGGTGTCCAGTGTTTCACTGATTAATTTTATTTTTAATGCCAAATCTAGTCTTTCGTTTTAATGATCTAGAAAGCACTGGTTCAGACCTCATTTTTGCACAAAGAATACTACTCTTCAAGATGCAGAAAACTCTTTAATTGTTCCCTATAATTTCGTCATAGGTTTCTTCGTGCACTGTGTTATAGTGTCTTTCAACATATTATTTTCTCACTCATGGTTTATTATTTATTTGGCTCCATGATCACGACTTTAAAAAAAATAAGAAGTTTCCTACTCTGATTTAAATTGAGTTTCGGCATTCTCTGCTTTCTTTGGAGCTGGTTACTCCATTATTAGGTAGCTGTATTGTACATATTTATTTCAGTGATAAACAGGTCGTCTATCAACAACAGGCTTCCTGGATTGTTCACTCTGCAGCACGCGAATTGAGCCGAGCTTAACCGAGTCGCCACGATGCACGGTGGAAGGAGGCTCTGCACCTTGGGTTGCACCCGGTTCAAGTTTAAGCTTTGAGAGGCCCTGCTCTATACCACGCAGGCGGGATTTTACAAGTGTTTCAAAATGCAAATCAATAAAAAAGAATATCTGGAAATTCTTAATGTCACAAAAAATGTATTTGGGATAATTCGTGTGTTTTAACGAAATATACATTTTTCCCGTAGATCTTATGGTTATCAATTCTACAAAGGTCATTCAGAATAAAGAGGACTTCGCAGAATATTCTCAGAAACTTCAAGGCATACGTTTTATTTGGCATGGCATTGTCTTAAACATGTGGTAATTTTAATCAAACTCATTAGAGCCATTCTTGAGAAAATAACCAATTAGTTATAGGTATTCCATTGATGGTCAGTTTGTTGCCCTGGCCCCTTTTCCCGGAAAGTCATTAAACCACTCAGATATGCGATGGGTTGCTAATCAACTTCCAGATCTTACATTTGATGTCCACTTTAGTGATTTAACAATTTAAAAGCTCGATAAATTATTAATACCAATATTTTAATTCCGTTTACATCGTGTATTACAATAAATTATGCAAAAATTCCAAAATTATGTTAGCTTTTGTAAGAAAGTGGGGCTAAAGTAAAGTATATGGTTGTTACCGACGCTGTCAATTGCCAGGATAACTTAAGCATCGCCGGTATGCCGGAATTTTGTGCCACAGAAGTTCTTTCAGATGCCAGTAAATATACTGACATGGAGCTGTCGTTTTTAAGCACACTTAGAAACCATCGGTCTGGGCCAGATTTGAACCCGTGACCTTGAGATCAGTAGGCCAGCGTCTAACAAACTGAGCCACACAGACCGACAAAATGGCGCTAACAGTAACATCTGTCTGAGAGACTAAGATGACAAAAGCTTGCATTTTATGTCCGCTTTAGTGAGTCCAGCAATTTAAAAGCTTGATGAGTTCTTAATACTAATATTATGATTTCGTTTACACCATATATTGCAAGAAATTATGCAAAAAATGTACAAAATCAAGTATTAGTTTGTGTTACCATTACACTGATATCCACTTGTTGGACGGTGTGGCTTAAAGGAGTATACTTATAAAACAAGGCTGCTTAAATTAGAATTAAAGCTGGTTAGCTTCTTACTAGACAGAAAAGTATTAGAACATAACAGCGAAAGTGAAAAAATGAAAACTAACTAACGCGATTGAAAACAGCGACATTTTTACTACCGGACGACTCAAGAACTAAGCGTCATTTGGCAACCTCACGGCAGATGGCACTGCTTAGGTTTCTAATTCACAGGAAGTCAGGTTAGGTTAACTTTTTGGTTCCACTCCCGTATATGAGAAGAGCAAGAATACGTGAGAAATACTTAGGTTAGCAAATGCAGGGTACCTTTATAATAATCCAGAGTAATTAAGAAGTGGTTCAAACACAAGATGTTGTCACGACTTTGCTTATATAGCAGCAGGGTTGCCAATATTTAAAAGTAAAATTGTCGTACCAGCCACTAAAAATTATAGATTTGGATTCAAAATTATCGTACATCATAAACCAAATGCTACAACAATAAATGTATCAGCATAGCACATATGAAAATGTAATAGTATTGATGTTTATGGTATCCGCTTTTAAGACTGATGACCCCAATCAGTATTACACCTTTAGTACTTATGTTTCTCGCAATATTCATCTGAAAGTACATCATCTTCCTCAACTGTAGCAGCATTATACAAATTTGTTGTTGAGCTAAACTTTAACGTCTCGGTGGCTTGCAGATTTTCGAACTCACCACATTCTTTCATAAGCTGAGACGACCGAATAAGTCCATTAAACTAGCGGTAAAGTAAGTGGATAAGTCCATATCTAGTGCCAATCTGCTCCTAATTTTGGTTTTTATTAAACCTAGTTTGGAAAACAACTCTTTCAAAAGAAGTGTTTCTGTGGGGCAATGAAATCACTGATAATGCAACCTCCACAATTTCTTTGAAATCAGGTGGCGTGTTTAACCTCACTACAGAAACTGCCAGGTTCAAGCATGTTCTTTATTTCACACGGAATATCACGTAGGTATTCCGAGTTTTCTCCTTTGATCATCATTCTTCATTGAGATTACCATATCTGGGCACACTTGCAACAAGAGCATAAAGAGTAGTATTAGCAGGATATGAAATCGCTGCCTTAGAGGGCTGGGGACAGACCATGAGGGCAAACGTGGTGTCGCTATTTGTAATTAATTTCATTTCGCTGGAGTGACAAACCAGTGTAAATGATATTTCGCCGGCATCGAAATTATCGTACACCCCCATAATTATCCTACGGGTTGACAACCACGAGTACAAACATTCAAATTATCGTATGCCCCCATAAGTGCGAGTTGGCAACCCTGTATAGCAGAAACTACTACCATTTTGAGAACACAAAGTCGCTAAAAAAATCGCTAACTGAGTGTTACTATTGTGTATGGAAATGCAGCAATTGCAAGGTAATTTAGCGAGAGAGGCTTGTGATAATTGTATAAAAATGCAATGTGCAGTATAGCGTTTGTGAGTTTTTCTCACATACCTACGGGATATAGCCAGTTTTTATGTAAAGATAGCTTAATTAGCAACCAGTGGTTACTCCAAAGCTCGCATGCCTTCCTTAACGATGCTATGATTTACTGCTTATATAAGCTTAGGTCCCTGATTTACAGGGTTAGATGTTTTTATATAAGTTTAGATTAATTAGCATCCAGTAGTTGCTCCAAAGCTCGTGTGCCTTTCTTAACGAAGCTATTATTTACTGTTTACCTATAGATAGATATAAGCTTAACCTTCTCATTTACAAGTGGTTAGGTTAGGTTTAGCTCTTATATAGATAAGATTTAGGCTAATTAGCAACCAATGGTTACTCCAAAGCAGGCAAGCAAAGCGATCCTGCTTTCCTTAACGATGCTTATGATTCACTACTTACATAAGCTTAGGTTTTTTATTCTGTTTCACGTAATGCATTATCAAAAATATACTGTCTTAACCTTTACGTTTATATGTATGAACGGGAATTGAACAAGTTTGTTGTTCTTAGGCAATCATTTTCATATAAAAACGCCCTAAAAAGGACAGGCGAGTGGGTTTCAGGCACTTGAACATATGCGATAAGCATAGGCAAGAGTTTTTGTTTTTAACGATAAATAAGACAGTTGTTTAATTACAGAACAAATTGGTTCGACATAGTGCAGAAATAACATATGGGATTATTTTTTTCGTGAATTTTTCATATTTTCGAGAATATTGTGTTTTAGCAACAAATAGAAATATATGCTTTTTTAAATCTTGCTTAGAAAAATAATGTTTTTACTCATTGTCGTTGGTGTTTTAAGTTTTGGTTTTAATAACCATGAAAGAATTAACATACAATTCTTACGAATTTAATAGCCCGGCTTCTTTTGAGATCAACTTGTAACAGTACCTACTACAAAATAAATATTATTGGCAGCAACAAAGAAAGCTGTCTGATAATGCAATCGGTGAGGCTATAATAAATGATTATCACAAGGTCATATTTCCGTGTTATCAAAGCCGTCGCAATAAACTTAAGGGACAGTGGGAGTGAAATTTGAAAGTACCACATTTCTTGATATATGTTCTTTTAAATTTTACTGTGTTTGTAGTTATATGATAATAGGATGTACACCAAATTTTATTAAAAGTGGATAATTCGTTTAAGATATATAAATTATTTTATGAATTTAATTATGCTATTAAGGCACATTTTCAAAATGTGATACGCACATACTGACTTTTCAGAATTGGTTTATATTGGCAGAATTGGTACTGTAACACATGGGTAAGAATTATTGTATGAAGCTATATTTCAAATACGTTTGCTGATTATGCTGTACATATTTTTTAATAACAAAGAAAATTTAATCTTAAAAATTAGTAACTTTTTCAGACAAAAAATGTTTTTGGAATTCATGTTAATAACATCAATGTGGAATCATAGAATTGTTTAGCTGCTATTTATGAATAGTTTTGGAAATTTTCATTTAACAGGCTTTTATATAGGAACATGCTGTGAACGTTAAGGGAAGAGCACTACTTGAAAGGGCCGTAATGACCACAAGGAGTGGGGTATATGAAACATGTTAGCTGATCCAGATGCACAGGAGTTCCAGGAACATTTGAATGTAAAAAAAAACAATTTTCGACTTTTTGACCAATTTTGACCAAAATTTCACTCCCAGTGTCCCTTAAAGCACAAAGAACTTTATGCCATTGTTGAACAGTTACGCCATAGTAACAAATTTGAAATAGTAACAGCACAGTTACCATTCAAAGCAAAAGGTGAATGTTACCACTTTTTCTGTGAAAAGTCCCTTCAATGTCTTTGGTTACCAGTATCAAATGCTGGCAGCAAGAGACTCTTTCTATATACATATAACTTGGTTGTAACAGACAGAAAGGCAACTATGAAAACTGAAAGTGTCACAACTTGTTGTATGTTGCAATTAGGTGATGCTGATGGATGGGCAATGGCCATGATGTCTGGTGCATGATATATGTAGGATTCATGTCACGATAATATTAAAATAAATATTTTAATTTGGAGAACTTTTGAACAATATTGTTGCAGTAACATTACTTAACTGTTAATTTTAATTTCAATGTCTATGTGCATGGATTTTACCCGAAAATTTTTGTGAAATTAATGCGAAATTCAACAAAAAGACACCACCAACTTAAATTATTAATGCGAAGTATTCAAATAATTATCACTAAAAAGTCCTGCCTTTGGCAACAAATAAAAATATTGCCAATTCAGCGAATTTTGTTTCTCATTTTGGCTAGCGCATGATCGTTAGCTGCAAAACGGCCATGCTTGTTGCACTACGCGATTTTGCTATAAAATAAAACGTCCAAAGGGATAGTGGATAAGTACTAGGCTCTAAAAGAAAGTTCAAATACGTATATGGTGACCAACATAAATCAGATAAGAAATAAGCTTTTGTATCCGCATAGGTAGTACGTATAGAGTCCATGGTAGTATATAGAGTCCAAGCCAGTATACTTAGCTATGAGGTGTTACTGCAAACAAATGAACATCGCCATTCGTAATTGTTACACTGACGCCGAGCAGGAACAGCTTTGGGAATTAAATAATCTGTGTTACACTCATATGACGTACTCTACCCACACTACTACAAATTATTCTCACAAAAGTTCACTCTTCCGTTTTTGTTAATCGAGAGAACGTTTGTACAACTACTTTTATTACATATTTCGCTGTACCTAAGTGTAAGAGGAATACTGAAGGGATAGGCGCTTCTCCTTGCATGGCCACCAAGGGGAAAACAAAAGCTTAGCACTTGTGTATCAGACAGTTCAAAACTATAAGAAAGTGCATATCAGAAATGGTTAATTTCATAACAAAATATACGTATATTTTACGTAAGTTATGTGCTTTAGCTGGATCTAGAAGGTTTGGCATATCTTTTATGATTTACCAGTTACGTAAAACTTATTCAGAGTGAACCGGACTTCAGATGCTATTTCCAGAATACTTAAGGTGTGCATTTCATTTGTCATTAACATATCATGAATATATGGCAATTTAAACAAAATCACTAGAAAATTTTCAAAAACTTTTCCATGAAAGGTTAGTTTGGGATGGAGGAATCTTTTAATCTTCAGTTGCATACTTGGAAATCATAGAACATAAATACAGAGTTTGCTGTTTAACAGATTTTTGTTTTTGAGTTATGCTATGCACAGACAGCCAGACAGACACACGCAGACATTCAAACACACACGGATCTTCTTATAAACATGCTTGTTTTAGACTCAAGGATTCTCAAAACATGGTTCCGGTGAAATCTTGGTCAATTTGGTCAAATTTTTGTGAAAGTCCCTGGCAGGAATGCAGCCAGCCACTACATCAGTAAACAATTCCCGACAAACAGTGATATCGCGAGCAGCAGTTCTGTCTAATCGCGTTTACGATAATGTTGCCAAACTTGGAATGTTATTCACGCCAGATTAAAGCAAAGAAATTGCTCAAAATAGCACAATTTAAATGTTATTTCAGTTCATGCAGTGCATTTAGTTTGTAAAGCGTAAACAATGTTTTCAAGTACTCCGTCTTTTTCCCACTGATCATTTTCTGCCTTTCTATATTTTTAAAAAACACTGCCAATCTGTTTGTCTTACTTGATATATCCTCGAGTGTTATATCGTGCAATTCCTGTAAGAATAAGTCAGTTGTTGCATTTCTTTAAATATTCATTTTACCTTGGCCCAAACTAATCCTATGGGATTGAGATCACACATGTATGGGGGCAAGTAAACCACAGTGTGGTCCAACAAAACCAAAATAACCAATAGTGGCGTTATAACAATTGAAGAATTCAGTCTAACAACTTCTCATTCCCTTCTGCAGGATCAACGAATGGAGCATTAAAATTTCGTTGAGTTAATAGTATAGATAGTAATTGTTCCTCCAAGTACAGGTAACACTGGTCTACAAAAATTAACTTTTTCTATTTCACAAGAATTAAAATCACAGATTCTAAAAGTATTTTTCGTGCTGAATTCAAATATAATTACAGTTTGTCCGCATCGGGCAGGAGTTTTGTGTGATATTCATTTGAATTTTTATAATATTCTAAAAAATCCGTAACTAGCTATCTAACTCAAAATTATAACTACTGATTCTGACTTACCTAGAAAGTGGTAGATAGTGATTTTCGGGTATATTTTGCATCTGGAACGTCTCTCATTTTAGTCCAACAGTAGTTAGCCAGCATATTGGAACTCCACTTGCCTTGGTACCTCTTCTCTATCGTAGAAATTTGCTGATGAAAACGCTCACCGTGTTCATCGCTGACAGCTCCAAGGTTTTCGGGGAAGAAGTCCAAGTGAGAGTCCAAGAAGTGAATTTTTAAAGACATGTTGCATCCCATAGCTTTATAAGAATGCAGAAGATCAGCCACTATGTCGCGATAGTTTTCTGCTTTATGGTTTCCAAGAAAATTGCAACATAAACTTTTGAAAGACTGCCAGGCTGCTCTCTCCAGTGGATTTAACAGTCCCTCGAAATGTTCATCAGCCATTAATGATCGGATTTGTGGTCCTATAAAAACTCCTCCATTCAATTTAGCATCACTGACTTTGGGGAATTTCGATTTCAAGTACAAGAATCCATCAGAAAGTTTATCCATAGCTTTGACGAAATTTTTCATAACTCCTAACTTAATATGCAATGGAGGTAAAAATATATTTTTAGGATTCACTAAAGGGACACATGCCACATTTTTCTGGCCAGGGAGAAGAGATTCACGTTTTGGCCATGACTTTCTAACGTAGTGAGATCTCTGCTGTCCCACTCGCACAAAAAACAGCAAAATTTGGCGAACCCAAGTTGCAAACCAAGCAATAAAGCAATGACCTTTAAATCACCACAGATATTCCATTCATATTTTCCATATTGTATTTTCTCTAAAATTAGTTTCATATTTTGATATGTCTCTTTCATAGCTGCATGCGCTACTGGTATTGATGGAAGTTCATTGCCAATATGTAGCAGTACAGCCTTCAAACTTACTTTAGAGGAGTCTATGAACAATCGCCACTCATCTGGTCGGTGTTGATGCCCAAGAGTTTCCATAAGTTAACAAATATTATTACAAAACACAACACCATATTCTTCAGAGAAGTATTCTTTGAAAACACTATGGCGGCTACGATAACTACTTATTCTTACATCTTTTTGGAGTAAATTCCACCCTTTGAGTCTGGAAGTTAAAACTTCAGCTTGCAGTTTAGACAGATTTAAATCCCGAATCAGGTCATTAAGGTCTTGCTGATTGGGAAAGTATGGTTCTGATGAACAGCTACTGGCTTCATATGTAAGATCATTTTTATTTTCATCTGAATCATTTTGAGTTTCAGTTAGGTCAGAATCAGAGTTATCACTTAAGGTTGTATCTACATATACTGGTACGGGGAACTCTTCACTGTGTAAGACAGGTCTCAATGCAGATTGTAAATTCGGATACTTAACTGTATATTTGGTTTTAGATATGATTCCTTTAATATTTGTCAAACAAAAATAACAGTCAGTTGAATGATCCTTCGGTTCCCTCCAAATCATGGGAATTGCAAATGGCATATGATGTGTACCATTTTTCCACCCAGTCAGCAGTCTAACACACGAAACACAGCATTTATTTGGGGCCCAGCTCTTATCAAAATCACCAACTTGACAGCCAAAGTAAAGATGATAACACTTCTTTACAAGTGGGGTCATATTTCGCCTCTGAGACTTGAAGGTCAGCTCACCACAAATATAGCAGAAATTATCTGCATGATTTACACACTTTCTTGGCATGATGAAAACATTAAGCACTGAAATACAACATGCACAACATACACAATACACTTCTAAACAGAAAGGAAGGAAATATTTCACTAGTGAACAATGTCAGTCAGCTCAATACTGACACGTCACAATGCCAGACAGGTCTGAGCATGTCTAAACATGAATGAACCTGCACAGTCTTGTTTTGTGGTACTTCAGCGTGATATTACAAATAATTTCAATAAATACGGCTTGAGTAAAATAGCTACATATGAGGTAAAGGTTCCTATGACAGGTCAAAGAAAACGCTAAAATCATATTTTGAAAAGTAGCTTTCACAGAAAAACTATGCCTGATGGGAAAATTCTGACTACATATCTGAATGCAGGATGAAAAAATGCACTAGATTCACTATTCAGATTTCTTGTGAAAAAAATCTTGTCGACCAGTGTAATGAAAGTAATAGAAGAAAGGCATTTAAGAGCCTCTTTAGGTTTGTTTGATTCAATCGCAATATAATAGCAGATTTCAGAACACTCCTAGGTGGAGGATTATCTGCTTCTACATTACTTTTACCATTACTTTCAACATAAAACTAGTGACAAGTACGATTTTACAACTAAAAGAGAAATTAGCAGCGAGTAAACACAGCACGAATAATATTGGAGGTAAGTTGGTAAAATTACCAGCAGAACAACGATTACGCAGATGTTTACAAAACTAAGGTTATACTGCGATGAATGTCTCTCCGCAGCCCCTTATTCCCCTTAAGCCATGAGCTGGAAAACAGACAGTACACAGTAGAGAAATTAAACATCTGATGGGTTGCATTCACGTGGCTTGGCTTATCTACTCACTCTGGTATAAATTATTCCTACAAACGCTTACTCTTCTGTCTACATGCCTACTTAATATTGATCGAGGCTCTGAATAAACAAAAAATTATTTTTAGGAACAGGTCAGTGTGTGCATGTGTGTGCGTGTGTGTGCAAGGGGGCAAGTAAATTTTGAACAGTATAACTCAAAACGAAATGACGGTTAAATACCAAATCTAGTACCTACTTGAGGTCTGCGCCTTCCCAGGATGCGGCACGAAGATTTACAAAAATTGCCTCCCTCGAAAAAACTATCCTTTACTGGATTTTTTTTGAAAATTTTGATATTCTAAGAAATGGCTCTAATGGCTTGAATTAACTTACCATGTGCGTAAGATATTTTCAAGTAATGAAATTTTCTGGATAATTGAATTTTCTGGAAATGGCTTCTGAAGTCATCTTCATTCTGAATGGTTTTCTGTACTCACTTTTCTTTTACAAAACACGATCACAGTTCTTTCTCTATTCCCATTAAACATACAATTTTCTATGATTGAAATAGAAATGCAGCACATTATACCTATTCGCACGATTTTCTCTACACACTTTTCTTTTATGAAACACAATCACACGTCTTTCTCTACTACCTCTTCTACAAAGGATTCATATTCTATGATTGACATAGAAATGCAACGTCTTACATTCATACAGTTTTCTCTACTTGCTTTTCTTCCTGTGATATTTGGGATTGTTCAACAGTGCTTTTGCACTATGTGTTTTTATTTATTTATTTTGTTTATGTTGGGTTCTTTATAATATTCAACGCAAGTCTAAAGTTGTAGGGATAAAATGATCAAACCACGGGCAACGCCTGGTATTTCAGCTAGTATGTAATAAAATCATTTGTACAAAACTTCATCCTAATTAACCTCAAGTAGATAGAAGAAATAAGCGCTTTTAAGAATGGTTTGTACAGGAGTGAGTGAAGAAAGTTCTCATCAGATTGTTTGTTAAAGTGCACCGCATGCCCTTCTAAAAATGGTTTGTTTCATGTAGTTAGTGGTTTGCGCTAAGCAACCACTAGCACACCAAGATTTTTGTATGATGGTTTCTAAAAGAAAGACGGGAAGTTAACATTTGAAGAGAGTCGCCCGTTTAAACTGGTTAAATGTTTTCCATTGCCTTGCAATTTTGTTGGTTTGTAGTTCACTTGTCTGGCGTCTGAGCAGTGAACGGCCGGCGGGCGGCGGGCGGCGGGCGGCGCGCGGCGTGTGTCATTTGCTGCTTGGGGGAACATATTAGGGTGGGGAGTGCAGTGTCAGCCAGGCGTGGCTAACAAGGAGGGTGTGGAAGGGCTACTGATCTCCACGCATATGTTAAGGGGTTAACTCCTGCAATTTTCCTTCCCTATTAAATTAATTCTCTTCTTCATTTCACTTTCAATATGCTACGTTTTTCAAAGGATGCCGACTACTTCATATTGCACCCCTCCGTTATACAATAGCACATGCTCACAAATCAAGCCGTGGTTTCGGGATCATTTGAGCTGAAAGATGGCAAAGGCTGTGGAAAATCTGACGCTCTATTTTGGTAGGGTAATAAGTACAACTCCTGTATAGTCATTTGCATTTCATACTAACATGTCAAATACAAAGTTTAAACTGTACTAAAAACGGACTATTACGATCAATCACGAGAGCTCGAGAAACAGATACATTTTTATAATGGTTATTTAAGAGACCCTGGGGCTAAAATTTGAATTTTCTAAATTTTTATCAATCAATCCTGTACAGTCCTTTTATAGGTTTCTGAGAATTGATTATTCAATCCATTCACACTGCGGGAATACCTTAGCATTCAAGGTATTCTACATTAAAATACTACAACAGTTTTATTTATAAACTCTAATTGCCCCTCTTGCAGGAGGAAAAAATAATTGCTTTTAAAGTAATAATTTCTTTGCTGTGATGGACATTCAAAATATGTTTTTTTTAACTTTTTGTGTTTCATTTCTTTAACGTTAAACAAATTTTCAGATTTGGAAACCAAATACCGAATTTGAAGTCATAAATGCAGCACATGCTGGAAAAGTTCTAGGAGCATAGCAGAAAATTTAATGCGCATGGAGCAGATAGTGTATTAAAAATGTAAAGTCAAGAAAAACCAAATTTTTTGTACATATATGTATCATGATCATGTTTGTTAAATATTCCCTCTTTTGTCTCTCCTCAGATTCATAGTTTTTCTCTTGAGGCGAGATGCCGCTTAACCACTCCTTTCCGTTGAGTTGGGTTGCTTTTGAGCCCTTTCTGGCCCATACTTAGTTCAAATACCTCTGCAGTAAAGGGGCGTTTAAATGTAACGCACATGCCATTTAACGCCTGCGCTAGATCTTTAAAAATGGCGAAATCTAAACAATTTTACTGCCAACCGATGACTGAAGGTTTCAGGAGAATTTATGTGCGTAAACTTCAAAATCGTAATTTTGATTATTTTTCGGTCATTTTTCAGTCCCAGGGTGCCTTAAAGGGATAGACCAGTGGAAATTGCACAAAATGCTAAAATATATACTTATATTATATAATTTGGACTTTTTAGGGCCGGTTGCATATAAATCGCTCTGTAGTTCAATTTTGATCGAAATTCAAAAATAAGTTATTTTCTCTGTGAGTTGTATAACACCAATCTCATCATTGATAATGGTTGTTGATCTAAGAATAAGGAAATAAGGTTTCATAATCATTAAGCATCGTACGCCAATTCTGAAGGAGGCTGTCTAAACAAATACCTAACATATGCACTACTTACCATTTTATTTAATCCCACACTATTCATTTCATCCTTATTTACAAAAAAGTTATTATGACACTTCTGCATAGTAATAATAATAATAATAATAATAATAATAATAATAATAATAATAATAATAATAATAATAATAATAATAATAATAATAATAATAATAATAATAATAATAATAATAATAATAATAATAATAATAATAATAATAATAATAATAATAATAATAATAATAATAATAATAATAATAATAATAATAATAATAATAATAATAATAATAAACAATAATAAACTAATGAGAATAAAGCAATAATAAAGTAATAACAATATGGTAATAGCAAGAGCAATAATGACAATAACTAAATTAATAAAATACACCAATAACAATAAGAAACGAGGAAATGCCAATCAAACATTACGTGCCCTCATATTTGCATGGAATTTGTTACGGCACCTTACAATCTGTAATCCGTAACGTTAGACAATAGCAGCGTACACAGGAATGAGGTTATTTCCTGGAAAATAAGGTCCTATAGATGAAGTGGAAAATACTCTAAGACTGTTCTTTATTATCACACGATACACACGATAGTTGAAGCCTGGGGAATTCCTCTCCCGCTCATCTTCTTTTACAGGCAGAGCAAAGTTCACTCACGTCACTGCCATCACTATGACTGGATTTAACCCCGTGCGCTCTGCAACTCTTAACGCACGAAGGATTATCTAGTTACCGCGAAGCTGGTCGAAGTGGGACACCTGGTGCAATCAAAATTCCATTTTCAACTTGACTGAAGTTCATTTTCAAGAGGTTAAACTCAGATTAACCTTTATGCAACCAGGGCTTAATGTAGCATTAACTGTAAAAGAAAAAGTCGGCTAAATACCAAACTTGTTTACGTTCACTGTCTTTCAAAGTTGTGAGACAAAATTTTTCATGAAAATCCTCCCACCTTAAGCTACCCTTTCCATAGAACATTTTAAAATATTTTATGTTCTCAAAAACGGTTATAACGATTTCGTTTAAGATGCCATATTTTAAAATTATTTACGTGTCAAATAAAATGCATATCTTTAATTTTCTGGGAATAGCTATGAAATACTATCAGTTTATGTAATTGTGTATAACTGATAAACGTTAAAAAATAAATGAAAATGTGCTGCACAAAAACGTAGATCGCTTTAAAACACACATATTATTTGAATTGCTTTTTCTGTGCCATCGGCCATTTCCGAGATATTCGTTGTTACTGTTTTGAATTTTTCAATAAATTTGTCATTTTCTAAAAGTGCTCTTGATGTTCTGCTCCTTCTTGCGATGTCGTGAAAAGAGTGTGGAATTGTAAAGCATATTGAGATGTTTTAAACACGTGACTATCGATTCGGTCACCTCTGTCCCCCTTGAGCAGATAGAAACGTAAGTCTGCGTAACATTTTTGCAGAACCTGTATAAGAAAAAATTATAGTATGTAGAGAAAGTCATATGAATGTAACATATAGTACGATTTTTTGTGTTCCAAATAAAAGGAGAGAAATGTTTTGGTGACAACTGCGTTTCATCTAGCTACAGAAGTTCATTAGATGTTAGGACATGTCGCTGCTTTTTTTCACTCAATCTCATGCTTATTGCTCATTTTGCTTTGTGCGTTCCTGCGGGAACAATGTTGGATATCAACTTCAATATTCAGAGCTGGATTTCTCCTCTTGTTTCTCTCTCTCTGGAGCGCTCAGATTAAAAGCGTAGCGTCTGTTCGGCTGGTGAATGCATAACAAGCTCAGACCGTGGCTAGCTTTACCGCGGCAGGGGGCCATGTATTCTGTCCCGCATAGCAATTAGAAGTATCACTCTCTCTGCTTTACGGCTAAATTTCTAATATCCGGTAGAGCCATTCGCTAGAGATGAGCTCTTACATTACTTCTCACTTCATAAAAAACTGTATTCGTGGCAAGTTTATTTAGAAATCAGCCCCTCCGTCACGCATGTCCTTTTCCAACTGGAGGGTTCGGATTCGAATCTCAGTTAGTTGTGTGGATTCAGGATTTCCTCTTAATCTCCTATGAGAACATTTTCTTAAGCGACTCTCGGTGAACCCTGCACCTAATTGAACATCATTTCACGCATTTTACTCGCCATCTCTGCAAATTAGAGTTGTGTGCTTTAGCAAGATCTACAGTTTTTGTGCAGTAAAATTTTGTTTATCTATTACGGTTTACGAGTTATGCCAAAGTCATTCATAATGAAGAGGACTTTAGATTCTATTCAAGAAAATTCAAGATATACCTACGTTTCATTTGACATGAAATATATTATGCATATGGTATTTTAATAAAAATCGTTAGTCTGTTTGAGAAAATCAAAGTTTTCGAAAACGTTTCGTGTAAAGGGTAGCTTGGGTGGGGATTCCCTTGGAAAGCTTCGTGTAGCATACTTGGAAGATGCTGAACTTAAATATCAATTAGTTACACTGTTCATAGACACACACACACACACACACACACACAGAGAGAGAGATGGACTGGGGACCTCAAAACATGTATTTTCAGTGAATCTCGGTATCAAATTTTTGGGTGGAAAGCAATACCTTCTCTACTTACTATGCATGTAGGTGGTAGAGAAAGTAAAAAGTAGAAATTAAACGTAATTTTACTAAATCCAAATATCACCACTCTTTATCTATATCTTATTTTATTATCCCACCACTTAACGAATTAGCAGAGGAACTATCGCATATGTGCTTGTGAACAGCAAGCTCAAAAACCAAAAGCTGAATAAATAACTTGCAGCATGTTTAAAGGAAGCAGAACGGAAATTTTGATGAAATTTTATACCTTCACAAACAACAGCTTAGATAAAAAAGATCGTTATATTTTATTTACTCAGAAATGGTTTTGAATATTTTATTAAGATATATATTTGAGATATATCTATGCTAAATATTCTAAAATATTCTGTTTGTGTCCAATAAATCTTTCAAAGTATAGGTAAGCCATTTACAGTATGTTTCTAATGGCTAGGCCTTTGTGGCCATATCCCTTTAAACACCAGAAGTAGCAAGTTACTTGGTAGCGCTTGGTAAGTACAGTTGGTTATATATTCGATTACTATTTACTGTAAATATGAATCGAACAAATAATGGGAGTTGAAAGGAAAGAGTCTTAGTAAGGCTTGGTATTGAAAACGTAGTTCAACCAAAAGCTTAACAGGAGGCGCAGTTTTATAACCTTGTGTTTATGTGCAATGCTGTTATATCTGAACGCTGAGAAAAGAAGACGATTGTTAATTTTCTTCTTCTTACACCGAAACTAAATACTGTTGACCTGGCTACTTAGAGAAAGGGAAGATGTTCTAACATGATGGCCATTCCCAAGGAATATTAGATGTAACAGTTTAACATTAAATTAAATCGATAGGCTACCGTTCACAACGAAAAATGTTTGCAATAACGAAGCTAATAGCAGTTTAGGTGCATTCACCATTTTGCTTGGCATTTTTTTATGTTCCGTGTATATGCCGCCTTCAACATCCAAGATCATTGACCTCCCGGAACAATTGCTCAACACCAATGGTTCTCTCACTTAACGGTGACATTTTTGATATCTGTATTTGTTATATTAAGTTCACACACACATTCATACTTCCAGACTCCAAGAAAGATGAGGAATGATCCTAGTTAAAGAAAATCGCCACCCTTTCCCAACCGGGAATCGAACCTGGGACCCCTTGTGCAGCAGGCTGGTGCCCTACCGATTGAGCAATGGGTTCAGCCTTTCGGCGTTTTTTTCGCACTGAACAAAGTGTGACGCATACTCGTTTGACACTACTTATTGCGATTTATTTTCACATACCTATAGTTTATCTACTTCAAGTTAATAATGGCCGAAATAGAACATATTCTCGTAGTACAGAGGGCTAGGTGACAGGCAATTAATGTTTATAGAAGCTTGTACCGCATGTTTATCTATGTGATACCTACATGAATTAATTGCATTACATGGTCCCTAGCTTTTGTGTTACGCTTAATTTGCAAGCATGTATTGTTATTTTAATAGAAATCCAATAATAAAATATGCTGTTTTACAGTTTATATTTTCTCGTTGATTTCTGTATTCATTTCGAATTTGACGTAATAAGGTTAGGACTGTCTGGATTTGTTTAAAATTATATGGTCATTCTACATCTGAAAGTGATTAGGTCTATTTAGAGTTTAATATATTCATGTTTTAATCCTAAGATACATATTAGAAAAAATTGCAATTGTTCACCGCGTTGGGCATTTTAGTATTCATTAATTTTATTTATGTAATAATTAATTTCTCAACAACAGTTAAAGTAAGTTAAACAATAGTTAAGTTTGATTTTTAGAATTTTACCATTTTGTTGCCACAATCAATTTATATAAAAGCTTACAATTAAATGGATTTCCAGTATTACACTAAATTTAAAAAATAAACTCATTTTATTCTTATTTTCCTTTGTCCTTGAGTTGAAAAAAACTAAAATGATTTACATTTAGAAATCGTTTTAAATTCTGATAATTTGACATGGTTTAAGATGTTGTTTTTCGCTTTCTTTTAAAGGAGAAATAATCACTTAGGGATTTTTAAAAATTTTACTTTAAAAAGTGGTTCATATGAAATAGTTCAACACGAATTACGAAAAATTAATTAAGATGTTTATAAAAACCTATTTTTAAGACTTCAGGGAGAAGGTCAGTAATTTCTGAAATAATTGGAGTGTATTATATTTTGTAGATAAAGGGGTCCAAAAGAAAGTTGAATATCATATAATTTCTCGTCAGTTTATTTCCTTTCGTGGGCGCTTTTTTCAGTTTCAAGGACCTGCGTTGGCATTAAACAAAGCTTTAAACTTTTTGTTGACTTTTTCGTAAACATCCAAATGGATTATTATAAAAATAGGTGCACTAAGTGTGGCCTTTGAAAATACAAGCCTTCATCTGCGTACGGACCGTAAACACAAACTGAAAATATGGAGGTCGTTTCTTGAAAAACTTCGGGTGGAAAAACGAATATCATATTCTCCAAGGCTTCTTTAAGGTTCATGACTGGATGTTTTTAGTGTTTTGATTTTTTCAGAGTTGGAGGAAATGATGGGAAAGCTTATGAATGTAGCCAGATGGTAGTCAATCTTTTCCGTGTACCGCTGCGCTTAAATCAAGGGTCTTTGCCTCAGCATTGGAAAGTTCTGCGTTCATATTTCATGGGAGAAGGATAAATAACTCGGGTTTCCTCATGTAATGCGCATTTATCCCAAACCAAAACTGAGAAGAAAAACATAAACGCATAGTGGGTCGTGATAACTTTTCATATAAACTAGCGGCGATCGAACCGAGCGAGACGGTTCCGCGGGAATGTGTAGGACTCGCATTCGGGAGGTCCCGCTTTCGAGTGCCGGTCTCTCTACCTTGGGTCAGTACGCCAATGTTGGAGTGGCTCTACCATCAATTTTCTGTCCTCATCACCTCATGTCATCTGTTGATCCTGATAAATGTTAGAGTTGTAGGAACAGGCAACGGAGATCGGTGCTTTGTGGCGGGGTCGTGAAATGTACGCCGTGTAAAGCTTTCTCCTTGGCACCTGACTGGTCGACTGGGGCCTCTTACTGGGAACGACTCTTTCATTCAGGAAACCCCAGCTTTGAAGAAGGATGAGGTAGGATTGGTGTTATTCAGGAATGATTAGGTTCCCCAGTATTTGCTAGCGCACATCGTTGTCCAGGTCTAGTCGCACTTCGGGTCTTCCCTTCATCTCTTATTCCCCAGGGCCAGGTTAGAAGTAGATACAGTAGGTAGAATCCCAATAACTCGACATTCCGTGTAACTCGACATTTTGTTTTAATTTTTTTAGTTTATTTTATACTTGACTATAATACTTTTTATTATCTACTATATGGTATGAATAGTATAGGTAAATTTTAACTAGTGCTATACACAACCTACCGCAATCTCCCTCACAGTGACCAAAAGGCTGACCCCGTATTGACCTTCGATATCTAGTCAGAACATAAGCAGCTGGCAGAACATTGTCACGAAATCAAAAGTTGCCGCTAATAATGTGATACATTGCACAAACACTTGTTAGGAATGTTTGAAGGTTTATTGCTTTTCCCAGTACAAAGGCATTTTTTAGAAGTGACGCAGTGTATTATGATCGAGTTCAGTTTTGTATTTATAAGACCATAGGGGTGTCAGTTTATCTTTCCGACTTCCGTGTAGCACATAAACATCGTGGACCTGCGTGATTAAGTACAGTGCCATCTCACATTTTCAGCAGTGTCTTGTTTATTTCAAGGAAGGAAACAGAGACATTACCAGCATCATCAATTTGCATGATGTCTCTCGCGCAGAGTCTAGCAGGGTCATTCGCCACGTCTAAAAATACCCCTGTACCTGGTAAGCTAAACTTTCAGTTACATGTTTCTAGTTACATTGAAGCTCCCAAGCTTTCAGGTTTGCTTTTGTGTTATGTTGAGCTGTTTGTGCCAGTGAAAATGTCGAACGAGAAGAAAATACAAGTTAGCCTGACAATGAAAGTTAAATTGGATGTATTAAAGTGACCGAACATAGGGGAACGCATTAGTATGTTATACTTTTATTTCCTATATTGCGATAGAATATGTATTCGTGTAATTTGCAGTGTTATGAGTTGTAAATAACAGACCTCTTATTCCATAAAACTCGATATTTCGGTAACTCGACATCCAGTCGTTCCGCATTAGGTCGAGTTATCGGGACTCCAATGTACAAAGAGCCCCTGTGATCTATGTGTGGTGTTGCACTACGATGGTTGGAAGCCTCTCCGGCTGACTAAACCTATACTAACCAAAAAACAAGAAGTGAGCAATATTTGGTTGCTTGGCGAATAAGGTGAAATTCCAAGTGGAGTGGCGAGAATGCCTCAGGTAAATACCAAAGACACTCATGACGCCATCTATATATAGTGTCATGCAGTGGTTCTGTTTGTGGTTTTGTGGGTTTAAGGGTACTCAACTTCTAGGTCATCAGCGCCCTTAAAAGATTCATGGCAATAGCCAGATATACATTTCACTCAAAAATAAAAATACTAGCAACAAGAAAAATATACACAAAAGTAAAAAACAGTGGTAATAGCCAAGTGTCATGCAGTGGGCACCTAGGATCCAAGTGACTCGCGAGTCCCGTTTTTGCTTCCTGCAATAAATCCCTGATGGTTAAACATACTTCGCCCTGCAATCTCTTTCGATTCTATCTGTTTCAAATATCTATGAAATGCATCACAGGATTAAGACATGTTATTCCATAATGACGTTTTAGAACATTTTGTGATATTATAGTTACCTGCCAAGAGGTTTGATAAATTGTGCAAATATTCATATTGCTGTGCAAACAATTAAATAATTGGTAATTCCATGTCTCAGAATATGCGAATTTTAAATTTCCATTTCAGTAAAACAGAATAATGCAAATTTACTTAAATGGACATTTCAAAATTTGCGCTCTCCGCAACTAAAAGCTTAAAGGACAATCCGTAACATAAAAAAAACAGCCCAACAGCTCATTAAGGGCTAGGGCTTGCCGCCTGGCCACTGCGTCCACCACCTCTGTCCACCACAGGCGTGAGTGGGTTGCAGTACTGGAGGATGGAACGTGGTCAGCGGCCCGAGCCCTCCCGGCCAGTTATGTGGCCTTTCACGACCTGGGGCTGCTAGTTCACCAAGTAGCTCCCCAATTGGCTCCTCCGGGACCTAACGAGGTCGAGTGCACCCCGTGCCAGATCTCCTAGCGGAGGAAAATTCCCGGGAATCGAACCCGGGTCCTCCGCGCCTGAGACAGGCGCTACCTTGCGCTACGGAGGCGGCCCACAACATATAAATGCACTAATATTAATACAAAAAGATCTGATATGTAACGCACATGGGAATTACTCCGCCCATTAGAACTTTATCTATACCTGTCCCATATTTATATTACACGATTTACATGAAAATCTTGTGTTACATTCGCATGACATTCTCCACCCTCTATCCTTTATTGGTGTGTATACAAACTATTCTTATGAAAGCTTGTTATTCTGTAGGTATCTAACTAAAACTGACCCCATGGGGCAACAGCCCTTTACGGGTCAAGGCGTAACGCCTGGCCGCTTTGTCGCTTTGTCGTATTGTTAAATTATACCATTTACCCAAGGATTTAAACCAAAAAATTGTACGACAACATCTAGGAAACTACGGCACAGTACTAGCACTATCCATGGATACTTGGGGGCCCACGCTTCGATACAAAATCAGTAACGGAGTACGCACTGCAAAGATAGATTTAAAAAGGCATATTCCCTCCTATATAGATATTGCCGGATATAAAAGCTTTATAAGCTATGAAGGTCAACCAATTACATGTGCGGTGTGTAGTGAAACAGGACATTTACGAAACAACTGTCCCAGACGGAGGGTAATCGCGCAGACACCACGTCTAACAGACCCGCCCACATGGTCTAAACTAGTACAGGGAGACTTCCCCATTAGACGGATACCGGTGGATTTGCCACAAGACACAGTTATGACCTCGGCAGAAATGACGACTACTGATAAGGTACAAGTAACTGCAGCTCAGTTTTCAGGAAAAGATACCGTGGTCGAAACACAGAGAGAAACTGTAATAGATCCTGAACAGGCTGAAAACTTACTGATGGATGATGCTGATGCACAAAGCGATGCCCCGATAACGAACTTTACCACTATTCCAATGGCAGAGGAACCCTCCGAGGTGACACCAGAAACTTCAAATCTAACATCAGAAACATGCGCAGACTCTCCAATAACGACAGATATGGAAGTAGTGCCCACAATTCCCAATAAGATTAGAAGCCGCGACCCCCGCGTGAGAAAGAGACGTACGGAGAGTAGCAAGGGTAACCGAAAGAAAGAGAAAACTGAAGAATCATTCGAAAATGACCCGGGTACTCCCACACCGCTATCATAATGCCTGATGTTTCTTCTTGGCTGTTCCTATTCTACCTCATCTACTTAATTTGCATGACTTATACCCGTATTTATGCCACCTTAAATGTCAATGGTACACGGAGTACTGCTAAACAACAACTTCTCAATAATTTCATTTTCAGCCATGATATTGACACCCCACTCCTGCAAGAGGTGAACACCGATAATTTAAATTTCCTTGGTCCTCAGTATAACTACATTTGCAATGTAGGGATTGACAATAGGGGCACAGCAATAATATATAGATCGACTTTGAGAATTACCCATCATGAGGAACATCCTAGTGGACGCATTTTAGCTATGGTAATAGACAATGACATCCTAGTAGTGAAAGTGTACTTGCCATCCGGCTCCAATAAACGACGAGACCGTGAATCTCTCATTGCAGATGATATGCCATATTTCTTTTGTCACAGCTATAATTACTTGTTGCTGGGTGGTGACTTTAACTGCGTGTTACATGCCAAGGACCAACGAGGAACTTATAATCAGTCTCCCGCACTACAGCTCCTGTCTTCGGAATTGCAGTTAACTGACACTTGGGAATATCTACATGGAAATGAAGTTCGCTACACTTTCTGTCGTGCTACCTCCGCTTCACGAATTGATAGGATTTATGTAAATGGCCTTCATCGAACCAACATCCGGAATGTCCTTGTTGTACCTGCCGCAATAAGCGACCATCATGCCGTAATTGTGAAGATGACAGTATCCACTCCTTTGCCCATCCTTGGTAGAAGCTACTGGAAATTAAATAATGCTCTATTATATTATGAGGACGTACAACAACAGTTTTGTGAAACTTGGGAAAGCCTTAACGTACGAGCGTCCAGGTCTCGCTACCAGGAGCTTCAACAGTGGCTTTTGATTTATAAACCAGCGATACAGTCCTTCTTCAAATGTGTTGGTAAGGCTAAGGCTGCCGAACGATCTAATAGCCAACACTATTATTACGCCCTGTGACATGATTTAACTAATCAACAGAGTACCGGCAACGACGTCAGTGGCAGGATAACTGCGATAAAATTAAAAGTTCGTAAAATTCAGGAGTCCATTTTAGATGGTATACGGGTGCGTTCTCGTGCCCTCTCTATTACCGATGATGAGCGTGCTGCTTTGTACCATGTAGCTTCGGAGAAGAAACGACACCAACGTAAATTCATATGTGATATTTCTACTACCAATGCTACTCTCCTACGCACTACGCCGGAAATTCTCCGAGGGGCAGAGGAACACTTCCGACAGCAATACGGTGAACATCCTACTCTTGATTCCTCAAAAAGAGTACTTTATGAGGCTATCAATAAAACTGTGAATCCTACTGATAAGGAGGAATTGGACGCACCTATCATCATGGATGAACTTCGGGACGTGATTTTTAAAGCCAGCAACAATTCTGCACCAGGACCAGATAGTATTAGCTATACTTTTTACAAAGTATTTTGGACGACTATTAAAGACCGTCTGCTGCAACTGATGAATGCCACTTTTGCCATGAGCGACCACTTGTCAGGGTTTGATGAAGGAATTGGAATTTTAATTCCAAAATGTATAAAACCACACCATTTTAACAGCTTTAGGCCGATAACACTACTGAATACTGATTTTAAAATTTTTACAAAGATTTTAGCCAACAGATTGCGTAAAGTACTGCCAGCCTTGATTGGACCGGAACAAACTTGTGGACTTCCAGACAGGAAAATCTCGCACAATTTGATACAATTAAGGGATGCTGTGGTATATCTCGAGGAACATCCTGAGGAAGAGGCGGCCTTGTTGTCATTGGACCTCGAGAGAGCATTCGACAATATTGACCATAATTACATTTTTGGTGTCTTGCAGCACATGGGTTTTTCTGATCGTATCCTGCAAACCATTAAAATAGTGTACACGTCTGCATACTCCAGAATCCATATCAATGGATATTTTACTAGGCCAATTCTCATTTTGAGTGGTATACGACAAGGTTGCCCATTATCCATGTTATTGTTTACAGTTTGCACCGAACCTCTGGTGCGATTGATGAAGAAACACTTATTTGCACCTACAGTGCCGACAAGACTGCTCACCATAAATACTTATGCCGATGACATGGCTCTGCTACTCCGCTACCATCATCAAGTTTTCCTACTTCCTCACATATTACAGTTTCATGAACAGGCATCTTGTGCGAAGATTAACTATCAAAAGTCCTCCTTGATACCTTTTGGGACCTGGCCTCGGACGTTAACTGTGGATGATGTGCCCATTAAAGACCACGTCACTATTCTAGGCCTCCAAATCACCACGAACGTCACAGAAATGGTTAACTTAAATTGGACATCTTTACTCAATCGCATCCGTTACTCCCTACAGCGCAACTTGAGTAGAAACCTCAACATTCTCCAGAGAGTTTGGTTTGTTAACCTCATTGGATTATCCAAGATTTGGTATTTGGCCCAAATTCTGCCCATCCCGTTAGAGATTTCCCAGCGCATCGAGCTGGCAGTGTCATATTATCTGTGGAATGGACATGTATATAAAGTGGCAAAATCTCAGCTGTGGCGTCCCATCATGAATGGAGGCCTAGGACTCATTAAGGTTTCCGAAAAATGTTCAGCACTGTTAATTAGAACTTCCTTACAGATGGGACAATTCAAGGACAACAAACAACTTCACTCCAGCACTGGAACATTAATGAACCATGCCATTTATCGCCGGATGGTAAAATGTATTACCACTTTACCTGCGAATTTCGTCTCTGGGGATCCAATTCCTACTACAAAGATCCTCTACCGTCATCTGCTGTTACGGATTCCTTCTACTCCCACAATAGAGGGAAAATATCCCAATATTCCTTGGAAGAATATCTGGAGAGTTTTTCGCTACGCTGATATCCCGACGGACTGGAAGGCCTATGCCTACAAGATGCTCAATGCCATAGTACCCACAGCAGAAAAACAATATCGCCACAACATATGCAATTCACCGTATTGTTCACGATACCACAACATTGACACCCTTCAACACCGTCTTACAACGTGCATTCCCGAAACTTGGCATTGGATACAACATAAAATCTGCTGCATTACCAGGGCAGATAACCCTAATACCAATCGCAGGGCGATCCTGCAGCTGGATATCCAGGTGAAAAAACACGGCTTTGCCCAAATATGGCTTATTATGGGCTATATCCACTATATGTTGCAGGATCCATCTCCTAGTGTCCGTGGCCTTGAGAGATTTTTAACGGAACATAGGACGCGCCTCAAAAGGAAAAAACGTGACTTTCTCTTGATGCTTCACCCTAACATAGATGTCCTTTCTGTGTAAAGGATTGTGCCAGATGGATGGAGGTATCACCATCTCGGAAGTGTCATCGCCCAGTTGCCAGATGAAACCAAATGGAGGACCAGCAAAGGTAACTGACATCATGCAATGAGCAGTAATGTGCTTTACCAAGTGAAAGACCATTACCAAAATGCAGCAATGGTTTAGTATTGTACATCCGATTGTAATTTCAATGTATTGTTTCTTTTATCTAATTTAAATAAATAGAAAAAAAAGAAGGCTTATTAAGAACGCGCAGGTTATGTACAGATTTGCGGGTAACTTTCACCAGTTTATTTAACTACAGTGTATTGATGTTATTAATTTTAGCGACAAACACTTGGGTATCATCAAGCAGGAGCAATGTTGGCACCAATATTGCTACCAACTGGGCGCATGCGCAGTAAATAGATTTGAACATACTTCGTATACATTTCATTTGAAGTGAATTTATGTCTTTCCGGCCGTTTAGAGCTCACTTAAAGTGAGTAGTACCTGGGCGACCGAGCTTCGCTCGGCGTTTTTCGCCTCTGTTTTTGTGAAATCTTGTTTTTTGTGGGAAAAGATACTTGTTTAGATAAACTGAAAGTCAAAACGTTAACTAAATAACAATTTTAGTCGCAATTGTGAAGAGTCATTTCCAAGATACAAATATTTCATAAACACCATCATTTCAGCTGTAAAACATCTACTGCTGAACGCAGGCCTGCCCCATAGATATCCACCCAGTTTGACGTTTTCGTTGAGCATTTGTTCCATTATGGAGTTCAGTTCCTTGCTGCTGCGATTGACTGCAGGGCGTTAACACATTCGCCAAGGTCCTTCATCTTTCCCTCGAGTTCTTCCATGGCTTCCTTTACCCTAGCCAGTCGCTCGTTTGTATTCTCCGCTAGATCTATCTTCATATTAGACATTCCTGTCTTCATGTTCTCTGTTTTGGAGTTTACATTTTCAATTTGCCTTACATTTTTGTTTCCATTTTGTGCATTTTTGTTCCTATATTTTCTATTCCGTAGTTTACATTTTTCCAATTCGGTTTTCATATTTGTGTCCTCTGTCGCATTCCGGAATTCATTTCATTTCCCATTATGTCCATCTTGGCTAACATTTGTTTCATCAACTGTTCCATGTCGTGCTTTTCGACGCACTCCTGACATCAATTGTGATTACTTTACTTTTTTTAACTATTTCTTTATTTTGTATTAAAACACCGGAGCAACACTAAGCAAAAGCACTGTTGAACAATAACAAATTCTACAGGAGGAAAAGCTGGTTGATAAAGCCAAGTGAATGTACTACGCATTTCTGTTTCAATCATAGAAAATTGTATGAATTGTTCGTAATTGTTTGCCGAAGCGGGAGTAGTGAAAGAAATGTGATTGTGTTTAGTAAAACAAAAATGAGTAGAAAAACGTGTGAATGTTATATGTTGCACTTATATATCAAGTGTATGGAAAAATGTATGGATTTTTTGTAGAAGAGGGAGTAATATGTTAGGTAAAAGAAAAGGGAGTAGAGAAAAACATGTGAACGTAGTACGTTGGGTGGTAAAATGGACTGCATAAAAACCTTCGCCATGAAAACAATTAGAGATGTCACTTTTCATGGCGATCGGTCAACCTGTTTTGGAATTTACCCACTCTTCAACATACGATATGTATAGGCGTTAGTATGTATGAAGTTGATAAACTATAGGGAATAACATGTGAATTGTTACGTAAAACAAAAGTGAGTAGAGAAAATAGTATGAATGTATTACATTGTATTTCTTTTTCAAACATATCAAATTGTATGAATTATATGTTGAAGGGCAAATAGCGAAAGAAGACTGATGGTGCCTCGTAAAGGAAGATTTAGTAGAGGAAGTCGTGTGAATGTAATACGTTGCATTTATATTTCAGTCATAGAATATTATATTAATTGTATGTTGAAGGGCAAACAGAGGATAAATGATGTGCTACGTAAAAGAAATGCGAGTAGAAAGCCATTTGAAAGTAATATATTGTGTAGTAAAATTGTTGCCATAAAAAATTTCCCCATAAAAAATACATATACGTGCCGAATTTCGCGGTGATCGGTTAAGCGGTTTTCGAGCTTAACAGTTGGATATATATAAACAACCAAGTTATATAGATGATATCAATTGTTTGTAGAAGAGTGGAGAAAGAGATGTGAATGTGTTACCTAAAAGTGAATATAGTAAACAGTGTGAATGTAATATGCAGCATTTCTATTTCACACATGCACAACATTGTATGACTTATTTGTAGAAGAGCGGGTAGAGAGAGATGTGAATGTCTTACCAAAAAGTGAGTAGAGAAAACAGTATTAATATAATAGAGAAAGAGATTCCGAATGTGATAGCTAAAAGTAGGTAGAGAAACCACTGTGAATGTAATATGTAGTATCTCTATTTCAAACATACAGAAAATTGCATGACTTATTTATAGAAGAGTGAGTAGAGAAAGAGATGTGAATGTGTTACCTAAAAGTGAGAGGAAAAAACAGTGTAAATGTAATAGCATTTCTATTTCAAACATACAGAACATGGCATGACTTATTTTAAAAGTGGGGATGAAAGTGTTTTTTTGCTCCAAAATCACGTTTTTATGGAAAATCGTTTATAGAAGAGTGAGTAGAGAAAGAAATGTGAATGTGTTACCTAAAAGTAATAAGAGATAACACTGTGAATGTAATATGCAGCATCTCTATTTTAAACATACAGAAAATTGTGCATTTATTTGTAGAATAGTGAGTAGAGAAAGAGATATGAATGTGTTACCTAAAAGGGAGAGGAGAAAACAGTGTGAATGTAATAGCATTTATATTTCAAATATATAGAACTATTTATAAATATATAAATGGTATGACTTATTTTAAAAGTGCGAATAAAAATGTTTCTTGGTGCAAAATCACGTTTTTTATGGAAAATTGTTTATAGAATAGTGAGTAGAGAAAGAGATGTGAATGTGTTACCTAAAAGTGAGTAGAGAAAACACTGTGAAGGTAATATGTATGTATACAAAAATTTAGTCAAATTTTTGGAGTCGTTTCTGAAATACCGGGAATATATATACAAGAATTGCGGGAATTACACCTATATAGCTGAACTTAAAAAGCAAAACTCTATCTGAATACAAAATTTGATCCAAATCGTTAGAGCCGTTTCCAAGTTGCTCGGAATAAATATATATATATATATATATATTGATACATATACAAGAAATGCTCATTTAAATATATCAGATTTATTTTTTCCATCATATTTGAGATTTCCTAAAGGATGCAATGCCGCAATTGATGTCGAAAGTTAGAAAAAAATGTTTGCGGGACGTAAAGTGAGGAACAGACCAACCACATTTAATTAAAAATGCGTTCGTTAGCTTATCATGGCGTAAGCCTCTCAAATAGTACAGGAAAGAATTCTGGCATTAAAACATACCAAATAAAATCTTGTAATGTCGCGGAAATGTAGAATTCGAAGTCAGTTTGCATATAGTGCAGTGAACAATAACCTCATATTTTCGCGGAATTTTCTGCGTCTCTGTCCAGTAACAAAACATCAGAATTCAATTCATGGCCAACGTTACTTAAAATGGTTTTTATGGAACTTTAGAATAGTTCATTGTCCTACCGGTAGAAATAAATTACGCGATCAACAAATGACACGACGTTGCCACATACGCTCAGCTTTAAATTCGGTTATCTAGTTAACGGTGCATTTAATTTAACAAATGTATTAGAACTTTTTGTTTATTTACATCCACTCTCTCACCTCCTTAAGTCTGGCGGATTATTTCACTTCCAGCCTGTATATCTTCAAATAATTTTTGGCAGACGTTAAGGCAACACATTAATAAAAACACTAAAATGTGCAATTGTTGACTTATCAGTCTAAACTTTTATGTGGTAATTGGCGTGTGCTTTGCAATAAACTACCACCCTGGCATTAGTTCCTGATGAAGGCCATGGAGTGTCAAATGGCCGAAAGCTCGAGTGGCTGATCACCCGAGAAGCAATTATTGTTAATAAACTACCAAATTTGGAAAATATAAGTGAAACCATTATTGAGAAATTATTTAATAACATTTTGTGTTCTAATTCTGAACTTTTTAAAAATATTCCACGAGGTGAACGATTGCAGAATTTTGGCTCAAAGTTAAATTTTGTAGCGATATCTCCACCTAACAATGGGTGTCAGAACTTTAATCCTGTCATAATTAAGGAAATAGTTTATTAATTATCCATGTTTTTGTAGTAATTTCTTTGAAAGTTATATAAAACAAAAGTCCTTGCAGAATTATATTTATGTTATAAGTTTCATAAAGGTTAATAAATAAACATAGGCACAGTTACGCAGGGAAATCTGCAAGTTTCCCGCCAAGAAAACAAAATAATTGATGCGGCCGTTGATACAATTTTGGCGTGAGGCAATAAAACGTTGGCATTAGATTATTGTTATTGTCTTCCTAAAGTACCGCGAGTCTCTTAACGAACTCGCGAACCGTTGCTAAAATTTAAATGTTTAAATAAAAAACAAATGAACATCAAAGCATAGCCAATCAGGGGAAAAGCGTGGGTGAGGTAGTCGACAGTTCAGTGCTACCAGGTGTAAGGGAAGGTTGTGTCTGCGGGTCGCGGGATAGACGCCACGTTATTAGGAAGTGTTTTGTCAAGTGCCACTGAGTCGTTACACGTCCAGTGATTGTATATTATTTATATAGATATTGTGATTCATTCGGCACAGCAGGAGATCATAATTTAGTTAACGGGTGGAAGATAGAACTTGCAGAGTTTCCTGTAACCCGAAGTGCCCATAGGGGAAGTGCATCTTGTGTTTTTCTTCCGAGGAACCCCGTATAAAAACCCATTCCTTCTCATCACCGCCCAACACATCGTCCCTCTCCCAAAGACCAACATCTCTCGTCGAGGCTGACCCTGAGAAATTGGCGCCTCCTCAGCTGCATCGACGAGACAACGACTTCAAGCGAAGAGGTCGACCAGAAAAGGGGCGGTGAATACGCTACAATTTCTGCACCATTAGAGCATATTAAAACTTGACCTGAACTTTCCTGATAATGTTCATTGTTTTGCTGTAAAATATACTGGAATGTCGATGTCGTGCTTTTCCTCGTTTTGAACTATTATATAAAATTTTAATTGCACAATGAACATGCGTTATACACAGAAGGAAGCCCAAGTCGGAAACTTTGTTCAACGGTTCTCCATCATTGCTGAAAATTTCAGGAAAAGTTACAATTTGTATAACGTAGAGCAATTTGAATATTACAAGATGTTGAAAAAAAGCACTGGTGAAAAGTGTACTTAAAAATTGGAGTGTCAAGTAAAATACATGTTCACCAACTTCTAAATTTCTGATTGACTATAAACACATAGCTATTGGAATGTTGACAGTAGAAGGTAGAAATAGAATATAACACCAAAAATCTGAAAAATTCACTTCTTGATAACTTTTGGACAACATTTCATTGCTAGGTTAAGTGGCTTTACTTAACAGTTATGAAGAGTGGTATATAAAAATGGGACTAGCGAGTCATTTGGACTCGTATACGTTTCTCTATGCGTTCTCTCTCTCTCTGTTTCTACATTGTTTAATGTTCTTTAATCAAGCAGGCCAAATCGGATTCAGTGACCTCTTTATCAAGATTTCCCTTCCGAGGTGAGTTCTTTTACGTGTCGTAAATTTACAACACGGGACCATCGGCTTTATTTCCCTTCCAAAGTAAGCTATGCTAAAGACTTTAATGCCCCCCAAAAAGTCTTAGTTGCGTGGCATTCATCTTTTCAGAATAAGGCAAAACCCCGGAAAACCCCTATCACAGTAACACACCCTACCCGAGATTCGAACTTGGTACCCTTGTGGCTGTACACTCTTTTGCCTGTTACTGAACGGTGTAGACCTGTTGCCACGGAGAAAGACTTTTCACTAGTTTAATGTGAATCATATAATGCAGAGGAAAAAGTGCGTGGCCATTACACATAGCACTTTTAATCCCTGTTTCATTTATATTTTAAATATTTAATCCATATTTAGATCTTCTACAGTGTATTTTATGAATGGATACCGAGATTTCTTTCGATTAACAAATTTGCCTAAATGTGGTACTCAGAAGCCGTGTCTGAAAATCTGACGGACAAATTGCTCTATCACACTGCTCAAATATGTTAAGATAGGAAGGTTTGATCAGATTCATAAATATAAATACCTATTATAAAATAGTACACTTTTATTACTGAACAGTAATTTATTAGGATAAGAGATAATACAATAAAGTCCCAGTCACATAAGCATCACTGCTCAATTTTCTGATCAGTAGTCTCTGAATAGGAATCGGATATGACGACACGTGGGTCTTTTTCTGGAAGTTCGGGGCATTCGTGTTTATTCCTGATATCCATAGCGTTCGGCATGATCTTATCCAGCTGCAGTCTTCTTGATTTGGTACCGGGATGTGTAGAAAACCACTCTACTGGTATTCCGTCTTCTATAGCAAGCGTATTTTGTATCTTGTGCCAAAACACACTTGCCTCCCTGACATCAAAGCATGCTTTAGCTATAAGTTTGAGACCGACTTCATCAGCTTCATATTCCAGTTTTCTTAAGAAGGGATAATGGACAAAAAAATCTGTCATATAGGTTATGAGACAATGTAAGATTAGGGCAGCTTTGAATGACAAAAACGTCCACATGAGGATTAACGGTAAAAGCATCAGGAAGTCAATCAGATGCACCTTACTGTGGAGTTCAGGCATGTGAAGCAGTAGAACGTGCGCAATTTCATGAGCGAGGACAAATGCAAGCTGATCATCTTTGTTGCACACTCTCAACGTTCCACTGAACACGAACACTGTTCCATTATGAAAGGCTAGAGCATTTACGTAGTAAGGGGCGTTGATAAGATAGATTTTCCAGGTTTTCTGGCGGATGCCTGCGATGTCTTTGTTAGCATCCAACAAACGTTTGAACACTCTGTTTAATCTCCGATACCTGCTATCAGAGGGGTGCACTGTTAACACCTGGAAAATTGGGGACTCGTCCTGGTACTGTATTTCTGCCAGTTCTTCTATTTGTTTCGTGCTGAGGCCTATGAATTTCCTCCTTTGGGTGATGGGATCCTTTTGAAGTCCACTGAGGTAAATGCACACAGATGACGATAATGCTAACATCAAAAGAGGAAGTAAAACGTGTTTCTTAGTGGTCATCAGCTGTCTTATTCGTGACATTGTTCCTAAAGGAAAAGTGTTCCATTTCCACTTAAGAAACCTACCCATTCCAACAGACAGAATTGTGGGCATTTGACCATAAGTGAGAATCATCCATGCTGGTAGGGCAGTTCTATTAGGACTTGTTTGAAATGGACGCAAGTTGTGTTTGAAGACTGCAGCTTCAGCCTGTCTCCAATGAATGCTGTTGTATATCATATTGTTGCGATGGATATTGTGCGTGCCATAGAATCTCTCAACTTCGCCGTTGAATTTTTTCCGAAAAAATATTTTGCAGAATGTTCTCCTGTGCCTGTTTAAGGTGCTCCATGCTGAACGGAACATATCCAGCTAGATGAAGTAGGCCCAGCTGAATGCACACTAGTGGAGAATCTGTTACTCCCTGGAAACATCAGATGTGTTGCTTTAAAAAAGCATATGGAAGTGATTTGAGAACAGAGTACTGTTAGTTAAAAACTAAGAACAGGCGAATAGTTATTTATGCAACAAGTGGATAATCTTGATGATAATGACACGAGTGAGTGTAGCACGCCCGGTAGTGGCAGGAGTATCATATTAAGATTATCCACAAGTTAGATACAACTTTTTATGTAGTCTTAGCATTATAACCTGTAGGAAATAAATCATGAAATTATTCGGCATCCATAGTCGACGTGAGAGCGCCTTCATATGTTCGTAATTGAGACGATAACTTCTCTCCGTGTATTTAATTTGTTATTACCTGGTTTGTTGAAGCGATAAACAAAACAGTGCCCGTGCATGCGTTACCTTCTTGGGAGAGCAGTGATCAGGTGTGGTGTGTGATGTAGCCTATCATCATCAGAGTATGGGGACTAATAGAGTCAGATCTGAATTATTCTATATTAAAGCATCATCTTTGACCGGAGAAGAGAATATCACACAATTGGTCCAGCTTCTCTCTATAACGCAAGACAACATTAAAAAGGGTTGAATCAAGGGCTACCTGGAACCTAAGCTCCCCTCCTTAAATAGGGAAAGGTGCCAACCGAGTGAATCTTCTCTCCATGGGGCTTTCCATTAGCGCCATACCTGTAGTCTACGTTACGTAGACACGCGTCAACGCCAAAGAGAAAGATTACGGACAAACCTCGATGGGACCGACAGGATTTTGCACGCCGTCAGCAGCTCTCCACGCTAATATTGGAGGATATTGATGCGTCTCACAAATTCGCACAGGCATCACCGCCCAGACATATAATCCATTTTACAATTAAGCCGATACCGCAACTATTGTAAAACGCAAACAGTTCATATCACCTGATACACTCACGTGGGTAGTATATTCTGATGTCTCAAATTAGCTGAAGTTAAGGGACCCTAGGACTGAAATTTCAATTATCTATATTTTTATAGGTATAAAATTAATACTTTGCAAAATTAAGGGTGTTTATGTTATAAACTACCACACAAAGTTCCAATACAATCTGTTTTATAGTTCTGAGGAAATTAATTATTCAATTTATTCACAATGCAAAAATACCTTAATATTCAAGATACTCGATGAGTATCAAAAACTAAAATATCACAACAGTTTTATTATTTTATAAACTCCAATTACCCAATTAACACCATAAATCTCTGTCGGGAAGAAAAACATAATTACATTTAGATTAATTAATTTCTTTGCTTCGATGGACATCCAAAATATATTCTTAAATTTTTTGAGTATTTAATTTTTTAAAGCTAAACAAATTTTCAGATTTTGAAACCAAAGACTGAAGTTGAAGTCACATAAATGGAGCACAAGCTGGAAAAGTTTTCAGGAGTGTAGCACAAAATTTAATGCGCATGGAGCACATAATGTATTAAAAATTTTGTTGTTAGCTAATGCTGGATTTATGACAATGAAGTCATTAATCCTCTTGCTCTCCAATGTAGAAGAGAACAATAGCAGTAATAGAAACCGCTTTTTAGAGAGCACCATATTTGTATGTTTTGGCGGTTACATTGCTCTCTCGCAACCCCCAGAATGCCTAGAGGACCACACCTGTCGTTGGTTTACGGGTCTCACCGACCTGACCGGGAGAATTATCAAAATAAATTCACCGACCAATCAGAGGAGTATTACATGCCATGACAGGTCAGCATGTTAGGGGTTAAGAGTTTATAGAGAAATTAGAGAAATGGAAAGGTTGGAAAATCAAAGACTCCGTAGCCCTCGGGAACCCTAAGAGCATTAGGGTTGGAAGAAAATGTAAAGTAGAAAAACAAATTTTTCTACACACGTGCATCATTATCATGAGTTAGATAACCTGTCTGGCCTAAAATTGGCCTGCTGCATACGTCACATCTTCCATCGCTTGTCTAGTACTCTCGCTTCTCAGAATCATACCTTAACCATTTCTTTCCACTGAATTTGGTTATTTTTGAGGCCTTTTTGGCCCATATTTTGTTCAAATACTGCCGAAAATGTAAGCAGAAAATGGGCGTTTAAGTGTAGCGCAAATAGCATTTAAAGCCTGCGCTGGACTTTCAAAAATGGCGGACTCTAAAAAGTTTCACTGCCAACCGATGACTGAAGGTTTGGGGAACATTTGTATGCATAAACCTAAAAATCGGCAGTTTGGTAACTTTTTGGTTGTTTTTCATTCCCAGGGTCTGGGAAGATGAATAGATTCTTACTGGATGGAAGTGTGATAGCAGCGAACTCTACTACAACCAACGAAGCCGCGAGGTCACATCCTTCATTGACTGGACTAGAGCTCGTTGCTACATCGCTTTCATCCAGTAGAAATCGATTCATATCTAACTTTAGTCAATCAGAGACATCATAATATCTTCCCCATGTGGAGTAAATTGCGTTATAGGAGATGGTTTTGCTTTACTGCTGAGAAAACCTTAGTTACAATCTCAGTTTAATTATAAAATGGACTATAACCATTGCCCTGCTGAGTTCAACTCCCTTCCAGGAGGTGCTCAAATGTTCGGCCCTACATACTTCCGATAAGGTAACGTGAATTGTGATAATGGGTTAGGAAATATATCATTTTTATTATTGAAACCTGTGCCATAATGAGCCAATTATGCACGATACTTAGTACAGTAACAACCTGCTTATAATGCTCAGGGTTGCCAACCTGTACGATAATTATGGGGGTATACGATAATTTGAATGTTTGTACTCATGGTTGTCAACCCGTACGATAATTATGGGGGTGTACGATAATTTAGATACCGCCAAAATATCATTTTCACTGATTCGTCACACCAGAGAAATGAAATTAATTACAAATAACGACACCACTTTTGCCCTCATGGCCTGTCTCCACCCCTCTAAGGCAAGCATTTCATATCCTACTAAGTCTTCTACCCTTTATTCTCTTGTTGCCAGTGTGCCCAGATCTAGTAATCTCAATAAAGAAAGCACTGTTCAGAAAATGTATGATCAATGGAAAAAACTCGGAATACGTGATGTTCCTTGTGAAATAAAGAACATGCCTGAACCTGCCAGTTTCTGGTGTGCTGTTAAGCACATGTGTCACCTTGGTGGAAATCCTGATTTCAAAGAACTGGCAGAGGTTGCGTTATCAGTGATCTCATTGCCCCACGGAAACACTTCTTGTGAAAGAGTTTTTTTCCAAACTAGGTTCAATAAAAACCAAAATTAGAAACAGATTGGCGCTAGATACGGTAAATGGACTTCCGTCGTCTCAGCTTATGAAAGAATGTGGTGGGTTCGAAAATCTGTAAGCCACCGAGATGTTAAAGTTTATCTCAACAACAAATTTGTATAATGCTGCAACAGTTGAAGATGATGAACTTTCAGATGAATAGTGCGAGAAACATAAGTACTAAAGTTGTAATACTGATTGAGATCATCAATCTTGTAAGTGGATACCATAAATATCAATACTATTACATTTTCACAAGTGCTATGCTGATACACTTATTGTGGTAGCATTTGGTTTATGATGTACGATAATTTTGAATCCAAATCTATAATTTTGAGTGGCCGGTATACGATAATTTTACTTTTAAACATTGGCAACCCTGATAATGCTAGGCTTGCATAAAATATGTTTTTGTTAAGCTATTCAAACTTTTAATGTTTGTGTTAAAATGCGTGTTGCTCGAAAGAACATATTGCACAAAAGTAATGACAATGTTCTACCTATAAAATGATTCTGCAACCAATCAGTGTCCATCACATACTACATAAGGCTACAAAATAAGAGATGTCTCGCCTAATGTGGGTGAGTTAAAAGTATAGAATATTGGCCATAACATTTTAGATATTCTAATAGTCCTTAATAAATTAAGAAACTTTTAATTAAACTATTTTTCTAAAATTAAAAATTGAGAATTTATAGGTATTGAAATTTCATTTAGCACACTAAATGAAGCAGAGGAAGAAACATTGGAATAATGTACTAGAATAACATTGACACAATCTTTCCTTTGTATAACCTTGTGGAAATAAGGTAAAGCAATTTATGTCTGTCCTGTGGCACTATGGCCCTTTCGAGTGTTGCCTTGGTTTACCGCCCGGCCGCTGGATCCCCGACCTCTGCTCACTACAGGCGTCATGAGCGGGGTCCAGTGGTGGAGAGTGGGACGTGGTCAGCGCCCCGAGCCCTCCCGGCCAGTATATATGGTCTTCGTAACCGGAGTTGGTCATATTGAGGAACTAGGATGGGTCATCAGCCCGAAGCCTGGTGTGAGAGCGAGGAAGAGGATGATAGCAAGATGATGGCGAAAGATGATAGGAAAGGTGATGATGGAGCAACTGGTGAAATTATGGCCGGGGAAAACGGAGAACCCGAGAAAAACCCGCCCCTACGCCGGTGTGTCCACCACACGTCCCACACGCGGAAGCCTGGGGCTGAACCCGGGTCACTTTGGTCACGGTCTAACTATTCGGCCACGGTGCGGCTCCAAAGTAATTTATGGTGAGTATTAATTGTGAACAGAACCGCAGGAGGCCAAGAATACAGTTGTAAAAAACTAACCAAGCTCTAATTATGGTTGGATACGGTTCGACATGATAATAGAATGACAACTCCAGAAGGGAAGTGTAATTTGTTTAATCGTGTGAATAAATATAGAAATGTAACACAACACAATCCACAGGGTCAAAAATTTTAAAGAAGTCTAAAGCAACAGGAACCGTGAAGAAGAAAAAAAAAAAGTGATGTGTTGCACTCATATGACTTTCCTTACTCTTGTACTAACTACTCTTATTCCTCTGTCTTCTTCATGTTACTGGAGATAAACATTTGCAGTAATTATCTTACTGGTAATTTTCTTGTATGTACAAGGGGAATAAGGGAATACAGTAGCCTTTGAGTGATACTCAAATCTTTTAAAGCTGGTCGATGTTTCAGCACTTTGAATTCCGTTGTCTTTGTACGGCCAAGATGTTAAAAAAGTGAATAAGGACCTTCCATTTGAGAAAGGTTTAAGCATTTCAAAACTCACTCAAATATCAAGGAATATCTCCAAAATAGTTCACCCAACAAAAAAGTTCATTTGGACATAACGTGTGTGTTCTAATGAGGTCTATATTTTTGCATAATAAGATTTTGTCTATCTCTTACGGTTTACCAACTATGCCAATTTCATCAAGGATTAACAGGACTACATAGGCTATAGCCAGAAAATTCATTTTATTTGCCATAAAATATCTTAAGTATGAGGTTTTTATAAAAATCGTTTAAGCCATGTATGAGAAAACCAAAATTTTTTAAATAGGGTAGTTTAGGGTGAAGGAATTTTCTTCGAAAACTTCATGTTTCATCCTTGAATGATATTAAACTTAAATGCCAAGTTTGGTATTTAGCCAACTTTTCATTTTTGAGTTATGCTATTCAGACACACACATTCACAGACACACACACACACACACACACACACACACACACACACACACACACACACACACACACACACACACAGACACACACACAGACACACGGACATTGTTCTAAAAATGTTTTTTCTGATTCAGGGGGCCTCAAAACTTATTTCCGGTGGAATCTCCACATCGAAATTTTGGGTCGAATACAATACTTCCCCTCTTTACTATACGGAGTACCGAAAGTAAAAAGATGGAAGAATAAGAATTGCTCTAATTGATGAAAATTCTCTTTATGTGTTACTATCTTTTCAAGAAAATCCACACACACTCACAAGGCACATAGCAAGGGATTACAGGCTCAGTCAACCAGGCATCTGAAATTGATACATCAGTAAATTAAAAATTATCATGTAGCTTTGAAATCAACAATTCTCAGAAAGTTATTATTGTGCATTATTCCAATGTTTCTCTTTGTGGCTCATTAAGTGTGTTAACACTTCTGTGCTTTATAAATTCTCAGGTTTTCAGTTTAGAAAACAGTGTTTTGAACAAAAGTTTATTTATTTATTAAAGATTATCACCCCAGTAATCCTGTGGCACAGCAGCCCATCCGGGTCAAGTTTACCGCACGACTGCTGCATCCCCCACTCTGCCAGTGCACTCCTGCTTCGGAGGGCGCCACTTGTACGCGTTACGGCTTGCCCGTCCTCCTGTACAGTCCAGTGGGCAAAAGGTGAACAATGACAGATCTCATGTTGACATTTTCTCTGTGTGTATAACTGTATTGGATGTATATTCATACCATAAAAAAATCAAATATATTCACAAATGCTTTAAAATACAGTACATTTGAGCATTTCTCTGAAAATTATATTATTCCGCGATGTCTCCCTCACTTGCTGTGTCGGTCTCGGATCCGGTGGTCATTTCTTCTCCAGACTCGTCACTGCTGTCCAGTCCTTGATTGATTATTATCCTTTATATTTCTTCTTCCATAAGCGCATCTCTTTTCCAATACGTTTCTTGAATATCTTTCACCTTCTGAACAGAGGTTTTCCAGTCATTTACTGTTATTGCTCCAGTAGCATCATGTGTTAAAGTTTTGTGTTGACAGAGAAACATGGACCACACTATTGTCGGCAACATTTCTTTTATTAAATTCCAGACTAGTTCGATAGGGTTCAAGTTCGGATGATAAGCTGGTAATCTAAGTGCTGTAAAGCCAGCATCTGCGAATAATTTGTCAACGGAGCATGTTTTCTTTGGTTTGTGCTGTTTGCGTGAATGACAAGTTCGGCTTTAGTTATTTCCGCGTCAAATGGTATATTGTTGTTCCGTAACCATTCTTGTAGTTTTGACTTTAAATTGTTGTTTGAGGGTATGTTATTGTCTTCTTCATTGTGATAAGGAGCATTGTCAACCACAGCAATGCTGTTTTGCGGTAATCCAGGTATAAGTTGGTTTTGCACTCACTTGGATTAGTTTTCGTAGTTCATTTCGTTAAGCTAATCTGATACCTTGGATTTGGAATCGTAAAAGAGGCAAGCACCTGGAATAAGACCCATTTGCCAGCCAGCATGCACGATAATAAGACGCTGCCCAGCCTTGTCATTTGCATACACTTCTCAAACATCGTCACTCTACCATCACTTAGAAACTGTGTAGTGCCTATGAATCCAGGTTTCATCCATGTATATCACTGGCTTATTTCCCCCGCTTTCATTTCTTCTAAACGTTCAAGAAATGATTCTCTTTAAGGCACTATATCTGGACATTCGCTCAGTACACTCCTTTTATTTTTACACCTTATAAATCGAAATGCAATAGATTTCACTATTTTTCTAAGTGTTTCTTTACCCCCCGTGAAATTAATCTCTTTCTTGCAAAAGCTGAATGATTTTCGTAGCGTAAGAATTTCTGTTTTAACCTCGTAATAATCCTGATAATTTCTCCTAATGATGCACTTGTCCATTTCGCCCAAAATGATTTAATTTACAGGAGGTTGACCAATCTTACGAGGTGGTTTTATTTTGCTCGCCCCACTTTCTTCAAGCCTGTCCTCTTTCCTAATCTTGCATACTGTTGTCTCACTGCAGCCAGTAGAAGCGACAGCACGTTCAGTAGCATTTGTAATAGCTATTATTTTACCTTTTGTTCTCTTCGTCACAAAACTTAACATTATAAATAACACGCCACGCTTTCTCGTGAGGAATTTTATTTCCTTTACGTTCCGTCACTAGCATAATCACTGTGAACACTACGCTGCACGTTAATATATCAGACTGTACAGCATTTCGTGACGTTTCGTATCGTCACCACGTTAGTTCGCCTGCTTGCCGCTTCCCATGCAGGACTGCACCCGCCTTGGTCGGGTTATACATGTCATGTCATGTCATGTCATGTCATGTCATGTCATGTCAGGTCAGGTCAGGTCAGGTCAGGTCAGGTCAGGTCAGGTCAGGTCAGGTCAGGTCAGGTCAGGTCAGGTCAGGTCAGGTCAGGTCAGGTCAGGTCAGGTCAGGTCAGGTCAGGTCAGGTCAGGTCAGGTCAGGTCAGGTCAGGTCAGGTCAGGTCAGGTCAGGTCAGGTCAGGTCAGGTCAGGTCAGGTCAGGTCAGGTCAGGTCAGGTCAGGTCAGGTCAGGTCAGGTCAGGTCAGGTCAGGTCAGGTCAGGTCAGGTCAGGTCAGGCCAGGCCAGGCCAGGCCAGGCCAGGCCAGGCCAGGTCAGGTCAGGTCAGGTCAGGTCAGGTCAGGTCAGGTCAGGTCAGGTCAGGTCAGGTCTGGTCAGGTCAGGTCAGGTCAGGTCAGGTCAGGTCAGGTCAGGTCAGGTCAGGTCAGGTCAGGTCAGGTCAGGTCAGGTCAGGTCAGGTCAGGTCAGGTCAGGTCAGGTCAGGTCAGGTCAGGTCAGGTCAGGTCAGGCCAGGTCAGTTCAGGCCAGGCCAGGCCAGGCCAGGTCAGGTCAGGTCAGGTCAGGTGATGTGATGTGATGTGATGTGATGTGATGTGATGTGATGTGATGTGATGTGATGTGAGGTGAGGTGAGGTGAGGTGAGGTGAGGTGAGGTGAGGTGAGGTGAGGTGAGGTGAGGTGAGGTGAGGTGAGGTGAGGTGAGGTGAGGTGAGGTGAGGTGAGGTGAGGTGAGGTGAGGTGAGGTGAGGTGACGTGACGTGACGTGACGTGACGTGACGTGACGTGACGTGACGTGACGTGACGTGACGTGACGTGACGTGACGTGACGTGACGTGACGTGACGTGACGTGACGTGACGTGACGTGACGTGACGTGACGTGACGTGACGTGACGTGACGTGACGTGACGTGACGTGACGTGACGTGACGTGACGTGACGTGACGTGACGTGACGTGACGTGACGTGACGTGACGTGACGTGACGTGACGTGACGTGACGTGACGTGACGTGACGTGACGTGACGTGACGTGACGTGACGTGACGTGACGTGACGTGACGTGACGTGACGTGACGTGACGTGACGTGACGTGACGTGACGTGACGTGACGTGACGTGACGTGACGTGACGTGACGTGACGTGACGTGACGTGACGTGACGTGACGTGACGTGACGTGACGTGACGTGACGTGACGTGACGTGACGTGACGTGACGTGACGTGACGTGACGTGACGTGACGTGACGTGACGTGACGTGACGTGACGTGACGTGACGTGACGTGACGTGACGTGACGTGACGTGACGTGACGTGACGTGACGTGACGTGACGTGACGTGACGTGACGTGACGTGACGTGACGTGACGTGACGTGACGTGACGTGACGTGACGTGACGTGACGTGACGTGACGTGACGTGACGTGACGTGACGTGACGTGACGTGACGTGACGTGACGTGACGTGACGTGACGTGACGTGACGTGACGTGACGTGACGTGACGTGACGTGACGTGACGTGACGTGACGTGACGTGACGTGACGTGACGTGACGTGACGTGACGTGACGTGACGTGACGTGACGTGACGTGACGTGACGTGACGTGACGTGACGTGACGTGACGTGACGTGACGTGACGTGACGTGACGTGACGTGACGTGACGTGACGTGACGTGATGTGATGTGATGTGATGTGATGTGATGTGATGTGATGTGATGTGATGTGATGTGATGTGATGTGATGTGATGTGATGTGATGTGATGTGATGTGATGTGATGTGATGTGATGTGATGTGATGTGATGTGATGTGATGTGATGTGATGTGATGTGATGTGATGTGATGTGATGTGATGTGATGTGATGTGATGTGATGTGATGTGATGTGATGTGATGTGATGTGATGTGATGTGATGTGATGTGATGTGATGTGATGTGATGTGATGTGATGTGATGTGATGTGATGTGATGTGATGTGATGTGATGTGATGTGATGTGATGTGATGTGATGTGATGTGATGTGATGTGATGTGATGTGATGTGATGTGATGTGATGTGATGTGATGTGATGTGATGTGATGTGATGTGATGTGATGTGATGTGATGTGATGTGATGTGATGTGATGTGATGTGATGTGATGTGATGTGATGTGATGTGATGTGATGTGATGTGATGTGATGTGATGTGATGTGATGTGATGTGATGTGATGTGATGTGATGTGATGTGATGTGATGTGATGTGATGTGATGTGATGTGATGTGATGTGATGTGATGTGATGTGATGTGATGTGATGTGATGTGATGTGATGTGATGTGATGTGATGTGATGTGATGTGATGTGATGTGATGTGATGTGATGTGATGTGATGTGATGTGATGTGATGTGATGTGATGTGATGTGATGTGATGTGATGTGATGTGATGTGATGTGATGTGATGTGATGTGATGTGATGTGATGTGATGTAATGTAATGTAATGTATGTATGTATGTACCTACGTACGTACGTACTTACGTGTGTGCGTGTGTACGTGTGTACGTCTGTATGTGTGTATGTGTGTATGTGTGTATGTGTGTATGTGTGTATGTGTGTATGGGTGTATGGGTGTATGGGTGTATGGGTGTGTGTGTGTGGGTGTGTATGTGTGTATGTGAGTATGTGTGTATGTGTGTATGTGTGTATGTGTGTGTGCGGGAGGGGGGGGGTGCGTGCGTGCGTGCGTGCATGCATACATGCATGCATGCATGTATGTATGTATATTGTTTCCAAATATAACTTTCGTATAACTTATTACACGCTTTAAAAATAAAATAACCAGTTTAGAAACAATGTATATAAAATCCCTTCTTTTCACGTTATTATAATTAATGAAAGCAGTTTCTTTAGTCAAATTTTCGTTAATATTATTTACCTAAAAGTTTTCAGCTAAGTACGTTGTTGATTATCATCATCATCCTTAGTCTGATGAGAATTTCAAAGTGAGCAACACTAGGATTTTGCTAACTCAAGGTGCAATTTGAATGAAAGAGCACTGAAAAACATATTTATAAAAGCAATTGGCTGTAATGATAGAGCTGTAGTCTGGTAGTTCAATGTAATGAGTAACTGCAGCGTCACTTTTACGAGTCAGAGAGTGAGTAGGTGGCTGGGTGGGTAAGTGAGTGAGTTAGTGAGTGAGCGAGTGAGTGAGAGTGAGTGAGTGTGAGTGAGTGAGTGAGAGTGAGTGACTGAGAGAGAGTCAGTGAGTGAGTCAGTGAGTGGGTGAGTGAGTTAGTGAGTGAGCGAGTGAGTGAGTGAGTGAGAGTGAGTGAGTGTTTGAGTGAGAGGGTGAGTATGTGAGTGTGTGTGAGTCAGTGAGTGGGTGGGTCAGTGAGTGAGTGAGTGAGTCAGTGAGTGAGTGTTTGAGTGAGAGAGTGAGTATGTGAGTGTATGAGTCAGTGAGTGGGTGGGTCAGTGAGTGAGTGAGTCAGTGAGTGAGTCAGTGAGTGAATGAGAGTCAGTGAGTGAGTCAATGAGTGAGTGAGTGTGTGAGTGAGTGAATCAGTGAGTAAGTGAGTGTGAGTGAGTGAGTCAGTGAGTGAGTGTGTGAGGAAGTGAGTCTGTGAGTGAGTGTGTGAGTCAGTGAGTGATTGGGTCAGTGAGTGTGTGTGAGTCAGTGAGTGAATTAGAGTGAGTGAGTCAGTAAGTGAGTGAGTGAGTGAGTGTGTGAGTGAGGATGTGAGTGAGTGAGTCTCCGAATGAGTGTGTGAGTCAGTGAGTGAGTGGGTCAGTGAGTGAGTCAGTGAGTGGTTCTGTGAGTGAGTGAGTGACAGTGAGTGAGTGAGCGTGAGTGAGAGTGAGTGAGTGGGTGAAGTTTAAGGGCCCCTTGACAGCTAGGTCATTAGCGCCAGTCTTACGAGTGTAAGCACTAACATTTATTACCGCAATAGTTCTGTGTTAATTTTCAAAATGTTCAGCGTCTGTCAACATCTAATCCTTGAATTAAGCTCAGTTTTAAGGGAAAAGAAACCAAAATGCACAAATTCGGATTATTAGCACAGTTTGTGGTAGCCTACCTAACATCAGACATTTTGTTTCTGATTTGTAGAATTTGATGCATTACTGATAAGTTAAATTGTTTTTTACACTGTATGATCTTCTAGAGTTCAATTATTTATCTTAGAGACTGTGAATGACACACTCTATTTGAATACACTATGAGTTTTAGGCTATGTTGAACCCCATACAATATCATTTCAGTTCTAGCTCTGCCGAGCGAAGGATCCCGGATTAGATTCACGATTGAACTCTATGAATGTTTTTGTAAACAAGCTTTCTCGCAGTGACCGGAGTCTGGTGTGTGACTGTTCATGTACTTGTATGTTTTTGGTTGTGTAATAACCTCTTCGCCCATCAAATTAAACAATTCAGGATTGCTACTGGGCAAAACCCTGAATAAACGTGCCAAGTCATATACAGTTATATGATAATCTACAATCAGCTTAATTGTATGGCACCAATAAGTACTGCAACTTTAACAACGTTTAAAAGCAATGCAATTTTCCTAACACATTTCTAGTTCCATCATATTCTTGCCCATAGTTATCTTCTATGGTTCAGAATTTAAATCCCAAAAGTCCGTGGAAATCATTTATCAGCTGACACAGCAACTTCAAATGGAGGTACATATGTATATGACTCAATGACAACTTGCGGAGGGAAACTTAGCACCTCGACTGAAAGGCAATCTTTTGTCTCTGTGCTCTTGATGGAACATCCCCGGGAGGGATGAAGTTAATAGATTCAAACACGACAGAGCAGAGGGCAGGGTCCCTACATTTTCCGAGTTATATGCACCTCGGCGGAGGCTGGCTCAACCCGGTCCTTCTTCTACTCCTCCGGCTCCCCCCCCCCCTTCCACGGGCTTGTACCGTTCCATGGGGGCCGCCAAAACCAGTAGACTTCCAATCCAGGGGACGACATTTCCAGAGAGCATTTGTTCCCCCTGCCGTGCTACAGCCACGAAGCTCGGTGACGCTTCCAACCCTGAAAGAAGCTAACGGGATGACGGGTGAAATGAAATAATGTAACGAAATGTACGGACCGGAAACTCGAAGGACAGGGAAAGCCTTCTCAGCATTTGCCTGGCAACCAGGGGAAACCTCCGAAAAAACCCATGGGCCAGGAAGTTCGGCCTAGGGCATCGAACCCTCGACCTCCGGAATGCGGACCACAGACGTTACCGCCCGAGTCATCCCAGTTGGTTAAATCCCAATAGTCTGTGGAAAACATTTATCAGCTGTCACAGCGATTTCAAATTTATGCTCTCAAAAAGAAGTTAAATTCCTATGATGCTAATTCGCTAGGTTAGGCATTAAGGGTTAAGGGATTTGCATTTCGTAATAGGTAAACTAGATTTTCAACACACATCACGTACTTCATTAGTCGAACTTGTTGCGCCCCAAAGTGAAATCTATTGGTTTCAAAAATTCTACTTTTGGGCTAATATGACGGAAGAAATGTGCCTCACTAAAAAAAGAAATTAATACTGCTAAAAAGAATTACTTTAATAATTTCTTAGAAAAAATGGATTATAGGACATATGGTAACAAGGCTCATAAGTTCATAAAAAATGTCAAGGATAGGAAAGAAAACAACAGCACACCTGTCATACACAACAATAAAATATTAACAAATGATACAGCCATAGCCGAAACATTCAATAAATATTATGCTAATTCACATAAAGTAACAAGAAGTAATAAAAAGGAACGTAAAGAATTTAACAAATATTTGAAACAAGAAAGAGAATGTGATCCTAACACTCAGTGCAATATCTTTTTTCAAAATTTTAATATGCAAGAACTAAACATTGGAATTAATAATCTAAAAAAAAAAAAAGTCTCCTGGACCTGATCACATACATCCAGAGTTCATAAAAAACCTTGGAAAAACAGCAAAACAATAACTACTAAAACTCTACAATCTATCCTGGAAAACCACTGTACCTGCTGAATGGCGAAAGGCAATAATTGTCCCACTCTTGAAGAAAGACAAAACAGCGTCAGAAATAAAAAATTATAGACCAATAGCTCTTACTAGCATAATAGCAAAAGTGATGGAAAGAATGGTGTCAAACAGGTTAAATTGGTTTCTAGAATCAAAAAATTTAATTTCCCCATGTCAACCTGGATTTAGAGAGTTCCACTCTACAAATGAACAAGTCTTACTTCTCAGTCAAGAAATCAAAGACTTCTTCAATAGAAAAGAAGATAATTTATCAGTTTTTATTGATTTCCAAAGTGCATATGATTCTATATGCAGAACAAAACTACTAAAGAAAGTAAGAAAAATAGGGATACAAGGTGTAATTTCCTAACACAACGCTTTATTGCAACCAGATATGGAAGAAACATATCTAAATACAAACAAGTACACCGTGGCTTACCACAAGGCGCAGTGCTCAGCACAACACTTTTTAACATATTTATTAACGATCTGCCACAACAAATACAAGAATCAGGTGTGAAGTGTGCACTATTTGCTGATGACTTAGTAATGTGGACTTCAAAACCAAAAAGCAAAAGTACAGAACTAGAAAAAACCATGCAACAATCCTTAACCAAATTACAAAGGTGGACCAAAGAAAATTTAATGACTGTTAATACAACAAAATCAAACTACCAAATCTTTTCACTAAGAAAAAAGCCACTAAAAATAAAACTAAATTTTGAGGGTCAACAATTACCAGAAACAAAGGAAGCAAAGTATTTAGGAGTTACATTTGATACTAAACTTACATGGACCAAACAAATAGAAAATGCAATACAAAGAGCAGAGAGGCGCCTTTCACTGTTAAAACGTCTAACAGGAATGAAGTGGGGATGTTCCAGAGCAACTCTTAACACAACACACAATGTATATATAAAGTCTTTATTTACTTACTGCAGCGAAGTTCTTGTAACAGCAAACACAAAAAAGATTCAAATCTTTCAAAACAAAAGTCTGAGATTAATTACAGGTGCTATCAAAACCACACCAATAGCAGCTATGGAAATACTAACCAACCAATGCCCCATTGAATATGAAATAGAAAAGGCGGCTCTTATTCAACACGAAAAGTTGATCAGACTCCCATTCAATACATGGCACAAGAGAAATTTTACACACACACTAAAGATTCAGGAGAGCTTTCTTTCCAAAATTCAAGACATCAAGAAGAATGTATACCTTCCTAATTCAAAGGAAAACTTCATATCTAAAGTCAATCCGACACAAACATTAGACAGCACATATTATTTACACCTGACAGAAGAAGTTAAGAAAAGTGATACTCCAACTAGTGTTCTAAAATTATTGGTATTAGAGACAATCCATACTAGATTTCCAGAACACGAATGGCTCCATATTTATACTGATGGATCATTAATATCAAACCAAGATGGAGCAGGTGCTGGAGGCACATGTCACCTCTTTTCCTATTACAAATCTTTAAGTTATGGAACTACGAACTTTGATGGAGAAATTGAAGCAATTCGAATGGCCCTACAAAATCTTTTGTACAGAATTTCACATGTTCAGCAAGCAGTTATTCTCTCAAATTCCAAGGCAGCAATTATAGCAATTACTTCCAAGTTGTCACCAAAAAACCAAACAATTATAGAATGTTGGAAAATACTTACCCATCTAACAGCGCATCAAAAACACCTCTTCCAATGGATACCAGCTCACTGTGGACTGAGTGGTAATGAGAAAGCTGATTTTCTTGCAAAAAAGGGTACCGGCAATGTGCAGAAATCTATAGTTAATCTACCATTTTATGCAGCTAAAAGATTAGTCAACTCTGAATTCAAAAAAATTATTGAAAAATATTACTATGAAAAATGAAAAAATAAAAGATGGGAACTACCAAACATTCAAACAGTAATTCCTGAGTATCCTCGAAAAACAGCCGTTGCAACCTTCAGGTTGATTACAGGACATGATTGTCTTGCAAAACATTTAAACAGAATTGGGATATATTCTTCACCACTCTGTCCTCTATGTGATCTGCAAGAGGAAATGAATCGATACCAGCTTCAAATATGCCCGGCCACTTCTAATGCCCTATCCATCAGTGAAAAATATTGGAGAGCAAGAGGATTAATGACTTCATTGTCAGAAATCCAGCATTAGCTAACAACAACAACTTTTGGGCTATATTAATTTTCGTATAGGAATCAGAGAACATTGTATTGTGATGTGAGATAGCTTGAAGATTTTCGAATACAGAGGGAGGTTGCTGTGTATTTGCAACTTTAGAGTATGAACATCTAAATCTAAAGAACTACAAATTGTGCAAATAATCGTAAATGTTACCTTCATTGGGAAGGATGTAGACAAGTAATTTCTGAATAAATGAATAAATTACTTTCACGAATTGAAATTTCGATAGAGCTAGAACTGAAACAAATATGCAAAGAAAAAATTCAATGCTCTCTTGAAATGACTTAAAATAAGTAATATCTAGTTTATAAAATTAAAAAGCGTCGTATACCTACTCCCATCACGTTTAAATGATTACTTCAATTAAGGGTAGCTTTAAGCGTATTCCTTTATACAGTTTTAAATATGCACGTTTTTCACCAAGTAAAATTTTCCTCTGTTATAACAATGTTCCCAGTTTCAGAAATTTATTTAGTCTTCCCTCCTTTAATTTATACTCTGGTTGTAACTTTCAAGGGGATTAGCGCAAGTGGCGATTGCAATTGCCAGCAAGCTGTGGTTTGCATGTAAGTGTTTTACATGTGCATTACAAATATGTGCATAATATTTGCCATTGACACTGCACTTTACAACATTGCGCAATCTGGGTCATCGAGTACCAAAAATGGGTTGTTGGTAGCCCTTGGCAAAATATTACGAGGATGAACATATTCACAGTGTATAATGTGCCGAAAACAGGGCTTTTTATTACAGTAGGAGTACTTCATGAATGCCTGCATTAAATAGTCTTCCGAGTGACACTACGTTCGGAAGGAGTTTGAAGCCTCTCTGGAACGAAGTCATCATATCCAGCTGCAGTCCAGGAGTAGGTACCAAAGTTTGCTAAAAGTGGAGAACGTTCCTGTTGTGCAGAATACACATCAGCAATAAAATTGAATCACTTAACGATTGTGTGAACTGATAGTCGTTTAAGATACTATGATCTTCAATTCACTTCAACACCACCTTCAACTGTCCGAAGAATAACACATTAGGTAGCTGACTGAAAGATGTGCATCCAGAAGGGATAGTATTGACTGTATGCACCATGTTTTGAGGTCGGATAGCATCGATGTGAGTACTATGATATTTTTACCCGATTGCAAAATTTGGAACTAATTATTTTTGGGGACATAAGTCGCAAGGGCGTTGCTCTGTCATTTCGACCATAGGTTACACTGCAGATGTCGGTCTGGGTGGCTCAGTTGATAAGACGCTGGCCTACTGATCCCAAGGTCACGGGTTCAAACCCGACCCAGACCGATGGTTTTTAAGTTTGCTTAAAAACGACAGCTCCATGTCAGTAGATTTACTGGTATGTAAAAGAGCTCCTGCGGAACGAAATTCCGGCACACTAGCGACGCTGATGTGATCCTGGCAATTGACAGCGTCGTTAAACAACAAAATAATTTAATTTTGCAATTTACTACATTAGCTAGAGAGAAACTGATTACGAGGACTATAGTTATTACACTCATGATATCATGTTAGGTATTGTCCATTGATAGTGGAATATCGAATCTTCGTAGCTTACAACGTTATACTTAGTCTGTACATATTTGCAATCAGCACCTCAAACATATCCATACAAACCAAACAAAACCTAACCAAATTGCGATCGTAACTTGCGCTAACTCCCTTGTAAGAAGATAGTGACGAACTTCCGTACTTACCTTCCGTAATTAGTTTACAATTGGGGCATAATGGGCGCTTTGAGTCAACGTTTAAACAAAGAGTACCGCGAGATAGAACTGACATACAGAATGAGAATGAGGCCAACGTAAGCTGGTAGGCCTTGCAAGCCGCAGTGAAACCAAAGGATCCTGTGGTTCCGAGATTTACCTGAGGTTAGCTTAAGGTTAGTTACATCTGGATTCAAATTACGAACATATAACAGAGCATTTGCCACATCTAACATCGCTTTTCTCGCGGATTGCACTAATACAGCAGTTTATTTTATGCATGCATTTAAAAATATCGCGATTGCTTTATTATGTAAGTTCGTGTCTTTAAATGAGTTAGAGCTTTCTTAAATACTTGCATCTTCTCTTAAAGCCACTATCATATGCACTTCCCTTCCCTGAGTTACCAGTTTGTACCAAATTAACCAGAAGGTAAGTATAATAGTTTCACCAAAGAAAAAAAACAAAAAAAAAAACGGAGCAAAACAGTGACTTAGAAATAAGCAGCAGCAGTTGGAAATTACATATACTTCAAAAACCGAAAAATACTTTAAGATAAATAGAAGTGGAAATAAAATTGGCATAAAACAAGTTAAAGAACGCAGAAACTCCATACAGGAAAACCTAACCAATGATTTTATTGCAAAGTATACTAAATTGAGTAAGCCGGATTAAAAAGGTTTACAGCCAGTGCTTATCAGTGGCTGATTACGAAATAGCGTAAGTACGAAGAAAAAACAATTTCACTGTCGTGCAGTTATTATATAACCATAAAATAAATTAGACCTAAACCAAAACTTGATAATTACCCTGAAAACAAAAAAACCTATCCGTACTCTAATGAGAAAACTAATCAACTCATACATTACCAATTATATGCTCCTGATATCATCTTACTTACCTCTGATTACTAAGTTCACTTGAAGATTTCATTTCGGATATCTTACTTAACGTATTGAGTTTTAAATTCCCTGTAATTTGTATAATTAAAACGATAATACAGTAATTGTAAAATTTTCACAATTCTTCTTGTTGAAATAAAAGACTATCGTTTGCGTTAACAATTGAATATCGAAATATCTCGTGGCAACTCGAAAGCTTGTCATCTTTACAAGAGATAGTAGAAGCCTGTTTAGGCATTTTACAAGGATAATAGACCAGTGGGTAACTCTGTCGTTTAGTACAGCGACGAAAGCCGAAAGCTCGATATTTAGCGACGTTAAATTAATCAATGATGTTTATATTTTATTCACTAACACACACTGCAAGGATTTGCCTAATATATGAGTGTAATAATTACAAGCAGTGTTGAAAATGGATATTTTACTGTGGCTTGTAAATAAGTTAACATCTCTTTCATATTACCTATGGCCAACTGGGACAAACTTATGCTCTCCTCTAGTACACTGCATAGGTACCTATAGCGTTAGTACAAGGGCTTATGTAATAGGGAACATCTACAATATAGAGATTCGGAATATATATATAGGTATATAAATGGATGTGTATAAAGGTATGTAAAGGCTAATCTCCGAAACCGTTTGACCGATTACCTCAAAATTTGGCACGTACTATGTGTATTTTTCATGGAGAAGGCTTATGTGCTATCCATTTTACTATGCAGTGTATTGTATTCTCATGGTTTTCTCTACACCCTTTTCTTTTATGTGACACATACACATGTCCTTCTCTATTCGCCCTTCAGCATAAAATGAATACAATTTTCTATATGTTTGACATATAAATGCAACGTATTACGTTCACATGGTTTTCTCCACCTGCTTTTCTTTTACATATCACATTAACATGTCCTTCTCTACTTCTTCTTCTACAAACAATTCATACAATTTGCTAGCTGTTTGAAGTAGAAATGTAACCTATTACATTCACACTGTTTTCTGTACTCGCTTTTTTATGAACCACAATCACACGTCGTTCTCCACTCCCTCTTCTACAAAAAATTCATACAGGTTTCTATATGATTGAAATAGAAATAAAACGTATTACATTCACACGACTTCTACTCGCTTTTCTTTCTGTAGTATTTGAGGTTGTTTAACAGTGCGTTTGCATAGTGCATTCCCCAAGTTTAGATTTTTAAATTTATTTGTTTATTGATTATTTATTTTGCTTATTTTTTGTCCTTTATGGCATCCTAAGAGTTTAACTCTTTGTTTAAGCGTATTAAGTAATATTTTTTAAATAGAGTAAATCCACGGGCAGCTATCTACAAGTTTACATAATTGCTTATCCCTATTGGTCATATTACGTTAATACAGCTTTATACTCATAATTAGCTGCAGTCAGACGGATAGACCTCCAGTAACTGGAGCACAACACCTCACGTAGGTCATATTGGGTCCATTATAGTTCCGACGTGGCCTCTGGAAGGAAGGGCTGAAGGAGACACCCAAAGGACAACCAGGTGCACTGACAAGGACGGTATAACGATTACAACATGACAGCAATACTGCCGCGGTTAAATCGGTCTTAGTCATCCCTACCTGGGGATCCTGAGTGTATCAAAACACTCCTAGGAAGGAGGACTCAGTATCTTTTCAGAGAGCAAACTCCACCGTCCTGCCGTAACATACCAACCCCAGTCACTTGGTCCTACAATCCTAAAATAGATCAGGTGAAATAGACGAAAGAAAGTGATGAGGGCAGGAAATATTTGCTAGAGGGGGAACCATCCCAGAATTCGTCTACCCACTCGAGAAAACCAAGGTCAGAGTGCCTATCCCGACGGGACCTCCCCAATGCGAGCCTCACACGTTACCGCGGAACCTTCTCCCTCGGTATTCGTAGAATTGCACCTTTATACTTCATCTAATATAAATGAACACTACTTTGACTCGGTTGTCTCCTTAGCGCGGTGGTAGCGCTGCTGCTTATAAGGGAAACAGCTTACCGGCAGTTCCCAAGAGTTCAATATGGCCGATATTACACTAAACTGCAGTGGACATTACACTAAAAAGTAGTGCTGCCGACCAACACAATAAAAGCGTTATTTCGAACCTCAAATATCACAGGGCTAAAGTAACATGCTTTCAAACGATAATAATACTTGAGCATCCTTACCACTTAACACATGAACCTACTCACCTTCGTAAATCTTATTCTACAGTAACACTTTCGGAATTATTCCCTGACGCTAAATATCGTAATATATTTAATGCACTACTGTGTTGCAAACACAAAAATAAACACCTATTACTGCATATAATGTTCTAAAACAATTCAAGACAAAACTAAGCACGCACGAGCAATACAATGGCGTCCATAGATTAATACGGCGTCTAAAAAGAATCTTGTTTTAAAATCTATTGGTCGGGTTCAAAAATAAGGGCTTCTGTGGCAACATAACGGATGCAATAACACCAGTTATGGTCGTAGCTCTACCATGTTTATGTATTTACGAACAGTTGGCGGCACTAATGCAACCTAACAGATGGAATATCACAAATATAACCAGATCGCGCCATAATGGGGGGGGGGGGGGGGAGGGGTGTCCCACTTGACTCTTGGGGTATTCCAATAAGCTGTTTCCTCTATACCAGGCATGTCAAACAGCACTCGCCAAGTGTGAAAATATTCCCCTATTTTTCCTCCCTTCAAATCGGAGAGCGAGAAAAACAAAGCGAAAACCGGTTCTACTAGCGCGCGCTACTGCAGTTAAGAAGCGGTGGACTCCTCTCTTCACACCCTGGGAGTGATGTTTGACATGCCTGCTCTATACCAAGCGAGAGATCTAGGTTTGATTGCCGGTGGCGACATGGGAATTTTCTGCCTCTGGGAGACCTGGTCTTAGATGTACTCAGCCTCGTTAGATCACTGAGAAGCCAATTGGGGGGGGGGGGGGGGCTATTTGATAGAGAAGCAGCGGCGCCAGGTTACGAAGATCTCATACACCGGCCGGTAGGGGCCGAAGTGCTGACCATGTCCCACCCACCAGTGTTGCATGAGTTACGAAACTAGGTATCTATTATTACAACAATACAGCTAAAACAAAAAGGTCCACTGCGAATTCTTATGAGTTCTTTATTTGTTTTATAAAATACACATAAAAAGACTGCAAAATGATGTACTTGGTGGAAGTGGTGGTGATGGTGGCGGCGGCGGCGGTGGCGGCGGCGGCGGTGGTGGTGGTGGTCGTGGTGGTGGCGACGGCGGCGGTGGTGCTGGTGGTGGTGGTCGTCGTGGAGGTCGTGGTCGTAGTGGTGGTGATGGTGGTGGTGGTGATCGTGGTCGTGGTCGTAGTCGTGGTGGTGATGTTGGCGGTAGTGGTGGTGTTGGTGGCGGTGGCGGTGGTGGCGGCGGTGGTACGGTGGCGGTGGTGGTGGTGGTGTTGGTGGCGGTGGCGGCGGTGGTGGTGGTAATGGTGGCGGTGGTGTTGGTGGCGGTGGCAGCGGTGGTGGTGTTGGTGGCGGTGGCAGCGGTGGTGGTGGAAATGGTGGTGGGTGTGGTGGTGGTAATGGTGGTGGAGGTTGTAATGGTGGTGGTGGTAATGGTGGTGGTGGTGATAGTGGTGGTGGTGGTGATGTTGGTGGCGGTGGTGGTGGTAGTGGTGGTGATGCTGGTGGTGGTGATCGTGGTCGTGGTCGTAGTCGTGGTGGTGATGTTGGTGGTGCTGGTGGTGATCGAGGTCGTGGTCGTAGTGGTGGTCGTGATGCTGCTGGTGGTGGTGGTGTTTGGCGGTGGCGGCGGTGGTGGCGGTGGCGGCGGTGGTGGTGATCGTGGTCGTGGTCGTGGTCGTGGTGGTGATGGTGGTGGTGGTAGTGGTGGTGGTGATCGTGGTCGTGGTCGTAGTCGCAGTCGTGGTGGTGATGTTGGTGGTGGTGGCGGTGGTGGTGGTGTTGGTGGCGATGGCGGTGGTGGTGGTGATAATGGTGGTGGTGGTTGTAATGGTGGTGGTGGTAATGGTGGTGGTGGCAGTGGTGGTAGTGGTGGTGGTGGCGGTGGTGGTAGTGGTGGTGGTAGTGGTGGTGATCGTGGTCGTGGTCGTAGTCGTTGTGGTGATGTTGGTGGTGGTGTTGGTGGCGGTGGTGGTGTTGGTGGCGGCGGTGGTGGCGGTGGTGGTTGTGTTGTTGTTGTAGTGTTTAACGCCCGCTTTTACTACTACGGCACCGCAGGCGGTGACACTGATGATACATGAAGATGGAGCACCGGTGGAATGATATGGCGGGGGAAACCGGAGCACCCGGAGAAAACCCGCCCTGACGCCGCTTCGTCCACCACGAATACCACATGCGGGTCCCTGGGATCGAACCCGGGCCGCCTAGGTGGTAGGGGAGCGCGCTAACCGCGGTAGTGGTGGTGATGGTGGTGGTGGCGGCGGTGGTGGTATCGGTGGTGGTGGCGGTGGTGGCGGTGGTGGTGGCGGTGGTGGTGGGGGTGATTGTGTTGGTGGCGGCGGTGGCGGTGGCGCTGGTGGTGGTGGTAGTTGTAATGGCGGTGTTTTTACTTTCTCTACTGGTAAGGAGGGGAAGTATTGTATTCCACCCAAAAATTCGAAGTCGAGATTTCACCGGAAATACATGTTTTGAGGCCCCCTGAATCCAAAAAAAGCATTTTTAGAAAAAGGTCCGTGTGTGCGTCTGTGTGTCTGTGTCTGTCAGTCTGTCAGTCTGTGGACAGCATAGCTCAAAAACGAAAAGTCGGTTAAAAACCAAAGTTGGTATTTAAGTTTAATGTCGTTCAAGGATGTGACACGAAGATTTTGAAGAAAATAGCCCCACCCTAAACTACCCTTTACATGGAAAATTTTTCGAAAATTTTGATTTTCTTGAAAATGGCTCTAACGATTTTGATTAAAATGTCATATGTTTGAGATATTTTCATGACAAATGAAATGTATATCTTGAATTTTCTGGCTATAGCCACTGTAGTCGTATTTACTCTGGACGACTTTTGCATAACTGGTAAACCGTTAGAGATAGACCAAATTATACTATACAGAAAATGTAGATCTTGCTAAAATACACAATTTATGTCTCAATACATTTTCTTGTAGGGTGACCCATTTCGGAGATATACCTTGTTATGTGTGTGAGTTTCGGAAAACTTGGAACTTTCGTGAAATGGGTCATCGTTGTTCATTCTCTTATATGTTACGTGTACAAAGAGAACGGAATCTCAAAGCTTTAAAAGATTTGACTATCGCACAAAGCCTACTGTATTCCAATATTCCCCTTGCACCTACAAGGAAATAAGCAATAAGATAATTTGTACAAATGTTTATTTTAACTAACACGAAGAAGATATAGGAATAAGAGTTTGTAAGAATGGTTAGTACAAGAGTAGAGAAAGTCATGTGAGTGCAACACATCAGATTTTTTTTTAAGGCCATGAGAAGTTCTTCCTGGAACCACCAAACGGTATTACTTCAGGAATAAAACCTGAAAGATGTTGACCATACTGATATACCAGTGTAGCCATCACATGTTGTGCAGCACAGGCCACATCAAAGTTGGTTGGCACGTTCATCTTGCTCCTTCTCCCGGAGAATGGAGGTAATCATTTGGTCAATAGTGCGCCAATTTTCCTGGGACTCTAGCATAAGGGGTAAAATGTTGTTCAAGGTTACAATCTGGCCTAGTTGGGCGTAAGACCGATGGCGTAATGGAGCAATGTAAAATCGTATTCTCCGGAGTGTCAATCTGTGTACAGTATGAGCAGATGTCTCTATCGACCGGCCCCATGCGGTGCAGGTAAGATTTAAAACGGCCATGGCCGGTCAAAAATTGTGTAAGATAATATCCGACATCTCCATGTCTCCGAGATCTCAGAAATCAGCAGCTTCGTCCATTGAGCTGTACTTTCTTCCTGTGTCCACTCCATCTGCCACTGTCGAAGGGTCTGTTGTCGGACCAAGTGTGTCCCCTAAAGTTAACTGATTGGTGGTGGTGGTGTTGGTGTTGGTGGTGGTGGTAATGGTGGTGATGATGTTGGTGGCGGTGGCGGCGGTGGTGGTGGTAATGGTGGTGGTGGTAGTGGTGGTGGTAGTGGTGGTGTTGGTGGCGGTGGTTTTTTTTCCCCACTTTTTTTTCCTTCTGACGACTTTCGGAACTGTAAGAACATGACATCGAAAGACGCCTACCTGTTTTTCTTGATCTTTTCTCATCATATTATGTCATATTTTGTGCCCAGGGATAATTATGTTATTTTGCTTCATCGTATTTTGTTTTTAGAATGTAGGAAATCATTTTTGAAATCAGTTCCCATTTCTCTTTTGTTTGTAGCATATAGCCTACAATACTATCTGTATTAATAGCTGCACCTATATGTTGATTTACTGTTTGTCTAGCGGAGATCCATCTTGGACAGACCAGCACCACATGCTCTGCTGTGTCGGTATCGCCGCAATATGGGCATCTGTCATCCTGGGCCAGTTTCAAGGAGTACAAATAACTCTTAAAACAGCCATGTCCTGAGAGAAACTGTGTTACATAGTAACCCACTTTTCCATGTTACCTATGTAACCATGATTTTGTTTCCGGAATCAATCTTTTGGTCCATTGTGCTGTTACCTGCTCCTCATTCCATTCCTGTTGCCACCTCTCATAGGGACGTTCTCTTGCTACCCGTTTTTGTTGGCATCGATTTCCCTCTTGTTGGTACGTTCTCTCCGCAATTAACAGATGTATGGGCACAGTTCCGGCTATGACTTGGATCGCTTTGGTGGAAACGGTCCTGTACGCACTGGCAATTCTTATGGCCACCTTCCTTTGCGGTTTTTCAACCAGCTTCCTGTATGTGGCTTTATCGATCCACTCTTTCCATACAGGCGCTCCGTATAGTATAATTGAGTAGACAACACTAGCCAATATTCGTCTTTTAAATGGCCTAGGACCTCCTACGTTGGTGGCGGTGGTGGTGGTGGTAATGGTGGTGGTGTTGGTGGCGGTGGTGGTGGTGGTAGTGGTGGTGGTGGTAATGGTGGTGTTGGTGGCGGTGGTGGTGGTGTTGGTGGTGGTGGTAGTGGTGGTGGCGGTGGTGGTGGTGGAGAAGGTGGTTATGGCGGTGGTGGTAGTGATGGTGGTGGTCGGGTTGGTGGTGGTGTTGGTGGTGGTGGTGGTGTTGGTGGTGGTGGTGGTGGTGGTGGTGGTGGTGGTGGTAATGGTGGTGGTGGTGGTGGTGGTGGAGGTGGTTATGGCGGTGGTGGTGATAGTGCTGAAAGGAAAATATTAGTTGGAAAAAATTTGGGTATCTTCCCTTAACATTGAAACTTATAAATATATGTAGGCATGTAGCTCCATATTTTAGACATATAGAATAAATACTAAACTACAGTCGTCATCATTATTAGGTACCTACTTTCCAATGAGAAAGCCACTAAGCCATTTTAAAAATAGGCTGAGTAAGAAGTAAAACCTTTCATGTAACAGGTCATGAGGATATTTAAGCATTGTTCCGTTGTGTACACATGAGTAAGCTTGAGGATCTCTAAGGTCCGCTGTTGTTTGAATATTAATAACTAAACCGATCCTTCCACCTTCAAAAGTCAGACGCAGTGATCAATAGAAGGCAAACAGTCAGTAAATCAGGGTTGTCCAAAACACTATATAGAGTATCCGGAAACAGTCCATAAAATTCGAGTAAGGATGGGGATAATTTTATGCTAATTTTAACAAACATTTGTACTTTCTCTACCCCGTATAGTAAGTAGGGGAAGTATTGTATTCGACCCAAAATTTCGATGTCGAGATTTACCGGAAATATAAATTATGAGGGACCCTGAAATAGCAGTTTTAGAAAAAGGTCCGTGCGCGCGCCTGTGTGTGTTTGTGTGTGTGTATGTGTGTGTGTGTGTGTGTGTGTCTGTCTGTCTGTGAACAGCGTAACTCAAAAACGAAAAGTCGGTTAAAAACCAAAGTTTATATTTAAGTTTAATATTTTTCAAGGATGCGACACGAGAAATTCGAAGAAAATTCTTCTTCCCTAAACTACCCTTTACCTGGAAAATTTTTTCGAAAATTTCGATTTTCTCAAAATTGGCTCTAACGGCTTTGATTAAAATGCCATATATTTCTTTATTTTTTTTGGAGTGAAAAATTTCGGGGATATTCCTTGTTTGAGTTCTGCAGTACTTAAACGTTTCTCAAATGGAAGGTCGTTATTCACTTTTGTATCCGTTTTGCCGTGCAAAGAGAACAGAATTTGAAAGCTTAGAAGATTTGACTATCGCTCAAAGCCTCCTCTTGCATCTATAAGACAATCAGTAGTAGGTTAATTTCTGCAAATTTTTAGCTCGACTAACATGAACAAGATAAAGATGTAAGAGTTTGTAAGAACAGTTAGTACAGATGGTTATGTGAGTGCAACACAAAAAAATTTATAATTTAGGGGACAGAACATTCTTTTGAACAAAATAAAGTTATTTAGAAATGCACTAGCCAAAGTTCCAGTTCTTAGGGCAAACTTTACACCTGTGCAGAATAATTTATCATCCTTTGAGATCAAAAGTTTCATTCATTTCTTGCAAAAAATTGCGTTTAATTAGTATTATGACCCGTAACTGAAATTGATAAAACTAAACACCATCTTGAGCTTTGTATCTAACGTTTTTCCTTTCTTTAAATGTAAATTTGGACAAACATCAAAGCAAAGTGTGCAACTCGCATTCGGGAGGTCCCAGATTCGACTCCCCTCAACCGCCCATTCTGATCCATGGGTTTTCCGTGGTTTTCCTGGCTCGGTAGGCGAATGCTGCGGTAATTCCTCTTATACTTTGGATATTTTGCACTTGTATTCATAATTTCCTTTATTGTGACGTTTCATTGTTGCAGGAACAGGTGACGAAGGTCAACGAGTAGCTGGGCGGTGGATGTGCGCTTTGGAATGGTTTCTTACCCGTCTGAACCCACCTCCGAGTGGACTCCAGCCTAAGAGGGAGTGCGTTCGAACTGGAAACATTAGGGACCCCGTCCATGCTTACGTCCGTCGCCATGCGGATCTGGTCGCCGCTTGGGTCTTTTTCCTAGTCCCTCTCACCCAGGGGTCACTGTAGTAGAATAACTACTTAGAGCAGAGTTAAATATTACTATATTGAAGTCCCTGCCTACCTAGTGATATTCTACTTGCTTATTTATATAAGCCGTGAAGCACTGAGATTTGCACACTATTAATTTCTCAAAATAAACCACAAGTTAATTTTTCTAGTTTTGGCCGTATAACTCAGGCTCGATGACAAACATAATTAATGAGATGAGATGGGCCACGGTGCAAATAAAATTATGATAATAACAGTCTTAAACCTGTCCAACGCTGAATATCAACATAAAAAAAAAACCGGTACCAGGAGTCAAACCCGGGTCCCCCGCTACCACCGCACTACAGAGACGACCAGCTTCATAATACTGGTGGCTAATATTTAAATATGAACTTTCAGTATTTGGTTTTAGCTCATGACCGTAGTTACATATTTAGACAGGTAACAAAAAACTCTTACACCTACGGCGTAAGCCAAGGCGTTGAAATTCGAACTCCCGATATAATAATAAACTATCGTCGAATACAATGTAGTAAATGATTTGCTTTTACCTCTTCTATCACTTACCTATAGTAGGTAGAGGAAGCATGGTGTACTATATAGGCTCCTGAACCAAGAAAAGCATTTTTATAAAAAGTCTGTGTGTACGCATGTGTTTGTGTGTGTCCCCTGTTTGCCTGTGGGTATAGCCCAAAATAACACGTCGGATGAGCTAGAAACTAGATATTTAGGACGCAGAACGAAAAACATAAGTATTCCAACCTCAAAGTACTATTTACAGGGGACAAGTTTCGTAGTATTCTTTCATCAAAAACAGCTCTAACAAATTTCATTGAAACATTATATATTATCATGAGAAGATACATCGTTTAATTTTCCGCTAATACCCTGTCACCTTCATTCTGTTTGATTTCCAAAACGTTCTTTAATTGAGAAGCCTTAAGAGACAGGCTAAAAGGCTTATTGTGGTAGAAAATACTAGAGTACATACAAATACGTATTTCTTTCTCTAGATTTAAATGTTCACACACGTGAGTCACCTGGCGGAGCTTTCCATATTCTGCGATTATGCTTTATTCTTTACTTTAGGTAGAGCTCATTATTACGACTTTGGAATTTATTTAAATAATACCTTTGAATTCTCTTTGTGTATGTTGCATATACCTTAAGCACTTATTTAGTTTGAAATAACTTCTAGGCAAAAAATATATGGTAAATATCGAAGCCTGCGTGGCAAATTCACTTTTTATCCGAATACTATAAGAAATAGGATAATATTTTATCAATTGCAGAGGAAGCTGTGTGAGTTTTTTACATCATATTTTTACTTTCTCTGCTGGTAAGTAGGGGAAGTATTGTATTCCACCCAAAAATTCAATGTCGAAATTTCACCGGAAATATATGTTTTGAGACCCCCTAAATCAAAAAAAAAAAAAAAAGCATTTTTAGAAAAACGTCCGCGTGTGTGTGTATGTGTGCCTGTCAGTCTGTGGACAGCATAACTCAAAAACGAAAAGTAGGTTAAAAACCAAGGTTGGTATTTAAGTTTAATGTCTTTAAAGGATGCGACACGAAGATTTTGAAGAAAATTGCCCCACACTAAACTACCCTTTACATGGAACATTTTTCGAAAATTTTGATTTTCTTGAAAATGGCTCTAAAAGTGTTGACTAAAATGTCATGTGTTTGAGATATTTTTATGAAAAATGAAATGTATATCTTGAATTTTCTGGTTATAGCCCCTGTAGTCATACTTACCCTGAACGACTTTTACATAACTGGTAAAGCGTTAGAGATAGACCAAATCATACTGTAAAAAAAAAAATGTAGATCTTGCTAAAATACACAATTTATGTCTGAATAAATTTTCTTGTAGGGTGAACCATTTCGGAGATACCCCTTGTTATGTGTGTGAGTTTCCGAAAACTTAAAACTTTCGTGAAATGGAACATCGTTGTTCATTTTTTTATATGTTAGGTGTGCAAAGAAAACGGAATCTGAAAGCTCTAAAAGATTTGACTATCGCACAAAGCCTACTGTATTCTAATATTCCTCTTGCACCTACAAGGAAATAAGCAATAAGATAATTTGTACAAATGTTTATCTCAACTAACACGAAGAAGATATAGGAATAAGAATTTGTAAAAATGGTTAGTACTAGAGTAGAGAAAGTCATGTGAGTGCAACACAGCAGATTTTTAGATATATTATGCGTCTGTAATTTTACTTAATGATCATCGCTGGACCATTATTGTTAGATGATTTCAATTCGCGCAGCAGCCTAGCTCATTATTCACAGGGCATGGTAACCACAGGGGATAGATATGAATGGCGGTTGCTTGCACATTATCATGTACAGCTTTATCATGTCCTTTTATGCTGTAAAACATACACAATACCAGATTCGGTGGTGGAAATGTATATAGTCAAGTGCATGAATTTGTGTGAACTTAATGCGCATGGTTTATGTTGGTAAGGAAATACTAAACCGTCTCTGGCACGTCCAGTCCTTACTCCTTACTTGGTTCTAGCATCCCGCTTAATTTTTGTCTTTTGCCCCCCTTTTTCCTTCGCTCCTGAGCCTGAAGCCGACCTGTGTTGAAAGTTTAATGTTTGAGTGTCAGACCCTTGACACCAAACCAATACGAGATGGGCTCATTGTGGATCGTCATAGGAAGGCATGCCTTCCAACCACACTCGGATCAAATCTTTCCGTACTCCTCCCCTTTTGCCGCACACATAGGCCTGATCTTTGCTCATAGGTTAATGCTCATGTGATAAGGAGTTTCTGCCAACATAGAAAAACAACAGAACATAAAACCAGAAGCATCAGACATCAACTCCACATTATGATCATTTCTTGTTTATAAACCCGTCTCAGGAAATCTGTTGTTCGCGCGCTAGTCTTCGAAACGGAAGGGAAATTCCTGTGAGTAAACAAGCTGTATATTTTCCAACAAGTAGTGCGCATTGAATTCGTTAACCCTTAAGTGGTAACATCTTTTTGATACACACTAATGGTAACATGGGTGAATTTTCACCCAGTTAAAATTATTATTGTAAAATTGCAAATAATCAAGGTGTTACAAGGCTTAATCTTTCATTAACTCAAAATACACATAATTATTGATGTAATATGTAAACACGATGCTACAAGGTGTTAGAAAGAGGTGTTATGTAAATAATAACAAAGTGCTGCTCATCAATAGTGCATTCATCAATGGTGCAAGTCTGTAGTACTCTGCAGTGTAGGAAAAACCTATTCCAGAAATCTCGGATATTTGTGAAAGGATCATTGTCCTTTCTGGCTGCCCTTGTCTGCTTGTCATTGAACCTCAAACAATGTGTAATAAATCGGAATCTCATTAGGGACATAACTGAAGTATAAATAGGACTTCCCAAAGTACTCCATAGAAAATCACCACTCATATGATTATCTTTTCCAGCGCCAGCGATAAAAAGTAGGCCAATGTATGCTTCCAGGCTCTGGTAGAGTGATGTAACCAGTAAATCTTTGTTGGGAAGAATATCTCTCTCTTTGCAAAGCCATTTCTTGGTTGGTGTGACGTACAACATCATTTAGCATATTTGCATCAAAGAAGAGACGAAAACATTCTTCAGCACTTTGAACTTTGCGAGCATCACCCTGTGGACCTAGCATTCCTGTTCTACATATATTCCTTGAAGGAGTCTTTTTCCTCTCGGGATGCTTTGAAGCCCAGGTTTTACCATTTTTCCCATTTAGAATAGTCTTCTTCGGAATAATGATGTTCTCTCCCTTGAATTCAAACCAGGAATTTTCTGTTCTACGTCTTTTTGGCAGTTGTATATAGTTCCATTTTCACACTCATCCCTGTTATTTTCTGGAGTAAAATCGTTATCACTGTCACTTCCTCAATAACATCATTTTCAAAATCATCCTGTTCACAGATATCTTCCTGGTCACTTCCTTCTTCATCCGACGGTTCATCATCATTATTAATAACATCATAAATAAGTTTTCAGAACTCACCGTCTGTATATTTCTTCCCATCAACAATAGTGTACTCCATACTCACAAAACTAACACTGAAATATATTGTTTTCTCAAAAGGATGATACTCAGTGATACAAAGAAAAACTCACACTAATGGTAACATGGGTGATTTTTCACCCAGATGTTATCTGTACAGCAATAATGGAGCAACTGACACCGGTGTTCCAACAATAGATAAACTTGTACTACTGCAAGCATCTTTGTTACTTCACTACAGAGATATCAAATTTCCCTAGGGTGAATTTTCACCTATGTTACCATTTAAGGGTTAATTAAGAAATATTTATCAACAATACTGTATCAACCATTACGTGATGCACAGCAGCCCTTCACCATTCTTACAGTCAACGGCGGTACTACATACTGTAGCTTAGTACTTCAGAGTATTTATCCGTACGAGTATCACGAAGCGGTAACCCACAATGGTGGACTTGTTCACAAATATGGAGTGCACCGAAGTGCTTTGCATCTAAGGGGAAGCCCGAAGGAATGCATTAGAGGCTTTTCAGATCTATCAACAACTTTACTTCAACAGGCGTCACCCAGCCCATACCAGATTGGAGGGGCATTTAAGTGAAACAGCTTACGTCCTAACAAACACGCCTGCAGATATATGTACACTATGTTTGAAATATTTCAGAAGTTCCACATCACAATAACCAGGCGATAAACAAAAAGTATTGAAATTGGTGTCAGTCATTTTGAGCAGCTTCAGTATTTGATTAAAAAGTTATATTTACTTATTTTATTTCAATTTTATTTTTTTATTTACTTCCTACCTTTTGTAATCCGTATTGCCTACTCCGCCTCCGCATTTCAGAAAGTATATCCCTTAAATAGATGTTTCTGAACGTGAGTCTATTAGTAAAATATGATCACCTGATACCCATCTACTTACCATCAAGCCCTGTGATATATATTTGTTTATATTATACCCAGTGGAATAAAAAATTGAACGTCTTAGCCGGGATTTGAACCTGGGATGTTCGGCTCATTGTACGCTGTTATAATCAACCGGGTTATCGTGGAAACATTCAAGATATTAAATGCCCCAAATGCCTCACTACTTTTTGAAAGAGATCTAGAATTACTCTGAATTCCTTGATATGCAATAACCGCGAAAATGATTGACTAGATTTGTGGCAAACAAGATAGGATTACTATCTCTATAAGTGTAGGTGTGCACACAAGTTATTTAAAACAGAAAGCGTTATCAGGCCGTGGTTTGGCCTAATCACAACTCTCATGTCAGTCAAGAACATGCCGACAAAAGAAAGATGGATTTAGATAACATTTGATTTATTACTTTCCCTGCTCACCTTATCAGGCTTCCTTCTTTTCACCTCCCATCGACCCAGAAGAGAGCAAACACACTTTTTTATGTCTTCCTCTTTATCAACATTTCTCAACCCACGGCAGTTACGGAAGGTGTTTTACTTTTCATGAGTTTACTCACATCAATTTCTGCAGCAGGACACCAAGTGGCATCAACAAAATGCATAATACCCACAAACATAGAATATTCATCTTGTTTGTAACGTTACCCTTTGAACTTGTGGTGTTGCCCTAGATATAGTAAACGACCTTTTAGCTTTCTCTACTATGTAGTTATGGTAAGTAGAGGAAGAAGTGTATAGCTATTCCACCCAAAAATTTGATGTCGAGATTTCAGAGACAGTACCTCTTTTGAGGCCCTGTAAACTCAAAAATAGGAATGTTATCTTCTCTACCACGTATAGCAATTAGGGAAAGTATTATATTCGATTCAAAAATTCGATGACAAGATTTCACCGAAAATATATGTTTTGAGGCTCCCAGAATAAAAAGAAAAGAAGAAAAGTTTTGGAAAAGGTCCGTGTGTGTGTGTGTGTGTGTGTCTTTCTATGTTTTTGTCTGTCTGAGAACAGCATATCACAAAAACGAAAAGTCGGTAAGAAACAAAAGTTGGTATTTAAGTTTAATATATTTTAAGGATGAGACAGGAAGATTTTGAAGAACATTCTTCCACCCTAAACTACTCTTTACATGGAAAATGTTTCGAAAAGTTGTATTTTCTCAAAAATGGCTCAAATGGTTTTGATTAAAATGCCATATATTTAAGATGTTTTATGGCAAATGAAACGTATATTTTGAATTTTCCATGCATACCCTACGTAGTCCTGTTTATTGTTGTTGACTTTTGCATAAATGATAAACCGTAATCTTACTGCACAAAAAATGTAGATATGGTTAAAACACACAAGTTATGTTCAAGTGCATTTTTTGTGGAGTGAACCATTTCGGAGATATTCCTTGTTATGTGTGTGAGTTTTGCAATATTTATACTTTTCTCAATTGGAAGTTCGTTCTTCACCTTTGTCTCTTTGCCGTGTAAAGAGAACGAAATTTCAAAGCTTTAAAAGATTTGACTATCGCTCAAAGCCTACTGTATTCCCTTATTCCCCTTGCACCTACAAGGAAATTACCAGTAAGATAATTTCTACAAATGTTTATCTCGACTAACATGAAGACAGAGGAGTAAGAGTTTTTAGGAATATTTAGTACAAGCGTAGAGAAAGTCATGCGAGTGCAACACAGAGTTTTAGAAAAAGGTCTGTGTGTATGTGTGTATGCGCGCGTGTGTGAGCAGCGTAACTAAAAAGAATAGTCGGATAAACATCAAACTTGGTACTTTAACTGTAGATATATTCCAAAGATGTGACAAGATGACTTTCAGGAGAATTCCTCTAACCATATGTTTTACTTGGAGAATGTTTCACTATTTTTGATATTCTCAAAAATGGTTCACGATTTTTATTACAAATAGCATATGTTTAAGATATGTTCTTGACAAATAAACTGCGTATCTGATATTTTCTGGGAATAACTTGTGAATTCCTCTTATGAGCTTCGTATAAACAAAATCCTGCTACACAAAAATATAGATTCTGTTAAAGCACACACTTTATATAAAATTATTTAGTTTTCATTTTTGTAGCCTTAATTACTCCTAGATATTATTTGCTCGTGGCCATGCAAAGAGAATGGAGTTAAAAACCAACAAACACCAAGCAAAAAAATTTATACAACGATTAAACAGATCAGATGTAACTACACCATAGTTCGTCAGGGTCAGCGGTGTAAAGGGAACAAGCAGCAAATTAAAATAGGCTGATATGAAAGCGGCGCAACGCTCGACGTCCTACCTCACTGTTCAGGCTTCGAAATGTTTCAAACATAAAGTCTGTAATTTTCATGGTGCACTTATTTTGGTTGAGTATTTCGTTCATCCAGAGAAATAACTTATAGGTATAATGAATTGATGAATAATAAATATACACTTTTCAGCCTTAAATTATATAGGTATTTTTTCAAATAAAACACTTCAATTTTATGCGCCACATTTATAACATTTACATGAATAGTATTATAACGGACATACTGGAGTGAGTGAGCGAGGTGTGTGAGTGAGTTTGTGAGCGAGTGAGTGAATGTGTATGGCTTAAGGGCCCGTTGATAACTACTAGGCCATTGCAGCCCGAAAATACTAGATATGTTCATTGTGAAATATATATTAACTTAAGTTTTTATAGGTCTGTTTCTTCATCATTGGTTGCAGAATCAGCGGTACAATGAACCACAATATATTTTCTAAAAGTTTAAAAAGTAAACTTGATGCAGTTTTCACTTACACACTATCTCTATAACGAAAAGGTGTGCTCGAGGTCACCTGATGTGATAAGGGCAAAGCGTAAATATTTGCGCAATTAGTGTACTTTGTTATTCTCAGGTGGATCCTTGATTTTACACAATTTAGCATATGCAATATTTTTATGTAGAACTGCAACGGGACAGGACTCACTCTCGTATTGTCAACAACACTACGGTGCCCTAGGACACAGTTAACCTGAAATCATCCGTCTCTCTTCCATCGGTGTATAAGTTACACTGCTTGGCCATCACATAGCGACGCGCTCTTTAAAAATTTGGTTATGGCTTAAGGCTTCTGCATTCCACTAATCCCCTTGTACCTAAAGGAAATATGTAATAAAACCATTTCAGCAATTATTGATCTCGATTAACGTGAGATAGATAAAAAATAAGCTTTTGTAGTAATAGTTTTTTGAACAATGGGTAGACAAGTTCTTGTGACTATAGCACATCAATTTCTACTTCTATATACATTTCACCTGCTGTAATTGCTGGCAACTGAGGACATTGCGTTTTGAAAAAGAGATTGGTGATCGAAGTCTCAAAAAAATCATTAAAATGTGCAATTTTAGTGGAACCGAATTATCTATGGGTTTACTTAGTTGTTATACTACTTACAGTCTTTGAAAAGCCATTTAAAAGGGAAAACATTATTTAAATCTCTATCACGCCTCCAATTTAAATTGGTGCTTCTCAGAACTATATATTCTTTCTTTTAAGTACGTTTTTCTCTTAAAGTAGTAAACCAATCACAGCGAAACCTTGCTAGGACATGTAAACATAACACCTGCTTTTGGTCAACAATCATCTTTGTACCTTGTATACTGGTATAAACATATGTATTTCTTCTTCAAGCATATTTGTACTGTGAATTATCATTTTTATGAAAGCTATAATTAAAATATTGCATTCATTCTAGTTCGCGTTAAATAATATATTGCTATGAGTCTCTGTACTAAATTTCAAAGTTGCATCATTGTTAGTTTCTGCAAGAAAGGAACTTAAGCTTAGTGTAGAAAATTTTAACCTCAGAGTAAAAACAGTATATTCTTGAATTAATACTTATCAGATACAATATTTATACTGCACATGTAGCACAAATTAGTAGGGTAAACCTACCCTTTTTCGTAATATTAATGGTTGAGACATTGTTAGGGATGATGCATTAGGAGCAAATAACTTCCAATTTTATCAACAGACAGACAAATTTTATTCTTCACAAATATTCACACAAAAACATCATGAGAATAATACATGTTTTATTGTTACTTATTAAACAACTTACAAGAGGCTAGACACCCTTGAATACCTTGCTAGAGAAGGTGTTGCATTCCACCCAAAAATTCAATACCGAGATCCTAGTGGAAATACGAGTTTTGAACTATAAAAAAATTGAAAAATATGTTTAGAAAAACCTCTGTGTGTCGTGTGTGTGTGTGTGTGTGTGTGTGTGTGTGTGTGTGTATGAATGCCATAATTAAAAATGATGAGAGTTAAATTTCAAATTTGGTATTCAAATTCAAATCGTCCAAGAAAGCGACACCAAAATTTTCAAGAAAATCTCCCCACTCCAAACTATTCTTCACATGGAAAAATTTTCAAACATTTTAACGATTTTGATTAAAATAGCATATGTTCATGATGACAAGTGAAATGTATATTTTCAATGTTCGGGGAATAGCCTATGAAGTCCTCTTTATTCTGGATGACTTTTCCACAATTGGTAAACCTTAGGCGAAAGACAAAATCTTACTATACAACAAATTTAAATCTCGTTAAAGCTCACAACTTATGTCAAATACATTTTTACTTTCTATACTACGTAGATATAGGGAGTAGGGGAAATACCTGTTGCATTGGATCCAAAAATACAGCGTCGAGATTTCACCGGAAATATATTTTGAGACCATCTGAAGAAAAAAAAGTATTCTTAGAAAAAGGTCCACCCGTGCTCGCGCGTGTATGTCTGTCTGAGAACAGCATAACTGAAAAACGAAAAGTCGGTTAAAAATCATAGTTCGTATTTAAGTTGAATATCTTATAAGGATGCGACACGAAAATTTTAAAGAAAATTCCTCCAGCCAAGATAACCCTTTACATGGAAAAGTTTTCGAAAAGTTTGTTTTTCTCGAAAATGGCTATAATGATTTTGATTAAAATACCATATGTTTAAGATATTGTTATGGCAAATGAAATATATGTTTTGAATTTTCTGGTTATAGCCTATGTAGTTCTATTTACTCTTGATGACTTTTGCATAACTGGTAAACGGCAAGAGAGAGCAAATCTTACTGCACAAAAACTGTAAACCTCATTAAAACACAATTTATGTCTAAATGCATTTTTTGTGGTATTCCTTGTTATTTGTGTGAGATTTACAATACTTATACGTTTCTAAAATGGAAGATCGTTTTTCACATTTTTATCTTTTAGCCGTGCAAAGAGAATGGAATTTCAAGGTTTTAAAAGATTTTACCATCGCTACCTACTGTATTCACACATTCTCCTTGCACCTACAAGAAAGTTAGCAATAAGATAATTTCTGCAAAATTTTATCTCGACTAACATGAAGAAGATAGAGGAATAAGGGTTTGTAAGAATAGTTAGTACAAGAGTAGAACAAGTCATGTGGGTGCAACACATCAATTTTTAACAATAGTTTATACAAAAGTGAGTAAAGAAGATAATATGAGTGTAAGACATCAGATTTGTTCTACGTATTATTTACCATTAATTCAACCTGCAGCGACGTTGTCTTTGAAGTAACAGCCTTTATATTTTCAAATCTTGGTTTGCAAAAAGCCTTATTACCAGAAAATAGTGTTACATATTACAGAATTTTGAGGAACAAACGTTTCTGTCGATACGAACTTGAGATGTGCAGACAGTTATCAGCTGGGCGTAGACAGGTGAGGGAAATGATATCACAGAGCTATAAATCTCTTCATGGTAGCTCGGGAGTGGTCTCCGCAGGATTAGTGCAGGATTTCCCCTAAGGTAACCTTGCCCACAGATAAACAGAATTTTACAAAAGCAACGATACTGTGGCGTAATATGTTAGGGATTAATATAAGACTGATCCATCAAATAAATCTTATTCAAGGTCGTGGCACTAAAATCAGGATTGCGTTACCAATGTTATCTTCGGCAATGAAACCTGCGAATACTTCGTATATTGCACATTCCCTTGCAAAGGTAATCCATGATGAGTGTTTATAACAGGCATGGATAAATTCGGCTTATAAGGGCCACTCCACTAAAACACGTTTTTGCCTTACTCCATCAGTCATCCCTCCCCTTCACTGCTGCTCAGCTTCCGACACATCTCATTCAGTGGCGAGTATGGCCTCGTCGGGACGTCCGTTTCATGAAGAGTGACAGAGAAAATGTTTTGTAAGTTACAGAAACAGTAAAGTTTGGTGTTTAATATGCGGATTTCAATTTGAAAATATATAAAGCGTTATAATATCAAACGTAACCATCATCAGAAGCATAAAGCAAACTTTGGTGACCCTATTTATTTATAGTTTATAAAGGTAGTTTCTGAATACTCGTATTTGTAAACGTATAAAAGTGACAATATTATTCCACCTTTTAGGGATTTAGTTTCTTATTAGTTTACTTAATATAATTTATTGTATTTCGTGTTTCCAAGTTTAAATACATTATTGAGTTTAACATCAAATAATTGATTATGTTGACCAAATAGTTTGAAATATTTTAAGGCTAAATAGCAATGGAACATTACTGCTGTATTTATTGTGAAAGAGAAACAATTTAGTATGTTAATCATGAAGCACCGTAAGGATATTTCTTGCGTAAGATAAAGAACGTTATAAACTTGAATATTATGTAATTTACCTAACCAGAGTAGGTGGCTGTAATAATTACGGTATGCAAAATATGTTTAATATAAACAAAATAGTTAATAACATGGTAGAAATTATTACTATCGCGCTGGTGGAACGAAGCCACCACTATGCCTGTTGTATCAAAATAACTTTCGTCCCTCGGCAAGACAGTGTGCTGTGACTAAGGCACGTTCAATCACCACCTCTCCTCTCGTGCCCATGCCTGGTTTACAGTGTGTTATACTGGGTACCGAAAAACAATGTGCAGAAAACTGTAGAGTAGAAAGGCAATACCAACGTAAGCATTGTGAGGACTGGAACAAGAGGTTGCTGAATATTTTTTGAACACTACAGCAGTGGCGGCTCGTGACTTGTCGCAGTGGGTGTGCAGTACATTACATCCTCTCCACCTTTACTCCCTTTCTTTCGCTAACACACACCACACAATTATAATTCTAAATTCATATGGGCAATTGAGCTCTTATGCTTTGCTATTTTTTGTTTTAAATGACCAATATCACAAGAACTATTATTTGTCCAGACACCATTTCTATCACTCGCAAACAATAAGAACGGAAAACGGCTTCTCTTATAAAAATAAACTCGAAAGGTTTATCTCCTTTAGTTTCGCCATGTTATTCATTTCCACACTTTCATAGATTCAAATTTCCCGCTATGTGCAGACACAACTGCATGCAATTTGCTGCCAGAATACAAACATAACAAACAGTAATAAACACTGTAACAAAATAACTATTCCAAACTGAAGTATTGGCCTTAGTAAATTACGACATGAAGAGTAATTATATGCATTTATAATCTTTTAATAAGACTAGATGTAGCTAATTGTGTTTATAACATTAATATAATATAGAAGATGGCTACATTATATTTAGAACTGTTACGTTGGCTGCCTAGTAGGTTCTGCTAAACGGGACGGAAATGCTTGCAGCAAGAAAAACGGAGGGACTTGTACGAGAATGTAGTGCGCTTGCGCGGTAAGAATCGCATGTGTTGGCCTTGTCGATTATGGTGCCTTAACTCGCCGTACTCTTAAATGGAAGCTTTGCACTGCTTCCCGCGTACCGCTCGCCTTAAAGCTACCTTCGCCAGTCGCAAAATCGGGCTTATGCGTCTCAGCTTGACTGAGTGAGTTGTCATTTGGTAAAGAGGGCGCGGGAAAATTAAACGAGCAAGTTCATATACGTACAAGAAAGTTGGACATTCGACTTTCTCATATGTATGTCTATACACATTCGCATGCGGAAAAAATTTATGGGTGTGCAGTTGCGAGTATACGATCCCCCAGGAACCGCCACTGCACTACACTATGTATGTGCATTTGATTTTCTCCATTCAGCATTTTAACACGTACTGACGGAGCGGGATGGCTCACACGGTAACGTCTGTGGCGTGCATTCGGGAGGTTGTGGGTTCAATCCTTGCGGCCGGCCTTCCTGACCTTGGATTTTTGGGGCGAATGGAGAATGCTGGGAAAGCTATTTACCTTGCATCCCCCGTTTCATTCCCTTTCATTTCATTCTCTCTATCCGGTCTTTCCAGGTTGTCAGACGTGTTCTCCACGTCTAAAATACCTCTGTACATGCTTGAGAAACTACCTGACTGATGACCTTAGCTGGGTAGTCACTTTCCTGTACCATATATTTTATCGCCATTGATAATAAATCCAACAATTATGTTATAACAATTGAAGAATTTGACCTAACAACCCCTCATGTTGTAGGTGGAGTTTAGATCGTGGTACTGAACATCTAATCCGGTATTTACCTGATAAAGTATTCCAACATTTTTAGAATCGCATCGTGTTTAGGAGTCTCTGTTAAGACGTTAAGGTATTCGCTCGGACGGAGTATCCTTATGTACACTGTAGGGTGACAAAATCATTATACCTATAGCTAAGAGAAACAATGTGAAAAAAGAAGGCTAACTTGGCCGACTTCCCGAATTCGAGCCACAGAATGCATTCAAGACTTCGGTGGACCAGCAACTACTAAATATGCCCAATGGCCATCCGGTATTTACCAAAAAGCAATACTCATAGTTGAAGATTTATTTTCCTATAGTGAAAATATATTTTCAGTTATATGCAATAGCCAAGAAATTCCTTGTTTCTGTTGTTAATTGAAAACAATGTAGTTTTTTTTCCTACAAAAGAATGCAATGTAAGCCCATCAGCAACTGCATAACTCGATGAAACCCAGTAAAGCTAAAACAAAGATCGAAACCAATTTTATCACTCAATAAGCCACATTAATTAGAGGTTAATACCGATAAAGCAGATAATAAGTTGCATTAAATGATAAACAGGATTTAAATAGAGGGTAATATAGACGTGGTTTTGAAATACTTATCATCGAATCTCTGGTAATCCTTTGCGTTCATTCAAAAGTGTTGATAACGTTATTTTGATATACTTACTGCACCACCGTTGTCATATGAAGAGGATTATGTGTTGCCTTCAAGATAAGCTTTAAAGTAAGCCGAAATGTAAACCGGTACCGTTGACTAAAGTTAAAGACAACAAGATTAAAACTAACTTCTCTAAACTTATATTAATGAAATAAGTACGAGGAGTAGGAATTAAATGGAAAGAAGATAATGTGAAACTGGTGCTGTTACTATTGTATTACCTTAGAGTTAAAAAAATAATTTGAAATGTTGTTTTATATGTCCAGTCACGTTCAAATTAATAATCACAAATCGTAGTTAAGTTGGTGTTTTCCACAGTATAGCATTAATATATACATATTTATTTGTTTAGTCATTCATTCATTTATTTATTTATTTATTAGTAAAGTAGTATTAAATATATTGTGTTTTGCATTCTCATGACCTTCTCTAGCAATTCTTACAAGCGCCTCCCTTCTATCTACTTCATGTTATTCAAGATAAATGTTTTGTTATTGTTCCATTTATACCCCACCTTTAACCTCAGTGGTCATATCGGTGACCTATTTCCTTTGGAACATATTGCCTATCGACAATGGTGTTAACTCGTATACAGTTGTCATTGGATTTTTTTCTGTTTTATACATTAGATCACACAAACATTCGCTCTCTTATTCATACTTCTAAACTCTTGGAAGTATAGAGAATAATATTACCTAGAAAAAACTTCTCACTCACCAGCCGGGAATCCAACCCGGAACCCTTCCTATAGCACACACGTGCTCTACCGATTTAACTACGGGGCAACCCAATAAGCATTTCTAGAAGTGATTTTATTAGTTATTACATATCCCTTGTAGCTACAATTGAAGGATACAGTAGGTTTAAGCGATAGTCGAATCCTTCAAGAGCCGGTCTCTATGTGATGACTTTGGAATTCCATTCTCTTTGCATGGTTAGGACATAAAAAAGAATGACTTCCTATTTGGGAAAATAATTATTATTTCAAAATTCAAACCAATAACAAGGAATATCTCGAAAATTGCTAGTCCCACAAAAAATGTATTTGACATAAATCATGTGCTTTAACGAGATCTACATATTTGTGTAGTAAGATTTTGTCCATCTCTAACAGTTTACCAGTTATGTAAAAATAACTCAGAATGAAGAGGACTTCAGAGGCTATTCCCAGAGCAATCAATTTATTAAAATATCTTAAATTGTACTTTTATCAAAATGATTAGAGCTGTTTTTGAGAAATCAAGTTTCAGTATTGAGGATAGCTAGGGGTGTGGAATTTTCTTGAAAATCTTCGTTTAGCATCCCCTCTATACCAAGTTTGGTATTTAACCCACTTTTTGTTTTTGAGTTATGCTGTTCATAGACACATACACACACACGAGCCTTTTTATTAAAATACTTTTTTTATCAGGGGATCACAAATCGCGTATTTTCGGTGCCATATTGGTATCGAATTTTTGGGTGGAATGCAATATATACCTTCTCTATTCAATATGTACGTGGCAGAGATAGTAAAAATTAATTGTTCGTCACTATTGTTGGTTTCAACGAAACATTTCCTTGATGATTGAGAACTTACCGGTCAATTTTGTTAGAGACATAAGTGCATTTTTTTCTAGACTCCAAGATTGATTTTTTAATATTTCGATTAGATAGGCAAGGTTCGGAGGGGGCACTTAGTATATCGAGCAATGAAATATTTTGTGTTTATGCCCTCGGGAGATTCTACAGTCTACAGTCTACAGTCTACAGATTTTAACTCACCCGCGATGACTCGAAGACCGGCTCCCCTCCTCCCTGCGAGGAATCTTCTCTTAAGATTAATATAGTACTAATGTTGTAGTGAGCTGCGGGGTGTGATTGACTAATGCAGGTTCAGATGGAGGAAGGACACTCCGAGCGTGGGCGAGATGTCATGGAAGTTATGAGTGAAGAATAATACTCTACATACCTTCATTCTCGGTAAAAAAGATTCTTGGCTAGACCGCTATTAATAAATTACAGAAGATAAGACCCATGGGTGCGCGAGCTGCGGGAGGTTAGAGTGCAGACATAGTTGCAGAGTTCTCGCGGGTCTTGTTGCACTATTACAATAAAGCTTCAGACAATAAGTCTGTTCATGACGCTATTCGGAGGGAACACACTCGTCCAAGATCTTTGTTCAGAGAGCCCCCTGACCTACAAGTCTCGAGCCCCCAAATACGGAGCAGCGTGTGTAGGGAGAGGTCGTGTTTTGGCAAGAGCTTTGTTCGCTTGTTTTGACCTTCACCTTACGTGACTTTGCACCAGCTATATTTTGCTGGCTTTCATTACACATTTTTGTGTGTAAAATAAGTGCGATTTTCTAGTAAAGTGAAAAATGTATATAGAACGAAAGAACACATTAGTACTAACGTTTATGGATCGTGATGTTCCGAAACCGTCTCCATACGAGCTACATGAATGGATTCACGATATATTTCGACTTGAAGAAGAGGAGCTGGAAATGATTCAGATAAACAACTACACCCGGCAAATATACATCCAGTGTAAGGAAGCGATGCGAGTCAAAAGGGCCATCGAGGACACTAACGGTGAGTCAATTTTTACCTATAGTAATGGACAAACGAGTAAAGTCACCATAACAACGGCAGGTCTAGGGTTTCGTATTGTTAAATCATACCATTTACCCAAGGATTTAAACCAAGAAATTGCACGACAACATCTAGGAAACTACGGCACAGTACTAGCACTATCCATGGATACTTGGGGGCCCACGCTTCGATACAAAATCAGTAACGGAGTACGCACTGCAAAGATAGATTTAAAAAGGCATATTCCCTCCTATATAGATATTGCCGGATATAAAAGCTTTATAAGCTATGAAGGTCAACCAATTACATGTGCGGTGTGTAGTGAAACAGGACATTTACGAAACAACTGTCCCAGACGGAGGGTAATCACGCGACACCACGTCTAACAGACCCGCCCACATGGTCTAAACTAGTACAGGGAGACTTCCCCATTAGACGGATACCGGTGGATTTGCCACAAGAAACAGTTATGACCTCGGCAGAAATGACGACTACTGATAAAGAATAAGTAACTGCAGCTCAGTTTTCAGGAAAAGATACCGTGGTCGAAACACAGAGAGAAACTTTAATCAATCCTGAACAGGCTGAAAATTTACTGATGGATGATGCTGATGCACAAAGCGATGCCCCGATAACGAACTTTACCACTATTCCAATGGCAGAGGAACCCTCCGAGGTGACACCAGAAACTTCAAATCTAACATCAGAAACATGCGCAGACTCTCCAATAACGACAGATATGGAAGTAGTGCCCACAATTCCCAATAATATTAGAAGCCGTGACCCCCGCGTCAAAAAGAGACGTACGGAGAGTAGCAAGGGTAACCGAAAGAAAGAGAAAACTGAAGAATCATTCGAAAATGACCCGGGTACTCCCACACCGCTATCATAATGCCTGATGTTTCTTCTTGGCTGTTCCTATTCTACCTCATCTACTTAATTTGCGTGACTTATACCCGTATTTACGCCACCTTAAATGTCAATGGTATACGCAGTACTGCTAAACAACAACTTCTCAATAATTTCATTTTCAGCCATGATATTGACATCCTACTCCTGCAAGAGGTGAACACCGATAATTTAAATTTCCTTGGTCCTCAGTATAACTACATTTGCAATGTAGGGATTGACAATAGGGGCACAGCAATAATATACAGATCGACTTTGAGAATTACCCATCATGAGGAACATCCTAGTGGACGCATTTTAGCTATGGTAATACACAATAACATCTTAGTGGTGAATGTGTACTTGCCATCCGGCTCCAATAAACGACGAGACCGTGAATCTCTCATTGCAGATGATATGCCATATTTCTTTCGTCGCAGCTATAATTACTTGTTGCTGGGTGGTGACTTTAACTGCGTGTTACATGCCAAGGACCAACGAGGAACTTATAATCCGTCGCCCGCACTACAGCGCCTGTCTTCGGAATTGCAGTTAACTGGCACTTGGTAATATCTATATGGAAATGAAGTTCGCTGCACTTACTGTCGTGCTACCTCCGCTTCACGAATTGATAGGATTTATGTTAATGGCCTTCATCGAACCAACATCCGGAATGCCGCAATAAGCAACCATCATGCCGTAATTGTGAAGATGACAGCATCCACTCCTTTGCCCATCCTTGGTAGAAGCTACTGGAAATTAAATAATGCTCTATTATATTATGAGGACGTACAACAACAGTTTTGTGAAACTTGGGAAAGCCTTAACGTACGAGCGTCCAGGTCTCACTACCAGGAGCTTCAACAGTGGCTTTTGATTTATAAACCAGCGATACAGTCCTTCTTCAAATGTGTTGGTAAGGCTAAGGCTGCTGAACGAGCTAATAGCCAACACTATTATTACGCCCTGTCACATGATTTAACTAATCAACAGAGTACCGGCAATGACGTCAGTGGCAGGATAACTGCGATAAAATTAAAAATTCGTAAAATTCAGGAGTCCATTTTAGATGGTATACGGGTGCGTTCTCGTGCCCTCTCTATTACCGATGATGAGCGTGCTGCTTTGTACCATGTAGCTTCGGAGAAGAAACGACACCAACGTAAATTCATATGTGATATTTCTACCACCTATGCTACTCTCCTACGCACTACGCCGGAAATTCTCCGAGGGGCAGAGGAACACTTCCGACAGCAATACGGTGAACATCTTACTCTTGATTCCTCAAAAAGAGTACTTTATGAGGCTATCAATAAAACTGTGAATCCTACTGATAAGGATGAATTGGACGCACCTATCACCATGGATGAACTTCGGGACGTGATTTTTAAAGCCAGCAACAATTCTGCACCAGGACCAGATGGTATTAGCTATACTTTTTACAAAGTATTTTGGACGATCATTAAAGACCATCTGCTGCAACTGATGAATGCCACTTTTGCCATGAGCGACCACTTGTCAGGGTTTAATGAAGGAATTGTAATTTTAATTCCAAAATGTATAAAACCACACCATTTTAACAGCTTTAGGCCGATAACACTACTGAATACTGATTTTAAAATTTTTACAAAGATTTTAGCCAGCAGATTGAGTAAAGTACTGCCAGCCTTGATTGGACCGGAACAAACTTGTGGACTTCCAGACAGGAAAATCTCGCACAATTTGATACAATTAAGGGATGCTGTGGTATATCTCGAGGAACATCCTGAGGAAGAGGCGGCCTTGTCCTTATTGGACCTCGGGAGAGCATTCGACAATATTGACCATAATTACATTTTTGGTGTCTTGCAGCACATGGGTATTTCTGATCGTATCCTGCAAACCATTAAAATAGTGTACAAGTCCGCATACTCCAGAATCCATATCAATGGATGTTTTACTTGGCCAATTCCCATTTTGAGTGGTATACGACAAGGTTGCCCATTATCCATGTTATTGTTTACAGTTTGCACCGAACCTCTGGTGCGATTGATGAAGAAACACTTATTTTCACCTACAGTGCAGACCAGACTGCTCACCATAAATACTTATGCCGATGACATGACTCTGCTACTCCGCTACCATCATCAAGTTTTGCTACTTCCTCACATATTACAGTTTCATGAACAGCCATCTGTGCGAAGATTAACTATCAGAAGCCCTCCTTGATACCTTTTGGGACCTGGCCTCGGACGTTAACTGTGGATGATGTGCCCATTAAAGACCACGTCACTATTCTAGGCCTCCAAATCACCACGAACGTCACAGAAATGGTTAACTTAAATTGGACACCTTTACTCAATCGCATCCGTTACTCCCTACAGCGCAACTTGAGTAGAAACCTCAACATTCTCCAGAGAGTTTGGTTTGTTAACCTCATGGGATTATCCAAGATTTGGTATTTGGCCCAAATTCTGCCCATCCCGTTAGAGATTTCCCAGCGCATCGAGCTGGCAGTGTCATATTATCTGTGGATTGGACATGTATATAAAGTGGCAAAATCTCAGCTGTGGCGTCCCATCATGAATGGAGGCCTAGGACTCATTAAGATTTCCGAAAAATGTTCAGCACTGCGAATTAGAACTTCCTTACAGATGGGACAATTCAGGGACAACAAACAACTTCACTCCAGCACTGGAACATTAATGAACCATGCCATTTATCGCCGGATGGTGAAATGTATTACCACTTTACCTGCGAATTTCGTCTCTGGGGATCCAATTCCTACTACAAAGATCCTCTACCGTCATCTGCTGTTACGGATTCCTTCTACTCCCACAATAGAGGGAAAATATCCCAATATTCCTTGGAAGAATATCTGGAGAGTTTTTCGCTACGCTGATATCCCGACGGACTGGAAGGCCTCTGCCTACAAGATGCTCAATGCCATAGTACCCACAGCAGAAAAACAATATCGCCACAACATCTGCAATTCACCGTATTGTTCTCGATGCCACAACCTTGACACCCTTCAACACGGTCTTACAACGTGCATTCCCGAAACTTGGCATTGGATACAACATAAAATCCGCTGCATTACCAGGGCAGATAACCCTAATACCACTCGCAGGGCGATCCTGCAGCTAGATATCCAGGTGAAACAACACGTCTTTGTCCAAATATGGCTTATTATGGGCTATATCCACTATATGTTGCAGGATCCATCTCCTAGTGTCCGTGGCCTTGAGAGATTTTTAACGGAACATAGGACGCGCCTCAAAAGGAAAAAAAAAACGTGACTTTCTCTTGATGCTACACCCTAACATAGATGTCCTTTCTGTGTAAAGGATTGTGCCAGCTGGATGGAGGTATCACCATCTCGGAAGTGTCATCGCCCAGTTGCCAGATGAAACCAAATGGAGGACCGGCAAAGGTAACTGACATCATGCAATGAACAGTAATGTGCTTTACCAAGTGAAACACCGTTACCAAAATGCAGCAATGGTTTAGTAGTGTACACCCGATTGTAATTTCAATGTATTGTTTCTTTTATCTAATTTAAATAAATAGAAAAAGAAAATACTGCTTTAGTGCAAACGTGGCGTCGTTATCAAAATCGCCCTCATTTCAACATTTTTTTTACTGTTCCATTTATATTCCGCCTTTAACCTCAGTGGTCATATTGCGAGATTTTCTTTGGTACATATTGCCTATAAGAAACATGTTAACTCGCATACAATGGGTTTTTGGGTCTTTAGGTTTTGTACATTGGATCACACATACCCCCACACACACATTCACCCTCCCATTCATACTTCCAGACTCTGTGGAGGATAGGGAATAACCTTGGCTAGAGAAACAGTCCTTCCTCCAGTCGAGAATCGAACCCGAGACCCCTAGCACATCAGACAGGAGCTCTACTGAGCTACGGGGCCAGCTCTATATGAAACTTGATGCAACTCCACAGCTACCTTGAGAGTGCCGCTGAAGGGTCGTCAATTCGTTTCTCATCCTATTTGGTAATATTATATTTCTTATTTCCATTTAATCGTTACACGGTAAAACGGTTCAGACATTGCCAAGAACTTACGAACTACACACTAATAAACACTAACCCCGATCCTTGCCATCATGCAGCTGGTGCTGGGGTGGTGCTCCATGTTGTAAGGCAGGAGGATATCGGGGTATCACCGGTAGGAATGGTGCACCCCATAATCTGCTGCAGTACGTGCTGAAGCCCGCCGCCGATGGCGGCAGCGACGCCCCACCACCGGCAGGAAATAACGGATGCTGCCCTGCAAACAAAGGAGAATCAGCTACTATATATATTTCTTTCTCAGACATTTAACATTTTCATACAATGGCATAAAAACATTTGTGGTAATTAAAGAGCTATATACAAATTAAAATAGTGGACAGTTTTCCAGTGTTCGATACTTTCAATAAAAATTGAGCAACCGAAGATCTTTTGCGTTTAAATAATTTTCTTTTTGTTCACCTTCGTCTGGAATTTAAGCGCAGAAAGATACAATCGTTAGAACTGGCTACGTATATTGTTTTCAAAGTAATAAGCTGATGAAAAGACATCAATTTTTCGGTTACTAAGTTTGCAAGAAAATTTGCATTTAAGAAGTAATACACTAGTACTTTAAGGAATTAATACTTAAGTGCAAAAATGATGTATGTTACTTTTTGTAGAAAATGAATTTGTATGCACGTAATGCATAGCCCAAGGCATACACAGTTCACAGTCATTAAGCACTAATTCTGATAGCTACTGTGTAATAAATAATGATTGGATATTAGACATTTACCATCTAAAGGTTACTTAAACCCGGGACATAAAGTACTTACGGTTTGTAAGTCGCCCTTGGGGTTATTATTTATTTATGCCAACAAACTTACTGTTGGTGTTTTTAAACACACAAGCCGTGTGTGGGCCAAGTTTGAGATCTGTAGTTCAAATCCCAGTTGTGGCATTGAATTTTTAAGTTCCAGTTCTACCTCTCGCTCTTGGGGTATTTATCTCTGATGTGAGATTCCTTTGTGGCCTACCTTTGTGAGATTCCGAAAGTGCGAATCGGTTGGGGAATTTAATCTCATACCGGCAAGTTGGCTATGGTAACTTAGTGGTTAGAGCAGCAGCTCGATAAGTGGAAGATCCCTGGTTCATATCCCGGCTATAACACTGAATTTTTTAGTCCTGATTCCACCTTTTAATGTCAATTGCTATTCTGTCAATTGCTTCTCCTGAAAAGGTGATTCCGAATGGTAACGTTGATTTTGCAGTTGACTTTTCTCTTCTGCTCACAACCAATCGTGAACATTTTTCGGTTCTTCAGCGTCCATCTGTATAATCAAAATTCCTGGAATAGGTGTGATAATGTCAGTTGTTCTCATTACCTGACAGTGTAGCGATTTTTGCTATAATTCTCTTTTAGTCCGATGGAGCAACAGGACATCCTAAAAGGAAGAGATTAGCTGCAAGTTCTTCTGGTGAACTGATTCGAAGTCCCTTGATTTCGTCATGTATCAAACACCTCACCATGCAAAACTGGATCAATTGTAAGCGGAACACATTATTAGTATTTAGGATTATCTGAATCATTAATTGGTGAAAGTAAACATTTCGATTGTAGAAACAGTTTTTCGTCGCAATGGTGTAATATAATTCCTGCTCAGCCAAAGTAGAGCATTGTCCATGCAGTAACCCTTACTTCAACCCTTACCAGATGGGCTGTAAAGTGTGTAGATTATACTATAGATTCTAGTCAACAATAAAAAACACCATACTTTACGACCGTTAATTGTTAACATTTCTCTGGCCAGTCTCAGTACCACAGCGACAATATGCAATAATTATTTTCTATTTCATATGTAGTATCTGCATTTGGTTCGTATTGTGTTCAACTGCATTGTACCATATTGTGAAGAGATACAATATCAAAATGTCCTTTCTGACTAGTGGATTTTAAGACAGAAAAATCATGGTTTGTCATTTATTAATAAAACGAGTAAGAATCAAACATTTTCTTCATTTACACGGCATTTCCATTTTTGCTTTCAACATTTTCAGTTACTGTATTGCTAAAAAGCGTTAGATTTTCCCCCATTGTCTGAAGTTTTTTGATTGGCCAATTAAATATCTAGATACGTAGAGGAAGATCCTAAAAGTGAGCGCAAAAATGTAAGGAGATTTAAGATAACCTGCATAACATCAGTGGAAAACCGTCAGTGTACAGGTCGCGCGTTACTTCTTGACGAATGAAAATTTTATATGAAAGGTTGAATGCGAGTCTCTACTCAGCTTTTGCGGGACCGAGAGAGAGGAGGTACAGTCTGCAGTGAGATGACGCGCATGCTTCTGAGCTGAAGTAGTACAACACTACAAATCAATTTATGACACTTGCAGTAATATCAGCCACACGTATTATACACTATACCTCTATAACTGTTTCCACTTAACTTTCTTGCATTTATTCTATTCCCGACATCTCTCCCTCGTCTGAATTGCTATTTTCGTTGCATGCATACATACATCCGTACCGCACAAAACTTCTGCAGTCGACTGTAATACACAAACGCGACAGAGGAAAACAGAGGTGTTTGTTATCGTAGCATAAACATTTGCTGACCTGTTTATTAAGGGTAGGCTCACTCATTGGATTTCTGCTCAAGGTCATTCGTCAAGAACGAACGCGCAACCTATAATAGACAGTACGAGTACGCACGTTCCGCGGCCCGGCCACATACATCTTACATTCCAAGTATAATAAAATGTTGTTTATTTGCATAAGATATTAGTAAAATATTCAAATACCTTCCTTAAAGTTCATTAATGTAGTAGGTTCAATGCACCTGCGTCCCTTCGGATTGCGTAATACAGAAACTATCTTTGGAGTCCTATTGTGAAGACACATTGCAGCGTTTTATTCAATTTTCAATGAACATGACAATTTATAGAGTATATATTCCCTTTGAAGAAGGAAATAGTTGTGGTAGGGAGACAATTAGTGGCACAAAGGGCATGGCACAAAGGCAAACACTCCATGGACCTTTGCCACGAATTATAAAAAAAGAAAAGAAAAGAAAACCATGTTGGTAAGCAAATCAGGAAACACAAATCACAAGAAATCTCTGTTTGTGAGGGGAGGGGGTGGAGTGGATGACCCTCTGATGTCATAGTGACCCTGTTCAATTCATGACTCATGCTGCTGACACAAAACAAGTGAGTGACGGACCGCCTGGCGCCCGGCTATTACGTCATTCTGCTCACATTGTTATTGTTGCATTTAAAGTAATTGAACACGATCCAGGTTGGTAAGTTGTGCATCTGAAGGCTGTTTGTTCATATGCGTTCACGAAAATACGCCTTAATGTACAAAAATAAAAAAATACCTCCTTCACATTAACTTGGAGCGAAAAGTAAACAGAATCAATGATGCACCATATGGCATCAGACTCTGGACCCTAAACCAACAACAAAATGATGAAATACAATTTATTTGGAATGTTATTACATTTCTTTTTCTCTTTCTTTCCAATGTTGCAGTAAAATTTTTAAAAAAACGTGATTCTTAACGTCATTGTGTGTAAATGTCATTAAATTTTATATATTTTATGATATATTAAAAATTTCGAAAAGAAATTCTCGTAAATTTGGAAATACTCCTTTTCTCTTCAAAGCTATATTTCTACCACTTGGCTGTAAACTACCTGCTTTTTCTTTTCCGTATAAGGCCACTTTAACTTTAAGGAGTAAGGAACCAGCTCCTATCACGTGAGTTACTCCACGTGGGGAAGATATTTTGATGACTCTGATTGGCTAAAGTTAGGTATGAATCGTTTCCTACTGGAATGAAGCCGGATAATTATAAACCCTACTCCGGTCAATAATGAGTGTAATGGTACGAGGGGTGATGAGACACGTTGAGTATTGCGGCATTCTTAGTTCCAGCGTAAGTCTAATTTTAGAATGGACTTTACCCCCTAGTTGGATAACTGGTTACTAAATGACCTGAATTGAGTAGTCACCATCCTGTGCCATGATAAAGATATAATAGGAATGTGGACTTCTAGAATAATGGAACTAGAGATTCTTCTGTAGGTGCACATTTAATCAGTGTGTTCTACAAACTAACCTATAATTTTATGATCGCCTTTCTGTATCATTTGTTTGAGTAAACTGTCGAGTAGACAGTCCAATTAAGAAGTCTTCTTCCTCTGGCACTATTTTGATTCTATAGTGCGATCCTTGTATAAGGAAAAATTAAAACATGCCTATTTATTATCCTGAAACTTGGAGTATACAGCTCAGCAACGAGCTGTGACCTATGGTTACCTAAATTTAAAGGTGTAACATCCTATCAAATTTGAAAGAGGAAATAATACCATGTTCCACCATGCAGTACATCATTTCATTGTGTAAAGACGTCGACGGTTATTTGAAATTATCACGATTTCTGTAACTAAATGGCCTCGAAAATTCTCTCATTTTCCATTTCCTCAAAGAAAATATCTAAGACTTTGAAAGCGTTATATTTGATATGTTAGATCACTATGTAAGGAATTAACACTGAGGCATGATTCATGTCGTGCGTGTAAGGTTAGGCTAGCTGAACTATGTACAAAACTTCCATCCTTTTATAATAATAATAATAATAATAATAATAATAATAATAATAATAATAATAATAATAATAATAATAATAATAATAATAATAATAATAATAATAATAATAATAATAATAATAATAATAATAATAATAATAATAATAATAATAATAATAATAATAATAATAATAATAATAATAATAATAATAATAATAATAATAATAATAATAATAGTAATAACAATAACAATAACAATAACAATAATAATAATAATAATAATAATAATAATAATAATAATAATAATAATAATAATAATAATAATAATAATAATAATAATAATAATAATAATAATAATAATAATAATAATAATAATAATAATAATAATAATAATAATAATAATAATAATAATAATAATAATAATAATAATAATAATAATAATAATAATAATAATAATAATAATAATAATAATAATAATAATAATAATAATAATAATAATAACAATAACAATAATAATAACAACCCAAGGCGCAAGAGCCCTTTCCGGGCCAAGGCCTACCACCCAGCCACTGCGTCCCCCACCTCTGCCCACCACAGGCATCATGAGTGGGGTGCAGTAATGGTGGGTGGTACGTGGTCAGCACCCCGATCCCTCCCAGCTGGTTATGTGGTCTACGCAACCAAGAACCACTACTTTTCAATCAAGTAGTACTCAATTGACCCCTCAGCGATCTAACGAGGCTGAGTGCACTCCGTACCAGGTCTTCCAGCGGGAAAATATCCACACGCCGGTATCGGAAATCGAACCTGGGTCTCCCGCTTGGTAAGCAGTAGCGCTACCACCGCGCTTAGGAGACGACCTCTTTTAGAATACATTTAGAAATAATAGGAAACAAGAAAAAATCCTCCTGTAGAAAATTTATTTTTCTGTGTTTCCGAACGTAGGTATCATCTATATTCAGTTTCATTTTTCTTGGTCGTGGTATAGCCACATACCACATACACATACAACACACATACTGATTCTTATCTGATGAATGAGGGAAACCATATAACGTTGGTACTTTGCGTTCAGATGTTCACCCAGTGGGTATTTAGGAAAATTATCAAAAATCTTTTTTTTCAGAAGAGTCCACATACTAACTCTCGCTTATTGTAAACCAATATTTTAGCAAATTTGAAATTTGTTGTCAATGTTCTGCTTACTCTTTTTACACTTAAAATCCGTATGTTGAGTGTTTCGACAGATGTTCCATATCAACCACCCTTAAATTTGCTTTCTGCTCGGGCCCCAAATGACTTCGTTTTCTACGGGCCCTTAAAACCCACTCACTCACTCACCCACTCACACACTCCCTCGTTCACTGACTCACGCACACACTCACTCAGTGATTCACTCACTCACACACACTCACTCACTCACTCACTCACTCACTCACTCACTCACTCACTCACACGCTCACTCACTCACTCACACACTCACTCACTCACACACTCACTCACACACTCACTCACTCACTCACTCAGTCACTCACTCACTCATTCATTCATTCATTCACTCATTCATTCATTCATTCATTCATTCATTCATTCGTTCATTCACTCACTCACTCACACACACACACTCACACTCACTCATTCACTCACTCACACACACTCACCCACTCACAGGCACACTCACTCACTTACTCACTCCTTACTCACTCACACACACACTCACATTCTCACACACACACTCACTCATTCACTCACTCACACACACACACACTCACCCACTCACACACTATGCCACTCACACACTCACTCACTCCTCACTCACTCACACGCACTCATCACTCACTCACTCATTCACTCATTCACTCACATGTTTCTGCTAATTTAAGCGAGTTTCAAATAGGACGACATATTGCCTTCAAACCCCTGCAGCCAACTCCGCACTTGTAGAGATTGTGTTGTTTAAGGCATACAAACGGACAAAGCTAGCTTAATTGAAGTGACCTGACGTCCCGATTTGAACAGGACAGTACCGTTCTTCAGCCTCTGCTCCCGGTGTCGCGATAGATTTTGTCGGCTCGCCTGTTTGTCAGAAAATAGCATTTCTTATTTATTCTCTATGTTATGCTGCCTAATATTTAAATCCTTACATCTATAATTGCTAAGAACGGAAGCTATGTTATCGATGGTCAAAATTGTTACAACAAATAAAAAATCCAATGGCCACATTTGTTTGGATAGAGCGGGCCTGAAAACATACAATTTTGGATGAAATCTGGAATTTTTGGATGGATTACAATACCTTCTCTACTTATTGAGTACGTGGCAGAGAGATTATAAAAAAACTGACACAGTGATTTGCCAAGATGTTGGAAGATTTAAAACACTCTCGACAAAGACAGTTTGCCAGTTTATTATAGCCTGACAGTGATACGCCACTGAAGAGAAATCAAGGAACGGATGCGGGTAATTTTTGTAACAAGCGCCGCCTCTTGCCGATATTTACATATTCAATCGGAGAGCAAAACAATCCTTCGGTCAATTTAACGTCGGGCATTGATGTTCATTAGGAAATCTGTGCCGGCCTGCTTCCTCTGAACTGCGTGCTGTACATACGCCACTAATTACTTCTTGACCTCTGCCTATGTGACTTGCAAAACCCTTCCTTGAGGGCCCACACAAGTGGAACTTGGGAGTTCGACGTCGAGTTTATTTGGAATCAGATGTCGGAGTGCATTGACTTATAACGGGTGTCTCACTTGAATGTTGTTAGCCACTTCTTAGCACATAGAAGAATATAAAACATGAATGCCATTCTTGCTGAAACTAGGTAAATAATTATCCATTTAATTTTGAATTAATATCACTTCAGAGTGGTTTTTGTGCCATTGTGCAGTTTCTTGTCCTTACAAATAACAAACAAGCGCATTGAAAATCACTTTACAAATGCTTTAGACGACTAATATAAAGGTGCCGTAAAATATAGTTCTTTGTTTATCTATTTGACATGACTATATCATGCTCACATTAATCCACCATACTATCAATTTATCTTTGCAGGGAGTAGTTTCTTACACACCTGTACCCATTAAGCAAAGCTGACTTTAACATTTAAATGTTTTATATTTTCAAAATATGCAACCATAAATGAAAAATAAGTGGGTGCAAAAAGAGCGGTAGTGGAAAACTTCTATGTTAAGATAAATGGTCTCAAAAGCTTGGAAAGTGTAGGAATCATTTAAAAAAACACTAATTCACTGAGCGAGAGATTTATTATCAAGAATATTTTTGTACAGATGATATTGAATGTTTGAAGAATACAATGCATGCATTTACGCAATAACAGCGTTAGCCGTTTATCGCTCGTGTTGCCCTCACAAGACATTTTCTACTCTTGTACTATTCTTACAAATTCTTATTTCTCTATCTTCTTCATGTTAGTCGAGACAAATACATGCAGAAGTTGCCTCATTGCTAATTTTCTTGTAGGTGCAATGGCAGTATGGGAGTACAGTAGGCTTTGAGCGATAGTCAAATATTTTAAAGCTGGTCACTATATGAAGGCTTTGAAATTCCGTTCTCTTAGCACGGCCAAGAGATAAAAAAGTGAATAACAACCTTCCATTTGAGAAAAATATTTGTATTGCAAAACTCACACAAATAACAAGGAATATCTTCGAAATGGTTCATTCCACAAAAAAATACATTTGGATATAGCTTGAGTGTTTTAGCAAGATGTACGTTTTTGTATAGTAAGATTTGATCTATCTCTTACGATTTACCAGTTATGTAAAAATCATCAAGAGTAAACAGGAGTATATGGGTTATAGCCAGAAAATTCAAAATATGTATTTTATTTGTCATAAAAATATGTAAAACATATGGTATTTTAATCAAAATCGTTAGGGTCATTTCTAGAAAAATTACAATTTTCAAACAATTTTTCCATGTAAAGGGTAGTTAAGGGTGGTGGAATTTTCTTCCAAATCTTTGTGTCGTATCGCTGAAAGATATTAAACTTAAATAGCAACTTTGGTTCTTCACCGACTTTTCGTTTTCGAGTTATGCTGTTCACACACACACACACACACACACACACACACACACACACACACACACACACACACACACACACACACACACACACACACTTGGACACACGGATCTTTTTCTAGCAGTGCTTTTTTGGATTTAGGGTCCTCAAAACATATATTTCCGGTGAAATTTTGTATCGAATGCTGTACTTCCCCTACTTACTATACGTAGTAGAGATAGTAAAACTGGCTGATTCCCGCCTCGGTGAAGCATCTAATTCTGAAATAGATGAAATAATTTGAAGAGGGAAACCTCAGATTACGGAATGCAACAGGAAATATATTTTGAATCAGTTTGACAAATTTTGTATTCAACGAAATTATGAATTAACAGCAGATACTCTAGCTACTGATATTGCCTGCTTCATTTTTCTTTTAAGAGGTTATTAATTACAATACTATTATTTAAATAACATTCCATGGGCTATATCGTCCTTTAGTTCGTGAAGTAGTTCTTAATAAATGCAATTCGTGATGGTCAAATACTACAGTATAGATAAATTTACAATCACTCGTGGCACTACTCATGACAAGTACATTACTGAATGAAATGGTTGAATGTTTTATGAATACCTTAATGTTCTCAGTTAAGAGTGAACTTGTATTTGCCCCTCGCATAAAATGAGCAAATCAAGAGGTCCCCACTGTAGAGAGCATTTGATGAATGCAGCACCTGCACGAACAGAGCACTTGATGCTGGCACACGTGGCAGGGGGGACGCAGGAACCCATGACCCCCCTCTCCCTCCCCCCAGGATGATAATAGAGACAATTGGCTTGTCGGCTGCTCATGGTCCCCTCTAAGCGACGCACGGTGGGTGCTCTAGGATAATCGGAACTTTGCGGGTGGCCGGACAACACAACACTCCATACTAGTTTCCGGTGGATAATACTCACAGCACGGACGTTTAACGTACCGTTTAGTAATAAACACCCTCTGAGTTCTAAGACTCTTGTTATCATTTGAAAACATCGCCAAAATTCGCAGTGAATTTAAATCAGGAGTTCCGATTTCGGCCACAACAACCACTACCATTTTCTTCTTGAAGTCTGTTATACTGATGGGGAGCAAAGTGTGTGTTAAGCGGATGCATCTGTGAGAAACTTTTACTGTCCTCCATCATTAAATTTTACTAGTGAGTACACAAACTTTTCTTACGAATGCTGAACTTCCTATCTGTTTGATTTTAATCCCGATAAATCTTTGCAGAAATAGCTTCGTTTTAGATATAAAGCGAGCAACGACAGTCAAATATTTAGGAATTGGACGCCATTATCCTAGTCTAGAAGTTCCAGACCTACTCTTTCCATGCAGTCCTGAGCAACAATAAAATGAATGAATAAATAAATAAGCAAAGTATTGAACAATTCGAACCATTAATAGCGGGTATCTAGGCAATGGCTTATGCCACAAAAATGTATTTGAAATAAATTGTGTATTTTAGAGAAATCTGCCTTTTTGTCATCCATCACTTAATGTATATAAATTGTATAAGTTTATAAAAAATAATTTTGTATGAAGAGGACTTCTTACAAAATATTCAAGATGGGCTACATTTTATTTGTCATGTGAATATAACTGCTATTTTAATCAAAAACAGGCTCTAATTTCTGTAATATCTGCTCTTTAGCATCCCCCTGCCTTCTGCCTTGAAAATTTAGCTTTAACGTCATCTACAAAAATGTTTATGCATGCTGCAAAGGTGCGCAATATGTGTTTCATCCAAGGATAAGTTCAGAATATCTACATCGTTTTTCGTTGTACGAGCTTCTTTTCTTGGTCCAGGTAAATGAGTAACATGTTGCAAGGTCTTGTTCTCACATTGCGGGGGAATTCACTTTTCTGTCATTTGGTTACTCCGTATATTCCCATATAAAATAAATCCTCTCGAATTTCTTCATCTTCACATGGTAGGTGCTACATATGTGGAAGAGCACGAAACAAGACAACACGCAGATGGTTCACTGTATGTAACAAGTGACTCTGGGTGGGTCATCTAAAAGATGTATGTGTAAAATTGTGCAGACAAACAAACTTCTCTGAGTTCAGTATTCCTAAATGTTATAATGTGATTGTCTACATCTTTGGCAGGTACAGCGTAAGTTTTTCTTTTGAAGTACAAGTGTCTGTTCCATTTAAATAAACTGTTGAGCTTACCTATTTCAATAAACACATTTTCAAATACAACGTTAATCCTCCCTTGGACTCAATAAAGCATTGAAATTCATAATTAATTTTTGTTTAATATGAAAAATTAATTGTTGCATATTTATTTTATAATATCGTTTTTAAACTTACACATAAAGGAATCCGCAATATGGAAATGCGTAAGTTTCATCTTGGATGATCCTGTTAGCCGCATAGTAACGAAATCATATATTTTCGCGCGAGTGATGGAGGGTTAATCTAATACAGGCACGCCGTTACTTTATATTTGTATTTTTTTTAAGTTTGTAGGTAGGCCAGCGAAAAGCAGTTAGCTGGCCGCGTTCAGCCCTCGGGCCGTAGTCTGGTAAACCCTGGTTTAACGGAAGATTTCCTTGGATAGCATGGAAACCACCGCTAATTTGTCCACTGAAAACAGTATTTTTTGATGTTGCATCATTGTTTACGGTGGGCGGTAAAGAAGTGGGAATGTTTAACGGGGGCGTCCCGCAAAGGAGCGTGAGAAACGCGACAGAAAATTGTATAACAAGCTTGCTAATCGTTTTCATTATTCGCCCGGCTTCGTTACGGTTATTGAATCAAGGCGGTCTTGCATGCCAGGAATCTTCTGCAGCTTGTAGCGCCACTGCTACAAGCCAACGCTTCTATAATCCTTATGAACGATAGCCTAGCTTATATGCTCGTAACAACAATTAGGGGCGTTTTTAGATCTTGTAAGTACGTTAAACTTTAGTCTACAGAATGCTAGTGAAATAACTATATAGATATTTTGTGTGGACAATGTTGTAACAATGTCTGACGGCCACATCTAAAAGAAATATTTGTAATTAATAACATTTCTAAATTAAAGAATCTGATATGTTATATTGACATAAATTTCTCTACCTTGTGCTGTTTGTTAGTGGGTATGTAAACTATTATTAAGGCCCTTTATTTTTCTACTTACTTAATTTTACTCCAGATACAGCTACATCACACATTTCGTTAGAGATATTTTCAAGGGAAATGACGGGTGGTTAAACGCTTAAGAATAATAGTTGTATGCTGACCTTATAATTCCTTTTTTCTTTCCATGCAATCATGAGAAATAACTGAATATCGAGAGGACAAAGTGTAGAATAAAGCCCACCCTTGTCTGCCTCTCATTCAAGTGGTCCCGAGTTCGAATTTCGGTGAGGATGAGTCACCTGGATTAGGGTATTTTTCCGGGTTTTCCTTTATCCTGAAAGATGGACCTCGGGAAACTCTAAGGTTTATGGTTTCTGGGTTCATTGGTGCACATTTCACCCATTTAATTCATCGTCCGTATAACCTCCCAGCTTAAAGGACGTAAAACATAAAAGAAAGTGTTCAATAGTTCAAACTTTACAACAAATTGCGTGTTTTAAAGAGATCTACACACTTCTATGGAGTACGATTTTACCTATCTCTTAAAGTTTACCAATTATTTATAAAGAATTACAGAAAATACCTTCCCAGTGGACTTCATTGGTTGTTCTCAGAAAATCCAAGATCACCATATTTTTTGCTACGCAAATATGTTAAACATGTATTTTAATCAACATCGTTAGAGCCATTTTTTGAGAAATTAAAAATATTTCGAAAATATTGCACTTTGGGGTGGTGCAATTTTCTTGAAAATCTTCGTGTCATACCTTTGGAAGATACTGAACTTAAATATCAAGTTTGGTCCAACCGAATTTTCATTTTTCACCCACTCTGTCATTATCACACACACACAAACACACACACACACACACACACACACACACATACACACACACACACAAACTCAAATCATCAACAGACTCTTCTCTGTTCTTTTAAACCCTACACGCTCATTTATTCACTCTTTTTTAATCCGTGGTGCCTCAAATCGTATATTTCCGGTGAAATCACGGTGCTGAATTGAGTGGAATGCAGTACGTAGCTACTCTAATAATAGTAGATAAGTAGAAGAAGAAGAAGAAAAAGAAGAAGAAGTAGTACAAAGTTAAATGTACAGCCATTGAAAAAATGATTGAGCACATCAGAAGGTCTGAATATTTCTAATTCCCCACGTCGTGTTGTAGTGCGGTTTACACATGCCAATATATCCAGCATATAGCCTGAGTTTATTGATAGTCTCTGTTCCATATTTGCGAGTAGGTATGTATACAAATTCGAGTGGTCATTCAAGACACATCCTATTTGTGTGCCCGACAGACGATAATAACATATGAAACTACCAATACACTCAGCTGCATGTTGGAAATAGCCACTTGTGTAAACCAGGCTACAACACGACGTGAGGTTTAGAAGTATTCTGCTCTCCTAATGTGTTCAATCATTTTGTCCATGGCTGTACCAGCGGCGTTTTCTGTAAAACAAATAGAATACCATTGTCCTACACTAGGGAGAAAATATGTTAGATCCAAAGTAGGGTAGAAAATTTAACTGGAGTTTAAATCGGTGTAGCAACTCCATTTTACTTTGGGATAGGAGCCTAATTAAGAGCTGAATAACTACAACTTGCAAATGTCTAATCGCCCCTCGCTATGAAAGAACGCAAAGGCGTTATGTAACTCTACAAAATCAGTTATAGAAACATAAATGATCTCGTAACATACAGCTCTAATTTTTTAGCGAGACGCGATTATAAAATCACAGAAGGGAAACATTTCTTGGGGGAAGAAAGGACAAACTTCATTATCCCGTGTAGGTATATTTGCAACGCGGAACTCGGGCAAAATAATTCGCTAGTTATAAGGATCCTGGGTGAAGCCGCATTCCAGGGTTTAAACCTCTGTGGACTCTTCTGAAGATTAAGGATACTAACAGCGACTCTGGTTGATTAAATCCTTTATTTAATGCCAAGTTCTTTAAATAGCTTCAGACGGAGGTGACTACTTATGGTCTCATGGTATGGTGTATCTGTTAGACGTACGTATAAGGTAAAACCCGAATACCTACTTAAAATTTATTGACCCCAAATCAATATGTAATGTAATTTCTATAAAGCTAAACATGACGTTGCGTAGTATTTATTACTATCTACTGCTTACCTGTAGTAATTAGAGGAAGTACCTATTGCATTTTTGTCAAAAATTGCATACCGTAATTTCACCGGAAGTACACTTTTGAAACTCCGCGAATTCAACCACGAGTGTGTCTGTGTGTGAACAACATAACGGACCTTTTTCTAAAATGGTTTTTTTTCGATTCAGGGGACCTCAAAACATATTTATGGTGAAATTTCAACATAAAATGTTTGGGTAGATCTTCGTGTTCCTTCAGATAAACATTTGTGTAAATTATCTTATTGCTTATGTCCTTGTAGGTGGAAGGAGAATATTAGAATACAGTAGGCTTTGAGCGGTAGTCAAACCTTTTAAAGCTTCGAGATTCCGCTCTCTTTACACGCTTAACATATAAAAAATGAGCAACGATGTTCCATTTCACCAAAGTTTTAAGTTTTCCGGAACTGACACAAATAACAAGGAATATATCCGAAATGGTTCATTCTACAAACAAACAAAAAAATTATTCAGACATAAATTGTGTGTTCTAGCGAGATCTGCATTTTTGTACAGTAAGATTTTGTCTATCTCTTACGGTTTACGAGTTATTCAAAAGTCATCTTGAGGAAACAGGATTACATAGGCTATAGGCAGAAAATTCAAAATATACATTTCATTTGTCATACAAATATCTTAAACACATGGCATTTTAATCAAAATCGTTGGAGACATTTTCAAGAAAATAAAAACTTTTGAAAACTTTTCCATGTGAAGGGTAGTTTAAGGTGGGGCTATTTTCTTTAAAACCTTCGTGTCACATCCTAGAAAGATATTAAACTTAAATACCAACTTTCGTTTTAGCCGACTTAGCTTTTGAGTTATGCTGTCCACAGACTGAGAGACTGGCAAACATACACACGGACCTTTTACTAATTTTTTTTTTTTTTTTTTTTTTTTTAAATTCAAGGGGTTTCACAACATATATTTCCGGTGAAATCTCGACATTGAATTTTTGGGTGGAATACAATACTGTGTCTACTTACCAGTAGAGAAAGTAAAAATACGATGTGCGCACCTGCATGACTTTCTCTACTGACTCCCGCTTATTCTTCATCTACCGCATGTTAAAAGAGATAGACGTTTGTAGAAATGGTCTTCACATTAATCCTTATAGGTAAAATGGGCATAGGAGAATACAGTAGGTTTAAGCGATAGTAAAACTATCTTTTAAGCGCAGGTCACTAAGTGATGGCTTCGAAACTTCATTTACTTTGTATGTCCAGAACATAAAAATGACGAATTACAATTTGTCATTTGAGAAAAATACTTATAAGTATTGGAAAATTCAAACAAAGAACCAGGAATATCTCTGACATGGTTCACTCCATAAAAAGTTGTATTTGACACACATTGTGTATTTTAACAAGACCTACGTTTTCCGTCTAGTAAGATTTTGTCCATTTCTTACGGTTTACCAGTTACGCAAAAGTATACAGAATGAAGTGGACTTCTGAGGACATTCCCAGAAAATAAAATATGTATATTTCTTTTGGCATAAAACACCTTTAAAATATGGTATTGGGACGCGGGGCGTGGAGCACAACAAAGAACGGTCGGAGCTAAGCTACTTCACACCACATACCATGCCAGCAGGCAGACAAAGGCGTTCAAGGTTAGGCTGCCCCGCGCGACTGTTGGTGTGTACGTGATTAACAACAACGAGCGCGGCGCTTAACAAATGATTGCTGGAACCTTCGAGAGGCTTTCGGCGGCCAGCGTGTTTGTAGAAGTTCCAGAAAGGACCTGTGACGTCATCCCCGCTATATAGGAAGGCGAGGCAACAGCAGAAGAGAGAGTTACAGGCATGTGTCAGTGAGTGCGAGACAGTTGTGTGTGCGCGTGTGTGTGTGTTTGTGTGGTACTGTCTTCGTGAAAGATACGTCGCGTCGAAATGAAGAAGTTTTAATGAGTGTTGAGTGATTGCATCGTCAGAGTTAGTGCTTGAAAGACAAAGAAAGTGAAGGAAGACGGTGAAAGAACTGAGTCAAGGTTACGATAAATAAACAGCTATGAGTTGTAATATCACGAAACATTGTAGACTGTGGTCATGACGAGAAGGAAACTGTTTTTGTGCAAAGGTTTACAAGAAAAATAAAGTAATAGGAAAGTAACTGGACGGATTTTGTCGCTTTGTCACAGTATCTTAATCAAAATCGTTAGTCATTTTTAGAAAATCAACATTTTCTAAAAATGTTCCATCTGAAAGGCACATATTCCGGAATGGGAAGTTTCTTGAAAACCTTTATTGTGACGGGATGCATCGACCTAGTAGTAACTGTTAACAGTGATCATCCTAAGAATAATCCCAACCTAATAATAATAATAATAATAATAATAATAATAATAATAATAATAATAATAATAATAATAATAATAATAATAATAATAATAATAATAATAATAATAATAATAATAATAATAATAATAATAATAATAATAATAATAATAATAATAATAATAATAATAATAATAATAATAATAATAATAATAATAATAATAATAATAATAATAATAATAATAATAATAATAATAATAATAATAATAATAATAATAATAACAAGAATAACAATAATAATAATAATAATAATAATAATAATAATAATAATAATAATAATAATAATAATAATAATAATAATAATAATAATAATAATAATAATAATAATAATAATAATAATAATAATAATAATAATAATAATAATAACAACAACAACAAAATGCAGTGAGTTATAAGAAGAATGTGTATGGCAACAATATTCAGCAAGGTCATGCATCTCAAATGTAGAGAAAGGCTGCAAGTATATAAAACAACAAAACTGTTGTGATATTTTAAATTTGAAGCGCTTAGGGTATTTTGAATATTAAGCTATCTTCACATTGTGAATAAATTTAATAATTAATTCTCTCAAAACTATAAGGCAGATCGTGTTGGAACTTTGGTAGGTTATAACATAAACACCCTTAAGTGTGCAAAGTACTGATTTCATATCATTAACAACACAGAAAATTCAATTTCAGTCCCTTAAATTATCCATGTAATTAATTTCTGTTTGTTTCTAAAGTTAGCATATATAACTGTTCATAAAAACACCTCTCTCTCTCTCTCTCTCTCTCTCTCTCTCTCTCTCTCTCTCTGTGTGTGTGTGTGTGTGTGTGTGTGTGTGTGTGTGTGTGTGTGTGTGTGTGTGTGTGTGTGTGTAAGTGAGTGAAACTGTGAAAGTGCCTTAAGTGTTCCAAAGCTAAGAGACCGAGAAGCCCCTTAAGAAACGATGAAGGAGTATAAAGAAGAGGATCAACTGGTAGGAAAGGGTTGAAGGAGGTATCTTATTAATTATTTCCCCTCTTGTTGCGTCGTTACGCATCACTGTCAGCTTCTTCTAGCGACGTGACGGCTGTTAACTCCACCGTGACGCTAATGAGGCGTGAACTTATGTTGGAGTCACGCGAGATCGCCGGGCCAGAACCTAGTACCCATCTCTTAGATAATAATCTAAGCTAGAACAGAACTTGCTGCCTTCTTTGGCCCACTGCAAATCATTTGCGTTACCATTTCATTCCTTCCATTTTCAGTCTCGAAATCTTTTCTCACAAAACACCCCGACACCGCAAAATACTCTTAAACATGGTATTAATACCGCCGGTAGGTAATGTTTTAAGTAAAAGCAGCTGCTATGACCACAAAATTTAAAAGCGAGCAATTAAGAACATGATGTTTCGTTCATGTGACTTTCTCTGCTCACACTTCTGCAAACTATTCTTACAAAAGCTTTTACTTCTATCTTTTTTAATTGCTGCATTTAAACATTTAATGAAAATCGTGAAAACAATCAGAAATAACATTTTTTTCCATATAAAGGATAGTTTGGAGTAACGGAAATGTATTGATTTTATTACATTCTCTACCACGTAAGTAGGGGTAGTATTGTATTCGATCCAAACTTTTGATGACGAGATTTCACCGAAAACATATTATGTTTTGAGGATCCCTGAATCCAGAAAAAGCAGGCACCGACACACACACACACACACGTATCCATAATTTCCCGTGGATCTTTTTCTTTCTTTCTTTCTTTTTGCGTAAAATGTGTTCTTTAAGTTCGGTGGTCCCAAGAGAAATGTAGAGGTTTTCGTTAAAAACCCTACATGATCTGTTTAGGTGAAATGCAATACTTCCTCTACCTGTCATAGGGAAGTGGTAGCTAAATTAAAAATAACGGCAAATTTTCAGCATCATGGGTTATAAAGACTGGGAAATTACCTTCAATATCTCCTATATTACTAAATGGAGTCGAACTTAAATAAATTTGGTATTTACTTTAATTTTCGTTTTTGAATTAAATCTATTTTCTCTCTCTCCCTAGCTCTCTTCCCCTCATTCATTCATTCATTCATTCATTCATTCACTCACTCCCTCACTCACGCACTCACTCCTCATTCACTCCTCACTCTCTCCTCACTCACTCCTCATTCACTCTCTCGTCACTCACTCACTCCTCACTCACTTACTCATTCACTCACTTACTCATTCACTCACTTACTCATTCACTCACTTACTCATTCACTCACTCCTCGCTCACTCCTCACTCACTCCTCACTCACTCCTCACTCTCTCCTGACTCCTCACTCACTCACTCATTCACTCACTCACTCTCTCCTCACTCACACACACATAAACACAGACCTTCGACGGTTTACAGTATCTCCTCTACCTGTCAATAACGGTTGGAATATTTTTCTCTGCAGAAAAACTCCTTATTTACTTTATATAATTTGGAGATTGTACCTTTGTGGTTGTGAAAAGCGTACATTTGCCGTATTTAGTGGGGTATATTCAAATTCTTCTTCTTCATTTTCTTCTTCTTCCTCTTCATCACTATCAAGCTTAGATTTCCAGCCTGTTTCGTCTTCACTTCAACCGTTTGTCGTTAGGTCGTCTTGTATCTTGTCTTCCTTATGGTTTGTATTTGTTATTTCTTTTCATTTTCCATTCTTTTAATGTGTTGTATCCATTGTAGTTGGACATTATTTATTCATTCAGTAATGGAAAAATATTTTCAAACCTGATCTTAATTCTTCGCTTCGCATTTGATCCAATATTGTGCAATCTTTTTCTTTTCTTAAAAGGTTCATCTCTTCAGTCTATATCTTTTGTTGGTCTTTTTTAATTCTTTTATTGTTCATGATCCACTTCTACAGATTAAAAATGTAATGGAAATTGTCTTATAAAACTTTAATTTTTCCTCCTGCCAGGTTTTGTTTATGTTCGATATATTTGCCTGGTCGAGAAGACTGCATAGCCGGCCGGTAGGGACTGGGGCGCTGACCACGTCCCACATCCAGTACTGCACCCCATTCACGACGCCTGCGGTGGGAAAAGGTGGAGTACACAGCGATCGGGTGGTTGGCCTTGGCTGTTGTGTCACGGGGTTACGGGGGTGTCCTATATATTGCATTACCCATATTTGAAATTTATTAAGCTTTTTGTTTATAAGTTTTTCTATTTCGTAGCTTATACCACGACCCAAAAATTTTAAATGAAATATTTCTTGAATTATATTCTAAGTTAATAACAATTTATAGATGTTTTTAGGCTGCAAACAGGTAGTTTGACCCGGTCGGATAGGTAAGACAACCGGTGTGACACTTTCATAGCTTACATAAAATAGCATTTTATTTGTTCACAATAGATTAAAACACGTTTCATATTGTAATCGTGTGGATTCAGCGTGAAATTCTACATTGCAACAGCTGTTATCCTGCACCCCTCAGACAAAGTGAACACTCTCCTAATCTCCTTGCAATGACTATGTATTGTCTAAAGGACATATGTTCAACAAGCAATAGATAGAGTTCTGCTTCATCATGTCCCCTGAACTACGCCAATTATTGAAGCGTGAACCTGCAGACAATATATGAGTGGGAAACAGCAAGTGTTAAGGTTATTTCACAATGATACTCATTTAGGAAACGCCTCGTGGGATATGGAGGATTATTGAGATATTACTCCACGCTGGAAGTATCAGTTACATGTCGTCATGTCAAAAACATAACTTTGTAAGTTATTACCAAATCCCACATTCTGAACAGTAAAATTAGGTTCTCTCTATCAGTACCTGTATTGGAATTTTATAGAATCTTATAGACATGTTCAATTTAGGAATTTATAGGACTTTTGGAATATGTATACATTTGTATTAATCGCTGGGCGTGCAATTGTGTTTAAAACCCTAACTTCAAATAACAAAAACTTGATGTGTTGCGCTTACATGACTTTCTCTACTCTTGTACTCCTGTATCCTATTTATATTAGTTGAGATATATATTTGCAGCAATTATCTTATTTCTAATTCTCTTGTAGGTGCAAGGAAATGCAGTAGGCTTCGAGCGATAGCCAAATCTTTTAAAGCTGGTCGCTGTATGAAATTCCGTTCTCTTTGCACCCAAGAGATAAAAACGTGAATAGCGACCTTCCATTTGAGAAAAGGATAAGCAAAACTCACACAAGTTACAACGAATATCTCCGAAATGATTCACTCCACAAAAAATACGTTTGGACATAAACTGTGTGTTTTAGCAGGATCTACAATTTGTGTACAGTAAGATTTGGTGTATCTCTTATAGCTTACCAGCTATGCAAAAGTCAGCCAGAGTAAACAGGACTATACGGGCTATAGCTAGAAAATTTAAAATATCATAAAAGCACTTAAAACACATGGCATTTTAATCAAAATCAAAATCGTTAGAGCCATTTTCCATGTCAAGGGTATTTTAGGGCGGTGGACTTTTCTCCAAAATCTGCGAGTAACATCCTTAAAAATAGTAAACTTATATACCTACCAGGCATGTAACAGACTTTGTCCAACACCGTGTTTTTGAGTTATGTTATTCACACACACACACACACACACACACACACACACACACACACACACACACACACACACACACACACAAACACACACACACACGTACCTTTTCTAAAATTGCTTTTTTTATTCAGGTGTTCTCAAAACATGTATTTCCGGTAAAATCTCAACATCGCAATTTTGGATAGAATACATTACTTCCCCTATTTGCTATAGGCAGTAGAGAAAGTAAAAATGACAGTATATAATTTTCTTTATTTCTATATATGAGATATACCTATCCTGTGTTTTATAAGGGTTCAACTAATGACAAAACAGAGAAAACAACTCCATACAAAAATTCAGTCTTGCCTGTGCTAGAACGAGTGGTTGAGGTTGCTTGTTAATGTGGAGCGGTTAAGGTAGAAGGCTATGAGGGAAGGGAGAGCCCATCTATACTATTTGATAATTTTATAACTGCTGAAACAAAATCACTAAGGCTTCCGCAGTATTTCCTTAGTTATTTCAGTGTTTCTCTCAGTGGCCAGGCGGTAGGCTTTGGCCTTCAAGGGCTGTTGCGCTGAGTTTCCTTTTATAGTTTCGTAGTGCAGTAAAATTAATCTATTTAAATGATTTTTTTTTTATTTTAAAATGGGTACATTACAAGGAGGGGACCACCAGGAGGCAGGGACGAAGTTAGGGAACCGGAGGGACTAAATGGCCACAGATGCGCGCGGAAGTCCCTAACACGTGCTGAGACCTCTTCATTCCGGCGAAAGCCCCCGCCTAGTACCACCACACTGCGGATCAGAAACCGCACGAGAGTCATTCCATGTCAAATCGCACAAAATTTGACCTTCATGTCTCCGATTTCATTAATATTAAATTTACGAGTTGTTTGAATGAAAAAAATGATACCCCTATTTTTTGGTCTGTAAATTAATTATTTTGGTAAATATAAAACATTAAATTTGCGGATATTTTGCGCACACCGTTCTACATAAACATAAATATCTCTGGTATTATTTATCAGATAAATATGATCTGTAGCTCATTTTGAACATTGAAATGTGTACTTTATCTATACGTTAAACAAAAAACAATTAGTTTGATATTTCCTAGTTTTACAAGGTCATTAACATTACAAACATCATTAACAATACTTTCTCTCCACTAAAAATTTCCGGGAAAATTTGTAAAACGTAGCTTGATGATACCATGTAATCCTAGAAAAAGTTCAGAATGGAATTCTAAATACATGCAGAGAAATCAAATAACTTAGCAAGCCGTGCAGACTGGAGTAAGGCTTCATCCACGGCTAGAAGGTATACAAACCGCGTGCAGCTATAATATTCGGTATAATGATTTTTATATAATACAGTATGCGAATATACCGTAAAAATAACATTAATAAAGCGCAAAATAAGCGTGTCACACCAAAAAGAAAACATACGGATTATTTAATCTCATCTATTGATAAGATTTAAAAAAATTGGAAAAAATAGTTTCAGAAGTGTTCTATTTGACGTGAAATGACCCATTTAGTGTTTATGCTAACAGTTTGACCTTGACGGAAGTGCAACATATGAGACGCAATCAGCTGCACGCGGTTTGTATACCTCCTAGCCGTGGATGAAGCCTTACTCCAGTCTGCACGGCTTGCTAACTTATTTAATTTCTCTGCATGTATTTAGAATTCCATTCTGAACTTTTTCTAGGATTACATGGCAACATCAAGCTACGTTTTACAAATTTTCCCGGAAATTTTTAGTGGAGAGAAAGTATTGTTAATGATGTTTGTAATGTTAATGGCCTTGTAAAACTATGAAATATCAAACTAATTGTTTTTTGTTTAACGTATAAGTAAAGTACACGTTTCAATGTTCAAAGTGAGCTACAGATCATATTTATCTGATAAATAATACCAGAGATATTTATGTTTATGTAGAACGGTGTGCGCAAAATATCCGAAAATTTAATGTTTTATATTTACCAAAATAATTAATTTACAGACCAAAAAATAGGGGTATCATTTTTTCATTCATACAACTCGTAAATTTAATATTAATGAAATCGGAGACATGAAAGTCAAATTTTGTGCGATTTGACATGGAATGACTCACGAATCCCCCCGTGACGGAGGACGGCGGCCACCCAAACGCCACCTATCGCCGACAACAGCAGTTACCGTGCGCAAACATCCACTCCATCTATCCGGTACCGCCAAAACCACTCGCCTAAAAGCATACCTGAAGGATGATAAGCAAAGGGAATGAAGGGAAACCGTGGCATGAAATAAGCACCCCAGCATTCGCCTTTAGAAGTGACATGGGGAAATCACGGAAAAACCCATGTCAGAGTGCGCGGTTGCCGGAAATCGAGCTCGGGACCTCCCGAAGGCCAGTCGTGGCGCATAATAATAATTGATAATAATTCCATTGGGCATATTTGTTACACCCATCATGTAGAATCCCTAGTTAGCGTATGACCAAAGCAGTACGTCCTACTCGGTATAGTATTATAACATATAACGTACCTACCTATATATGTGAATTTACCGTTTGTAGGGAAGGTAATGTAAATGTGTTATACCTATCGTATTCTTAAAATATATGTCTTTGTGATTACAAAAGGTCATATTCATTATTCTTGTGGTATTCTAAGTGCTTAGCTTATGTTGGAGTTCCTTGGCAGGAGTTCCTTAATTGCTGAGCAACTGAAAAACTCGGAGTAGGCTATAAAATTGGTACATACGTCTGTAACAGATGTTTGGAGAAAGCAAATATTTGCCATTCCAATGTCGCGTTGCGCATGTGCAAATCTCAGACCGCTACTAGTCACCATCCGCCTCCCAAGAATGACAACTGTGACAAATGTGATGTCATCACAGTTCCTGGTTCGCAGGGAAGGAGCCAACGGTTGTTCTCTCTTACGAGTACAGGCGCCTTCTTGAGCTAGCTAGCGAATAATTAACATATATGAATAAAGATTAACTTCACACAAGCTCCATCGCATTACATGTGTAAAACATGTAGCACTATTTTACCGCGACATTTAGTAACGACTACTTATCCATCATAATGGTACTGGATTAGTATGTTATAGGTATGTATACAATAATATGTCCACACAGATATTGTTCTTTATTTACCTTGACTGATTAGTTGACGGTTTGGCCAGTGGCTAATTCATGCAGTTTATATGGAAAAGCCGGCAACATTTGAGCGGGAAACATTGCGAGATTGAAATGAACTATGTAACTCGTAGGAGATCAAGGGATTAATATTCAAGGTGTCGTTAAACAAAAGAATAAAGGAAAAAGACTACTTTTTTTAAACCGATGGACAAACACAACAGTATATCACTTAAAAGTCAAGACAATACCTTTGAAGTACGTTTGGAATAACATTCAGTACTTCCAACGGCGGTAATACTCCCACATTACGTTTTAAATCAATATTTGTTTAATATAAAAATCACACTACAATGTCAACAAATCATGCCATTTTCCCTTCCTGCCAACCCAAGCGCAGGAACTGAAACCCGTTAGAATGGTAGGTTTTGTATTGCCTCTTCTTCTTCTTTTCTTCTTCTTCTTCTTCTTCTTCTTCTTCTTCTCCTCTTAGTTTACTTTCTGACTTCACCAAAGCACACGAGCGAAGCATGATTCACCATATAAGCTTAGGACTCTGATTCACGGGAAGTTAGGTTAGCTTTAGTTGTATACATATTTAAACTTAAGTTAATTATAAACCAGTGGAGACAACAAAGCGAGCGAAATGAGCGTTTGTTCACTTAAGGGACTCTGGGACTGTAAAATGATCGAAAAATTATCAAACTCATGACTTTTAAGTTAATTAATATAAATGTTCGCCAAACCGTCAATCACTGATTGGCAGTGAAATTGTTTAGATTCCGCCATTTTTAAAGGTCTATTGCAGGATTTTTATGCCATGTGAGTCACATTTAAACTCCCCTTTTTCTGTTTAAAATTTCGGCTTTATTTGGACAAATTACGCGCCAAAAAGGGCTAAAAAAAACAACCAAATTCAGCGGAAAGAAGTGATTAAGCTATGAATCTAAGAGGGGAGTCTACTAGACAAAAGGGGAAAGATGTGAAAACAGGTAATCTGACACAGGATCATGATGCATGTGTGTAGAAAAATTGGTTTTTCTCAACTTTACATTTTGTAATACACTATCTGCTCCATACACATTAAATTTTGAGCTATACTCCTAGAATTATTCTAATATGTGCTCCATTTATGTCACTTCAACTCCAGTCTTTGGTTTTAAAATTTGATAAAGGTTTTAGCTTTAAAAATTAAATACACAAAAGAAGTTGAAAAAATATTTTCAAAGTTCATCAAAACAAAGAAATTAATTACTTTATGAGGTAATTATTTTTTTGGTTCCTTAAAGATATTGGTGGTATTTTCTGGGCAGTTATAGTTTATAAAATAATAACACTGTTGTGATATTTCAGTTATTGATGCGCATGGGGCATTTTAAATATTAATGTGTTTTCGCATTGTGAATAAATTGAATAATTAATTCCCTCAAAACTATAAAACAGATTGTGCTGGAACTTTGTGTGGTAGTTTATAACATAAATACCCTTAAGGATGCAAAGATTTGATATCATACCCATAAAAATAAAGAAAAGTCAAATTTTAGTCCCAGTGTTTATATAAGCTGATGTTTCTGATTCAAGCCATTTTCATTTAATTGATCACTTATTTCACCCAATCACAAACACTTCTGCTTTCGCATTAAGCGGATCGCCAATATTCCGCGTCTTTTTTCATTCATAGGTTAACAACATTCTCATTACATACTGAATGGCACTAAGCGAAAGTTTAGCCGAAAAATAGTATAACAGCCAGGCGGAGGTCGTTAGGCTCTAGCGAGTCGTAGTGAAACCACAGTGAAACGACAGGACCCTATCGTTTCGAGATTTAGAGGTTAGGTTAGATTATGAATTGGATTAAATTAACGGGGGTGATTTCAGAAACTGCACAGTAAAGGAAGCGAGGGTAAGCTTTAGACGCTTGCCTGATTCTTAGGTTAATGATGATATATACAGAAAAATTCTTTTTAATAAGTGTACTTAGAGACAAAAAAATCACTATTTTTGCGCATTACGCTAACACTGTTGGGTTGGCAGGCTCATCTGTGAAAGTGCTGTAAAGGGGAAGGCAGTTGGATTACAGGTTATGTAAGTGTTCACATCTCCTCTTAAAGTCACTGTCACATGTAGGGATTGTCCTTCCGTAAGTCATTATTTTTAATATCTCAACTAAATGTTAAATATGGAACTGGTACTCTAAGATTTTTAAGACTGTTATCAAGCTGAAACTCTGCAAGCAAAGCTTTCTCTTGCACGGTATTATTCACTCCCTTAACTTTACACCATTACACATACATAGCGCTTATGTGCTACTAAATACTTACTTTACCCATGATTTACTCACCAAAAACAATGCAACGACTGTCGAAACTGATACCTCAATATTTGAAGGGGTATTTTCCACAGAATCACTCATTCAGAACCAACTAGCCTTCTGCGCCCTCCATTTTTCTTCATTTTACTTTCTGTTCTATGTATAGTAAGTATATGAAGTATTGTATTCGACACAAAAATAGAAATTATGTTTGAGGCCCCCTGAATACAACAACAACAAAAAAAAGCATTTTTAGAAAAAGGTGCGTGTATGTGTGTCACTCTGTGAATCTGTGTACAGCATAACTCAAAAAGGAAAAGTCGGTTAACAACCAAAGTTGACATTTAAGTTTAATGTCTATCAAGGCAGCGATGCGATACGAAGATTTTGAAGAAAATAGCCCCACCCTAAACTATCCTTTACATGGAAAAGTTTTCGCAAATTTTGATTTTCTTGAAAATAGTTCTAACGATTTTGATTAAAATGTCATATGTTTAAGATATTTGTATGAAAAATGAAATGTATATTTTGAATTTTCTGGCTATATCCTATATAGTCTTGTTTATTCTGGATGACTTTTGAATAACTCTTAAACCGTAAGGGATAGACAAAATCTTACTCTACAAAAAATGTAGGTCTTTCTAAAACACACAATTTATGTCCAAATAAATTGTTGTGTAGAGTGAACCATTTCGGAGATATTCATTGTTATTTGCGTCAGTTTCGGAAAACAACTTTGGTGAAATGGAACATCGTTGCTCATTTTTAAATGTTAAGCGTGCAAAGAGAGCGGCATCTCAAAACTTTAAAATATTTGAATATAGCTCAAAGCCTACTGTATTCTAATATTCCTCTTACACCTACAAGGAAATAATAAGATAATTTGTACAAATGTTTATCTCAACTAACACAAAGAAGATATAGTAATAAGAGTTTGCAAGAATGGTTAGTACAAGAATGGAGAAAGTCATGTGAGAGCAACACATCAGATTTTTTAAGAAGTGTCCAATATCCTGAACTGAACAACCCAAAAATGAAAATAAAGTTGGGATATTAAATTCGCGTAAAAATAATTAAAATAAAACAAATCAAGTAATGGATAACTTAATTAAAAATAAAAAATTAATTCTACGTAACTAAATGATATGGATGATATGAAGGTATGTATTGACACTGTTATTTAATTTCTTTAAAACAAAACAAACCCCGGCGTGACAGCCCACAAGGGGCCGAGGCCTACCACCCAGCCGCTGCGTCCCCCAACTCTGCCCACTACAGGCGTCATTCGTGAGGTGTAGTACTGGAGGGTGGGACGTGATCAGCGCCCCGAGCCCTCCCGGCCAGTTATGCGGTCTTCTAGACCTGGGGCCGCTACTTCTCCATCAAGTAGCTCCTCAATTGGTCCCCCTGGGACTTAACGAGGCTGAGTGCACCCCGTGCCAGACCTCCCAGAGGGGATAAAATCCCCATGTTGGTACCGGGGATCGAACCCGGGTTCTCCGCACCAGAGGCAAGCGCGCTACCAACTGCGCTATGGAGGCGGTCAACTTCTTTAGAATATAAAGCTTCTAAAACTGCTAAATCATAGTATGGTATAATAGCCTGAATACTGGCAATATTTTATACTATTTTAATTTGGTTTCTCTCCTAGTTGCTTTGAGATTGCATTCAATTGTACTGCTTTCATAATTAAATTAGCATATCTTATTTTTACATTCTTATTTTAGTATAGGTATGAAACATTGCAGACTAGATAGTTAAAATTACTATTTTCATTGTTTTTCCTTCCAAAATTATTCTTGTTTCAACTGTAAATGCCCTTGAAGTGTGAAAATGTTTGTTCAGGTGTACAAATATTTAGTGAGTGCTTTTACATGAATTATTTAATTGGTAGATATTTTTTAAATAGTTATTTACTTTATACCTTACCCAGAACCGGTCATAAACCTGTAGATTGTAATTTTAAAATGGGTTCCTAAGTTTATATGCCACCGGTCAATGATATCATCCTGTACTTATTAAAAAGCAGTGGCCAAAGGGAACATTCTTGTCATACACCTTTGTTAATTCTTACTGTTTTATCATTAATTTTATCCCTGTTTCTATCATTACTTTATATATAAGGTTCTATTATTGTTAACTGTTTTGGTATACCTGCCCTTTTGTTCCATAATATGCAACAATGTATTTATACCTTTTGACCTTATCAGGGACCATTAATCAGTTATAATGATCATAGCGATGAAAACATATTATGCATATACAGAATAAAAATATTTTATATGTATCCCAGAATTAATTTCTGTTATTATTATTTAATTTAGTAGTGATAAAGTATTCATTTTCAAAACGTATTTAAGCAGATTTATGGAGTGGTACGGCAGCGTGACACATACACCGCCAGCTCTGCAAAGAACGCATCTAACAGTGCAAATATCCGACAATATTCGTGTAATTAATCCTTTATTAATTTAGCCAAAGAAATGTTTACATTATTACTTTCTCTGTGGTGTTGAAAACTTCTGTAAATATAGGCGATAATGGAAACGTAATTAGCATTTTAGAATATTTTCAACATTGATTGAACCCTGCACACCCAGCGGGCTATTTCGCTCGTTCATTCGTTCATTTCCAATGAACCAGATTTTTTTGAAACTCTCTTAAAACAACAACGAAATAAACTACCATTTTATAACGACCGTTTCTCCCCGTAATGAAACGTCATGAATAGTGTAACAAGTGGGTCCATGAGTTTCATGTGAACAAACATTGGAACTAATTAATTTCTTTACATACGAGTTTTCGTTGTTATTTGATTATCGTGCAACATTTCCCCATCCTTTTTTTAATTCCACCCCAGCGGAAACCTTCGGCCGTTTGTTTTGCCATAGCCCGCGAATGTATGATAATGGTTGCTTGCATATTCGCACATATTTGCCACCGAACCACGTAAATTCGTAAGCGTTTGTTGATTTTGGTTTCTGTTTTCATTTTACGCTTTTCAATTTGATACTTTTCAATCTCATTGCGCATGTTATGGTTTCATATGTTTAGCAGTGGCATCGCCCATTGATCATAGCTACAGCACACTATTCTCGCTAGTTGATGCTCATATATTTGCAAATTTCTAAACCCTGTTTTTTATAACCTTAACCCGTTAACATGTATTCTTCCCCTCTCCCTTTCCTTCTCTTTTCCCCTGATTGTTTAATGTACACCTTTGAACGACGAGTACAAGCCCTGTGGAATGCAAGGTCAGGCGACAAGAGGTAACTATCCTACTTTATTCTGTCATACTATCTTTAACCAGCTACAAAACGACGAGTTTCAACCAATCATTGGTGCTTATCCAACATTTTATTACCTTCCTAGCACTAATCTATTTTTTATCACCTCCCTAGTATTTTGGTGTTTTTATCATCTCCCTAACATTTGTTTTCGATCGTCATTTCTTGTTCACATAAATAGAAGGTTAGCTTAACCAAAAGAGCACGAAACCAAAACAGCACAAAGAAAACCAGAAACAGTATATGGAAGCAGTTCAATCAATTACTTCAGTAAGTTAATAAATATTTTATTGAATTTATGTCTTGTAATCTTTATATAGGAGCTTTCTTTTAAATTGAGATCGTCAGTTAAATCCCACTTGAGTTTTGATTTTTTACTTTCTCTATGTGTAGTAAGTAGGGAAGCATTGTAGGTATTTGACCCAAAATTTCGATGCCGAGATTTCACCGGAAATTTTGACGCCCCATAAATTAAAAAACTAGAAATTTTTAGAAAAAGGAATTTTTAGAAAAGGGTCCAAGTGTGTGTGTCTGTCTGTGTGTGAGTGTGTATGTATGTGTGTATTTCTGTGTGTGTGTGCGTGCGCGCGCTTGTGTGTGTGTGTGCGCGCACGCGAGTCTGTGAACAGCACAAATCGAAAACGAAAACTCGGTTAAAAACCAAAATTGGTATTTAAGTTTAATATCTTTCAAGGATTCCACACGAAGATGTTCAATAAAATTCCTCCACCCTAAACTACCTTTACATTGAAAAATTTAAGAAAAGATTTAGTTTTCTCAAAAATGACTGATTAAAATGCCATAGGTTTCAGATAGCTTTAGAACAAATGAAATGTATATTTTGAATTTTCTGGTTATAGCCCATGTATTCCTATTTACTCTTGATGACCTTTACATAACTGGTAAACCGTAAGAGATGGACCAAATCTTACTATGCAAACAATTGTAGATATCGTTAAAACAGGATTTATCATATAGGTACATTTTCTTTACGAAGTTCACTATTTCCGAGATGTTACTTGTAATTAGTTCAAGCTATTGAGCTTTTCTGTAATTGGAATCGTCATCCTCTTTTGTTTTCAATTCTCCTTTTATCTCAAGCGCTTGTAACCACCATCTAAACACTTGAATGCGGTTTTCGCAAGATATAACTATGAAAATTTGGTTACATCCAATTATGAATGTAAGAATCTGTAGTAAGGCACTCAAATATATTCTGGGAGCTGTTCATCAGCACTTGAACTTCGAGGAATTGCCGTTCAACAAAATATGTTTCATTCTAAGTTTAATTTGTATTTATTATTTGTTATAATATTGTTTTCAGATGTTCCCGGCATTCGTTTACTTTCACTTTCCAAGACTTATAATGCCTTGTAAAACACGAACTAGCTTTAACTTAAATCTTAGGAAATCCTTTGCTGTGAAAACGGTCAAAGTAATTGCGGTTTCTCTTAGCCGAAATCATGATATATTTGGTGATATTAAAACACACAGTGCACAGGTAACTCAGTGATGGCGTTATGTTTATTATCTCTTGACCATGCAAAGATAATGTACTTTTAAAGGTATCACATAGCCACCAGCTTTAAAAGGGCTAACGCTTAAGACCTACTGATTCCCATATTCCCCCGGCATTTACAAGAAAATTAGTAATAAGTTCTGCAAATGTTTATCCCAATTAACATGAAATAGAGGAATAAGCGTCTTTAAGAATATTTTGTACAAGAGTAGAGAAAATTATGTGACTGCAACATATCAGGTTTTTTTTTTTTTTTTTTTTTTTTTTTTTTTTTTTTTTTTTTTTTTTTTTTTTTTTTTTTTTAAAGATGTGGACGCTATGACATTGAGAAAATATTGTTTTCCAAGTACTGAGGCCGATTTTATCTTGTAATAGGAATATACATAAATTTCTGGAATCAGGAATTTTGGTTTCAGAAGATACCTTGAAATATTATTTAAATTCTGCGATTTTATGTGCTATTTCTATGTTCCGTAGCCCCTGCAAAGCGTCCTGTCCCTTTCTGTGGTCTACTTGAAAACCGACTGGTTCACTTTTGTAGCACTCTTAACAGCTGATAAGCACGTTAACAATTGCTCGCTCTATTGGTTGCACTTGTATACTCGTCGCACTGAACTTGCGACACCCTTCTCTTTCTCCCTTTTCCTCTCTTTTTGTTACCAGTTGCCCCTTATATACATGCAGACTTTCCTGGCGTTTCACTTTCCATAAGAATTCGCTAATATCATCATAAGTAACGAACTGTCGATTACTGCTCCAGCACATATCTTCCAGGTATTCCATAAATGCCACGTTTTCCATTCACTGCAGAACAGCGCTACATCAGAAATAAACATGTGCACAGAATGTTAGTAAGGGAATTCTTGGGTTTCCACACAATAGACTATACCTACTCATTTAATTTGCACAGTGCGTATGTACTTAATGCTCTTATGATACCTAAACGTAATTGAAAACTTGATGTGCCTAAGAGATAGTCAAGCAAATTGCCTTTATATTAATTTCTAGTAGAACGTACTTTGCAAGTTGACAAAAAAGAAGCAAAGGAAAAAGAAAAGACTGTCAGGATATTTTGTAACGCAAATTTTCACCCAGTATAAACAGCAGAAATACCATCAGCAGATAACCGAACTCTTCTGGAAGATTCTTACTCCCCACCTCCTGAGAATTCCAGAACTCCAATGAAAACTCCGACTATATTAGCAAGCGTTCTCGCGAGAAAGTCAGTATGCGTTTGTGAGCGTGTTTTTGATTTGACATAATGTGCGGTTCTACAAGCGAGTTTGTGGCAATATTTGTGAGTTATAGCTTCCGGAGAGATTAGAGATATGCTGTGTTCGATTACCCAGCGAGCACGTCATCCAAAAGAGCTGCTTGACTGCATTGTGGCTGTCTAACGCGGCTAGGTCACGTTGAAAAGTGAAGTGATAGTAAATGTTGAAGTAGATCATATTAGTAAAGTGACAGTGAAAATTTGACAATCCACAATACTAACAAACTTTACTCCCAGCAATATTGCCAGTATGATTTGTTCCTACTAAACATGTCCTAGGAACACTGACAAACCGATCGGATTAGAGTGTTTCCAAGCGAGGAGTAAGAACCTTGCGCATACATACCGTTCGAGACCCAATGCATACCTTTTAGAAATATATAAGAAAACAATAGGAAACATTTTAAAAAATGTTGCCAATGACGACGTATTGTGCAAATATTTGAATATAAAACATGAAGAGTGTTTGCCTTTCGCTCCGGATCCAAGTAAGTATTTAGTCAGAGTCGCTGGCAATAATTACTCTCTCTTGATACAAGGAAACGTGTAGAATCATTTTCTTAATTATAAGTGATTCTAACAGTCACATATTTTCTTACATTTAGTGGTCAAAGTGGCCATACCGTGAACTTAGCCTTTAATTGTATAGGTCCTCAAGAGTTTCTGAAATTTAAAGATTTAGGTGCTGGAACCATGAATAGGAATACAAAAACTATTCATGACCAATAAAGATAGACATCGCCTTACAGGAATAACTAATTGATGCAGCGGGATGTAAATTTGTTAAATGTTTACAAAAAATATTCTTGGTCAGATGTTAAAAGTTATTCTCTCTTTGTTTCAAGAGAATTTTGGAGAATACTGTTCTCTGGCATTCATTTCTGCCATTTCCTCAACATGTAATTTCTCTCAAAACTCATCACTTCTAATTTGGTCTGTTGAAATAACCCTATGAAGAATGCAAGAATCTCGTCTGTGAGCAATTAATTCTGATTTTATAATTTTGGCGGATGTCCAGCATTCTCTTTCATGAGAAAGAGTGGGTAATGGAATTGTGTTGTGAAATTGTGTGTCTTTTCTGCTTTTCTGCTATAATTCGTCATTTAGTTTTGTTAATCCACCACGTTTACACATAAGCCTCAAGTGAGTGAGTGAGTGAGTGAGTGAGTGAGTGAGTGAGTGGGTGAGTGAGTGAGTGAGTGAGTGAGTGAGTGAGTGAGTGAGTGAGTGAGTGAGTGAGTGAGTGTGTGAGTGAGTAGGGTTCAAGGGTCCGTCGGCAGCTAGGTCATTAGGGCCCGTATAAGCCTCAAAAGTTTTCAAATTGAATTAATCTCAAATGTGCAAAATCATTTTTCTCTTGTACTATCCCTGCGCAGATGTCATAAGATTTAACGAATCGGCATAAGAGAAATATCTGGCTGTTTCTTGGTAGTAAATAAAGGCCCGAAAAGTATCTTTAAACTGTTTTGTTTAAAAATAAATTTAAATGTAATATTTTGTGTGACAAATGTTAACATCTAGTATAATCTTTTAATTTTCAAAAGTGTAACATAGGTGTATGACATTTTTTTTTCAGAAACAAACAGTATATTTTTATGTTTTATGCATCAAAAGGCATTTTTACTAATTTTTATTATAACTGCATTTCTAGAATAGTTTCGCCAAATGAAAGATAATAATTGAAATGAATCATGTCGATTCTACGTTGCCGTTAAAATAAAATTTAGCAATGTTATTGTTTTATGATCAGAATGCACACATTTAAAATTTTGGCTTAATCAGCTGAAATATCTGAAACCGCTGAATTTTACTAAAGCTTTTCTTTATCTTCCATATGCATGGACAGCCTTATCAAGCAGCCTCGCACTTAAATGTAGAAAATGTCTTTTGTACTAATCTTGGTTATTGCTTTCATATATTTAAATTTCAATGTAATCCTAAAAGGGAAACCGCATATATATTCTGTTTTAACAGTGAAACATTCGATCTCTTCTACAAATGACGTAAAAGAGACCGACCCTACGAATAGTTACAGAACATGTTTTGGTCTAAATCTACAATGGATGATGATGACATACTTGGCAAATATCCTTTGTCTCATTCAAAAGTTGACATCTGCACTCTCATAAAACAGCTGAAGCCATTTAAATGAGGTGACAGTCACGCATGTAGCATGTCCTGCAAACAATACACTATCGTGCTCTCGTTAAACACTGCATTATGATATAATTGCACCGCTACGGTCCTTTATTCGTCTATTTGAAAAGGACAATACCATTTGTTTACGCAGGTGCATTCCTTCCGACTGGAAATGAAAACACAGGAAATGTTTGGAGTCATTTGCCGTTACTTAAGGAATATCTGTCCATCCCATAAGCGCGTAGAATATATGCACTGCGGTTTTAAATTTAAATAGTAACACAACAATGCTTAAAAGATCCAATAATATTTTTAAAGGCTATGAAAGTTTAAGTATGTAATCCTTCTGGTATTTTTGTATTACCACATCCACAACAAATACACTTTCAGGTCCATGGTTAAAAAAGTCGTGTGCGTTACTTTCATATGCCATTCTGTATTCATTCTTCTACTAAATATCATTTCAAAAGCTTGTTCTCCTGATTCTTATTAATCTAGAAAAGCTTTCATTACACATTTACACGCTTTATTGCAGATACCTATAAAAAGCATACAATAGACTGAAGTGATAGTCACATTTTTACTTTCTCTACTGGTAAGTAGGGGAAGTATTGTATTCCACCCAAAAATTCGATGTAGAGATTTCACCGGAAATATATGTTTTGAGACCCCCTGAACCCCCAAAAAAGCATTTTTAGAAAAAGTTCCGTGTGTGTGTCTGTCTGTGGACAGCATAGGTAACTCAAAAACGAAAAGCCGGTTAGAAACGAAAGTTGGTATTTAAGTTTAATATCTTTCAAGGATGCGACACGAAGATTTTGAAGAAAATAGCCCCACCCTAAACTACCCTATGATGGAAAATTTTTCGAAACTTTTTATTTTCTTGAAAATGGCTCTAACGATTTTGATTAAAATGTCATATGTTTGAGACATTTTTATGACGAATGAAATGTATATCTTGAATTTTCTGGCTATATCCCGTGTAGCCGTATTTACTCTGGATGACTTTTGCATAACTGGTAAACCGTTAGAAACAGACAAAATCTTACGGTACAAAAAATGTAGATCTTGCTAAAATGCACAATTTATGTCTGAATAAATTTTCTTGTAGGGTGAACCATTTCGGAGATATTCCTTGTTACGTGTGTAAGATTCGGAAAACTTAAAACTTCCGTGAAATGGAACATCGTTGTTCATTTTTTTATATGTTAAGTGTGAAAAGAGAACGGAATCTCAAAGCTTTAAAAGATTTGACTATCGCACAAAGCCTACTGTTTTCTAATATTCCCATTGTACCTACAAGGAAATAAGCAATAAGATAATTTCCACAAATGTTAATCTTAACTAACACGAAGAAGATAGAGGAATAAGAGTGTGTAAGAATAGTTAGTACAAGAGTAGAGAAAGTCATGTGAGTGCAACACATTAGATTTTTAAAGAACGTGTTGCTATTGATATCTTTGAAATTTAATGGCCTTAACGTGACCATCAGAAAAAACAAATAGTGACTTAGCACTTGAAAGAAGTATACATATTTGAAAATTCAAATCAACAACAAAGAATATCTCGAAAATGGTTAACGTCACAAGAACTTATTTAACATAAATGGTTAGCTTTGAAATTAGCTAAGTTTTTGTGTACATAACAAGGTATTTTCTATGTTTTGCTGTTTAGCAGTTATACAAAATTCTTTCAGAATGAAGAGATATTTACAGAAAATTAATGATATGCATTTTATTTGTCGTGCAAAAATCTTAAACATGTGTTATTTTAATTAAAATCATTAGAGCTCTCTTTGACAAAATAAAAAATACGAAAATTATTCCTGATGCTGGTAGGTAGTGGTGGGAGATTTTCCTGAAAGTCTTCGTATCGTATCTTTGTAAGTTTCTGAACTTAAATACGAAGTATGCTATTTATTCTGAGTTATGCTGCTCAGAGAAACACACACACACGCGCGCACACACACACACACACACACACACACACACACACACACACACCAAACAAATACACGAACCTTTTTCTAAAAATGCTCTTTTTGGTGTCAGGGGTCCTCAAGATATATTTCCGCTGAAGACTCGACATCGAATTTTTGGGTGGAATACAATACTTCCTCTACTTATATACGTAGTCGAGAAAGTAAAAAGCTTAGGTTTTGTTTGAGAAAAACAGTGACTATCAAAACTATTAAAGTGGTTCAATTTGTGAAAAGCGAACACATAGATGAAGTTGAAATGTGTCCGTTAGTGATAGGTATTTCCCTCTGCAAGTGCGCTTGGTGATATTTTTGTGATTACTCAAGGGTAATAAGAAAGGCTGTGTGATGCGCAATCTGAACGTGACATTTGCTGTTCACTGCAACTCCAATGAGATGTTTAAATCTGATGTTTAGCTACAAATTGGCGACTTCCAATATTTATTGTTCTATAAGCTAGATGTTTTCTTACGTTTTGTTCTAATTCTTTTGAAAGTGTTTTTTCAGTTTTTAAGACATTTTTAGAATGATTGACTAACCAACCAACTTATCTCGTGGCGCAACAGGGCTTTTCGGGCCCAGACCTACCGCCCGGCCGCTACGTTCCCCACCTCTGCCTACCATAGACGTAATGAGTGTGGTGCACTATTGGAAATGGGACATGGTCAGCCTCCCGGTTCCTTCCGACCAGGGGCCGCTACTTCTTTATCAAGTAGCTCCTCAATTGGCCCCTCAGGGATCTAACGAGAATGACTGCACCCCGGAACCCACGCCGGTGCCGGTAATCGAACCCGGGTCTCCTGTTCTGTAAGTAGCAGCTGTACCACGACCTTTAGAATCATTATCATTTTAAAGACTTTTGTGCATAAAAATCCGGGACCTAGCCATAATAGAGGTCTTAATTATTCTATATTTAATAATATATAGAAGTTTTGCATCTTGGTTGATCAGGGAAAAGAACATCTCTATAAACCCCGATGCCTTGGAATACCGGTATTACGTCATTGCTATACCTATGTAATACGTCGTTGCTGTCATTGCATGTGGTATTCGTGGTGGACGAAGCGGCGTCAGGGCGGGTTTTCTCCGGGTACTCCGGTTTCCCCCGCCATCTCATTCCACCGGTGCTCCATCTTCATGTATCATCAGTGTCACCGCCTGCGGTGCCGTAGTAGTAAAAGCGGGCGTTAAACACTACAACAACAACGCTGTCATTGCGTGCTATAATGAGCCAACTAAGCACGACATTGAATACAGTAACAACCTATTTATATATACATTAGCATTAATTAATTAATCAACATCGTAAATTAGCATATTCGCTTCTTTGTTCTATTATAATAATTATTAGAATTTGAAGTCTGTAGATAAGGTTTGCTTCACACAGATTTCTATGGACTTGATTTAGTATGCATTAAATACCTATACATTTACAGAAGCGTCTTACTATACATGGTATGCCGGAACGTGGATGCACGACAACGCACGCTGGAAGTTGCGCATGTGCGGCACAGGAGCAAAATAAGCGCACTGTGTTTATCATCATCGATGCTCGTCACTTATTTCTAAGCGAACCAGCTCCAGCTTTGAGCTAACAAGTGCTAGCTAGCTATTCTTCTTGCGGAGTACGTATTGTGTGTGTTTGGCGGCCTCGGGGTTGTAATTTATGAGGCGTTGGGATTAAGATTCAGTTCATTAACCACTCGAGTGAATTCTGCAAGTGTTATGCCGGCAAAAAAGACAGGGGGAGGAGGAATATGCAGCTGCGCTCTTCTCACAGGATCAACAAAATGGAGTCAAACGGATGGGGTGGGAATATGCAACCTGCATTGGGTTCTAGCCCCTATCACAACACTTTTCTTGTAGGTAGTGACTTCTTTTTGTGTTACACTATCGCTCTTTGACTACAGAATGTGTAAATTACATAACGTGGGTATGTATTTCAAAGGAACTGTTCTCTTAAGGATTATATGAAGGGTAAGGAAGAAATATTCGGATACGGTTGTTTTAATTACAAACAGTTGCATTAATTTTATGTCATTAGTCGGTTCCCAAATGGAAAAGTGTCTTCACGTTTAATAATTCCATTTTAAGAATAAGTAGGTAGTTGTTATCAACTTTTCGACAAAATTTAGAAAAAGGCTTCCTTAATATTTTCATTGAAAAAATTATAAAAATTATGGATCGAATTATGATTTTGCCATTTTAATCACTTAAATATCCAAACGTGAGGTTTCAATGGACGTGCGTAGGTGTAGGAAACCTTACTTCCGGCATTTTTTGTGTTCTCGCGCTTTTGATACTCGAATATGAATTGAGTTTATTAAGTACTAAAGCATTTACATTTTTGGCTGTCCTTGAACTTGGGCCCTAGTCCTTTTGTCATTGAATACACCCTAAGGCTTCTTACATATATTTACATTTTGATGTATGCTGTTGTTTATCACTTTTGCTAATGTTCGTGTCTTCAATTTTACTTTTATCTTTTGCTCCACTTTGCTCACCTACTCTCTTTGTTACCCGTTTCCTCAACTTTCTTTATTATTTTTAAATCACTCAGTTCATTCTAACCTTCTTCTTTTATTTATTTCCAAAACTTTTTAGCCGTTTGCTAATGAAACTCTCCACCACAATGATTCACTTTCTTCTTAGCCTTTTACTCGAATATGATTCTCATTAATTTTTGTTCAGTTTCCTTGAAATTTTCAGAATTCGTTTTTGTAAGGTGGGTGAAGATATCTAAAGCTTATGCTCCTGATATCAAGTAGGTACGTATATCTTTCCTTTTACAATCTGAGTAATGTAATACTGGACTTCATCAACAATAGCTTTTGAGGATTGGCCCTTTGGCGTGTTCCGCTTCAGACTGAAAGTTGGTCTCTCCAGTGTTTCTATGGTAGTCCAAGATCTCTTCACCCTTTTGATTTGTAGTTGTAGAGTCTTTGGCATAGCCCAAATGACCTCGTTGTCGACGGGCCGTTAAACCTCACATACTCACTCACTCACTCTTTGACATAGTCTGTCTTCCGTCATTTGCAATGTGTTGATACCAATTATTTCTGCAGGTGCTGGTGGTTTCTGTTATGCGTATGACATGAATATTGGACTTATTTTTAGAAAATGAAATGTTGCGAACTACTTTTTTCAGGAAAGATTTTAGTGTTAGATAGACAAAATTCAATCTTGATCCTAATAGATAACTATACTCAGGAATAATATGTAATATATTAAAACTTCCAAATTTTACTTCTGGGATATTTCATATATTCAGTTTAAATTTTTGGAAAATAAGTTGTACGGTTACTAAAGATACCGACAAGATATGTACCATGTTAGTACATTTACTGGCATGCAAAAGAACTCCTGCAGGACGAAATTCCGGCACACCGGCGACGCTGATATGATCATGGCAATTGACAGCGTCGTTAAACAACAAAAATAATTTAATTTAGGCAGGATATGTAGGAAATCTTTAGGTTCTACTTTAGTTTTGTTAAATATACATAGATATATTAATTAAAGTGTTATACTAAAGTGGTTGAAAATTGTAGAAATTAGCAACTCCCATATTAAATACTATTTCTAAAGATGCCTTTAATTTGGGATCGTAGCAGTAGTCGGAATACACAACTTTAAAAAAACATTTTGTAAAACATTAGAATTAAAAGCTATCCTTAGAGCCGTTTCATTGGGGCTTAAGGGTACCCATAAGCAAAATTTCTCCATATACCTACCTAAAACTTTTTAACTAAATGTTTTCAAAAGTTTTCCACGTGCTGACCTATCAAATTATAATGTGATTTAAATTTCATTCAGATTCTTGTATTACTTTTAGAAAATATGTCATATTACTTTTACCTCCGACGCAGAAATTGTAATTTTGAAAACAAATAAAAATACTGCCATGTTATTTAAACACTAATACATATAACTGGCATACCGAACGTTATTCCCCCTTCTAGTTGTTTCAGAAAGAGATTTCAAACATGTAAATTAATTTTTTAACAATTTATCCTTAGTAGCCGAATCAGTTGTCACACCTTGAGAAAATATAAAAGTCTAGCAAAACTCAAATGCTAGTTTTTTTTTTTTTTTTTTTTTTTTTTTTTAATTTATTCTATTTGAGTTTCTGCTTAAAATTAAAACTGGTCACAAATTACACCACATGAAAGACTTAATGTATAAAATTGCAGGAGAGTCAAATTCGAGTAAACAACATTGGAAGTAAATACAGGTCATGTGCTCCTGGGCGTTTAAATGGTCACGTGGTGAAGCATTAAAAGGCTCTGAGAGGAAAAGTTATGTAATTTAAGCTAAACTTTCCAAACAGTTTTGTACATAAAAACTATTTCTTTTACATTTTTGGAATCGTCGAGTACATTAAATTAGACAATCCTCACCATTCGAAATATTTAAATTCGAATGAATTTAGTCGCAATCTAATGTTAAGGTGATATCGCCAAATCTTTCTTATAAATTAAACTTTGCATGACATTTTAACATAAAATTGTGACTAAACTCATTCGAATTAAGGTAGAAATGCATTACTGCATTGTTCACACAATATTTGCGCGACAGTTAGTAAAATAATAAACCAGTAGTATGTATTTGTCAGGAAGCTGGATGGCTCCAAATATTTTATACAAATTATTTTTTTCGGCGAAACGGTTCTTATATACTACATATATAGACGGCAACAGGACTTTAAATGTCTTTTTACGCAATCGCATTTTAAATGTTAAATTATATCATAGAAGGTTGTGAGTTTCTGATTGCGCACTAGGTTTGCCAATAGCTGAAGGAAAAGGCTAAACCTATAGTCCCTACTTTTACTATGTACAGGAGTTTGCAGTGTCGATGTTTGATCTGCTTCGGACATTTAGTATCTACTTAAAATTACTGTTTGAGTTAGTTAAACCCGAAAGTAAAACACGAAAATAAAGCGGTTTTAACACAAGAGAAAAGCTATAAAGGGACTACGATACAGTGAAATGTAGAAATGGTAACGCTAAGTGTGGACACCGATACTCAGTTGTTACTTTGGCAAAACACGGGCCTTCTTGACTCGGACCATTCGTAGCACCAGATTCCAGGGCGACGTAAGTATGTTACGACGGGATACCCGCAACCGGGCCAGAGCCTTTAATGTGGACCCTGGCAGTTAAGGATGAGGGAAGAGACACGAAGGGCGAGTAGATTCGGGTGACGACGTCCGCAAACTTGGATTGGGTCACTAATGTTTCCAGTTCGAACGCATGCGACGTCGCCAAACCACCACAAGCCCAACACCCGCCGGGGGTCATCTGAAGGGGAGCCTGCCTCCGAAGGAACCTCTACAAAGCGCAGCGCAACACGCCGAAGACCGTCACCGGGCCTTCAACCTTAAAACAGAAAGGTAATAGGTATCACCATCATTAAAGGTTTGGACCCATGGATTCGTTCCATCCCCATCAATCAACATCATCTCCGCATCTCTTCCTCGGTCTTCCTATGTATCTTTTACTGATTGGAACGTAGTCAGTCACTATTCTAGGGTATCTGTTCTTGTTCATCCTCTGTACATGTCTGCAGTTTTCTTTATTCTGTTTAATCCTTTCTATTAAGTTAAATATGTTCAATTCCTCTCTTCTTTCTTCATTTGTTTTATAATCTAGCAGAAAGTATCCAACCATTAATCTTAAAAATCACATTTCTGCTAATTCAATGATTTTTTTTTTCTGTTTTTTGTTTAATGCACATGTTTCACTTGAATACAGTAGTACAGGGATTGGTATTGTCTTATAAAAATTTAATTTGTTTCTAGTTTTCCTTCTAGGGGTTCTATTTATTGTGCCGCACAAGAGACTAATTTATTTAATATCTTGTCAACATCTTTCTCTTCTGATACAACGGTTAACTCTGATCCCAAGTAGTTAAATGTTGCCACCAGTTGTATAGTTTTCTTATTTATTACAATCTTGCTTCTAACAAACTCCTTTCCTTTAAAGAAAAGTAATGAAGAAGGGAAATAGGGACAGGAAAGTTGTGGTAGAAGAGGAGTCCCTCAGCATTCGCCCACCGAACCGGGTAAACCACGAATAACCCATGGTCCGAGTGAGTGGTAAGTGGAAATCGAAACCAAATGTGAGTCTCACGTGTTACTGCGGAGCCACCTCACTCGTACACATAAAACTACTGAAATCATTGTAAGCCAGTTTTTCTTCCATCTCAAACTGTTAATTGTTATGCTGTATTCCGTAATTTAACCCCAGTGATTCATTATAAATAACTTCTAACCCCTAAATTCAAAATTAGTCATATAATCATTAAATAAGGGAGGCCCGAGTACCTTGGCGCGTTTTCTAAGCTAATTATCTATACATGCGGGATGTATTTTTAATAACACACATGGTGGAAGTGTTGCATGCAAGTGCGACGTTAGGGTGCCACATTATCGTGTCAGAATAACAAAACGTTCTGCCGCCCTACGCACCTCCATTTGTTGGGTATTAAGCACGACATAATAGGACAGAGGGAGAGGGCTTGGCAGTAAATGGTACATTGGGGGAGAAGGCCCATACGACGTTATTTTGTCTTCACTGCTTCTGTACCTCTGGACACTCCGTAACAGCAACTATTGCATACATTGGAAATAATTTTACAAAAACACAGGCTGAGTCAAGACTATGCAAAATTTAAATGTCTACCTAGCTATGCAAGTTATTTCTACTTCTCTGATACACATAATAAGTAGGGGAAGCATTGTATTCCATCCAAAAATTCTATAGTGGGATTTCACATATTTTGAGATTCAATGAACCAAACAAATTTCCGATTCTACCTCTCAAACATTGTCCCACACGGCTTGTCTACTTGAAAAAAATAATAACACCAACAGTAAGTTTGTTGGCATAAATAAATAATAATTACCATCTAAAGGTTATTTACTCCCAGAACATAAAGTACTTACAATAGAAAGTCGCCATTGGTGTAATTGTCTCTGGTGTGAGACTGCCTTTGTGGTTTACCGGGAGAAATACGAATCGGTTGTAGAATTCAATATAATTCTGGCGGGTTCTCACAGTAGCTTAACGGTTAGAGCACCCGACTGATAAGCAGAGGGTCTTTGGTTCAAATTCGGGCTGTGTCATTGCATTTTTCAGTTTCGATTCTACCTCTTGAACGAAAAAAAGTTTTTTTTTTTTTTTATTATTTTGCTTTCTCTACTATGTATAGTAAGTAGGGGAAGCATTGTATTCGACCCAAAAACTCATGTCGAGATTTCGCCGTAAATACGTTTTGAGGCCCCCTGAATGAAAAAAGCATATTAGAAACATGCCCATGTGTATGTGTGTTTGTGTGTGTGTGTGTGTGTGTGTGTGTGTGTGTGTGTGTGTGTGTGTGTGTGTGTGTGTGTGTGTCAGTCTGTGGACAGCATAATTCAAAAACGAAAAGTCAGTTAAAATTCAAAGTTGGTATTACATTTAGTATCTTTCAGGGTTGCGACACAAGATTTTGAAGAAACTCCTCCACCCTAAACTACCCTTTACATGGAAATGTTTTCGAAAATGTCTCTAACGATTTTGATTAACTTGCCATATATTTAAGATGTTTTAAGGCAAATGAAATGTATATTTTGTATTTTCTGGCTATAGCCCATGTAGTCCTGCTTACTCTTGATCACTTACATAACCAGTAAACCGTAAGAGATGTACCAAATCTTAAAAAGTAACCTCTGACGGGCCAAAGGCTTACCCACCTCTGCCCATACAGGTGTCATCAGAGGTTGCAGTACTGGAGGGTGGGGCGTGAACAGCGCCCCCAGCCCTCGCGATAGCTACTTCTTTATCAAGTACCTCCTCAATTGGCCCCCCACGGGGACTTGTTTAGAGTATTCCACGAAACAACTAATAATTTATTTATTTAATACTATTTGATATTAATAGTGAATTAAAAGTAAACAACTTACAACATCAATACATTCTAATTAAGATTTGTTTTCACCGCTGGCACCACAGCTAATCCAGTAGGGTGTGAGAGCAACAATGATTTTAGCGCTTAATTCAGGGAAATGAGGAATTAGACATATGATAAATATAAATGAAGGCATTTGCGTTAGTAGCCTATTCATCAAAGATAGGTCTGCTCTATTTAAAATTATAGTTGTTTGACTTCGCCTCTTCAATTAAGATATCATGTCCTCACTAGAATATTTGTCAGATCTTCTGTCTGCCATTTTTGGATGGTCCGCCAATTGTTTTACTGCGCATAGATACTCTAGATGTTCAGAAACGTAAGAAAATGTTTAGGTTGGCGGAACCACAAGAAGGAGGTGATATAACCAAAGCAAAAATAGCACGACCAAGAGGTGATAATTCGATATGAATGAAATGGTCATTGTAATGCTATATGTTCCAGATAATATATGCGAGATAAGATAACATTCCGAAGATTTTGGGTACGATTTCAGGCGTCTGCCCATTCTGACCGTCAGTTTTTCGTGGTTTCTGTGAGTCGGTAGTTAAATGTTGTGGTGCTTCGTCTTCTATCATGATTTTTCTGTCCATTTCTTTCATCATCATTTGTTTCAGGATTGCAAGACCAGACGACGGTGTTCGGCGTGTTGCGGCTGGTCGGTAGTGGTGAGCTTTGTGAGGGTTTCTGCCTAGACTCGGACGGATTGCTGCCGGACCCGCTCTCTGTGAGCGGTTTCCCTTACGGAACGCTCAGAGGGCTTGGGGATTCAATCTGTAATCGTTAAGGACCCCGTCACCTCTTGGTCGTGCTCTTTTCGCTTTGGTTATATCACCTCCTCCTTGTGGTTCCGCCAACCTAAACATTTTCTTTACCTTTACATGACACATTATGGCGAGTAAGCCATTCTATCATGTGTAGGCACTTTAACCTTAGTGGGCGCTTATCGATTTGGGCCGTGTGGTATACGGCATTATTCATAATAATAACATGAGATAATCATCAAAGCGAACTCGGTAAATATTTTCTATTGTGGCTCCAACATTCTTAGATTCTAATATCCAGGTCTGGTATACCCTTTTAGTCATTCACGAGTCAGTAATGCCTACATTTATTAAATTTGTTAGGCTACCTAGAAAACAAAGGTTTTCAGTAAAAGCTTTGCCTTGTATTTCTGTAGAATGCAGTGCCGTGATTTTTAAATTACAAGACCAGATTTGTCATTTTAAATATACTACATCTTAAAAATATACTAATGAACAAAGATATTTCAAAATGTGCGTCTGTAAGATGTCTACTGAGGTTTCCGGGAAGGACAGAAGACTTTTTAAAACGTTTTCCAGATTCTGTAAAACTCGTTTCTCCACGTAATATCTGTTTGTCTGGAACAATTATTGTGCGATGGCACAATTAATTGTTCCGTGGTTATTTCTAAATTATTATTGAATACGTATTTTTTATAAACAAGTCTGTATAGCTTATTTAGAAACATTTCTATGCAAACTGTTTTTCGTGATTAGTGTAAAATGGTTAGAAGAATTACCGTCTATGTGACAGTATATAGGTAGGGTAAGCTAGGGTGTACCAGGCCAAATACCTCTGGAGAAAACCACATTAAAGCATGCTATTACATACCTATATCTAGGAATTGCAATAGAGATAGGCTTTGGCAGCAATGATTTTTCTAGCGTTTGGAGGCACTGACCCAATTCACCCCGTGACCTGATTTATCCTTGGTTATGCTATATGAACCGGTGAGTTGGTAATAGGCAAGTAAGTTCTGATAGTAAATGAGGAATGTTTTATATAAACGTATTATAGCTTAATCTACCTTCGTATCCCATTTAAAAGTAGTTAAACTGTTTTAGTACTACATTTTAAAACGACTTACGGCATCATGAAAGCGTGGGACTTAAGTGTACCAAACGGTGATCTAGTCTTCTTTCATATTCACACTTTTTCAATTTTTCAAATGCTTAATCAAATGGCTTGAAAACCGTTTTTGTGCGATGAGGCATTAAGGTTTGCTTTGTGATCATTAAAAGAATGCTCTGCTCTGCAAAGCTTTCAGTCATGCCATAAATTGCAATAAAGAGCATTTTCTAAACTTTCAGAAAAACTCCATAAATATTTTTGAAGGTCCGGATAGAAAAAACAGGTTAAATCATCGGAAAGATCTGTAATAAAATGATTTCCAAGTTTCGTACATTTCTTGGATAAACTGAATATAATTATTAAATGTTCAAAATATGCTCTATATTGTAGTAAGTTGTATTTCTTTGCATTAAAATACTGCGTCATTAGTTATAAAACAAAACCCAAGTGGTTCTACGTTCATACATTGTTACAATAAAACAAAAACATTTTAAAGAATTAAAATGCAACCAAGGGAATGTTTTAATGGAGGTAAGAAAACATGCGGAATATTAAACGGCTTTTAGCTTCAACAGCCTGGGTAGTTCTGCAAAATGGTTGCTCTAAAAATAGTGTATTTTGTAGGTGTTTATTTTTAGGAATATTTATACAAATATAAGGCAGGGTTAGAAACGTTGGTATGGCAGATGCAAAATTTAATGGCGGCTGACAGCTGAGTATTGCCATTATCTTTCCTGTTGCGCAAATAAATGTTGTGGGTGCAAATGATATTTGTATCATTAGCTTACAGCGTGTTTAACTATATAACAGTGCGAGGCGTGGTAAGCCTATAATTGGATGCTGTAACGAGTCACCCGCCATTAAGTTTTGTGTCAGTCATAGTTCCATTATCTATATTTCAGAGCTTCATGTAATGTAAATGTTACCAAAAAGCGTCAATAAAGGTTTCGCTGGAAAAATATGAGCACTTTAAAGGCTAAATCTAAAACGGAACCTTTAATGGCTGTATCACTGATAGATAACCTGAGAAACAACTAATTACGTATTAGATGCGCTTTAAATGTGGTGCCAAAATATTAAAGGTTAGGTGCCCTTGTAGAATACTGATATAAGTAATCTTATTTAAAATTCTACAGAAAGAATCTCGAGTAATTGATTGGGGTTGTTATTATAGGTTAGAAGCTATTAGAAAATGCAACTTCAGCAGGATGATCCGGTTCTAGTTTATTTCTGTGCATGAAATTGCTGTACTATCTCGACCTATGTGCATGAGAAAGAGAGGTTAAATGTTCTATATGTTAATCTATTACTCTTTTATGACACCTAGATCACACATATTCAACTTGGGGTACACGTACCCCTAGGGGAACGTGTAGACTTCTTAGGGGGTAACATTTAAACTGTGCATACATTCACTGTAAATGTTTCCTGAATGAACACAAATAATTAAAAATGGTTCAGCAGAGAGATTTGAATTGCCGTGTTCAACAATCCATTTTAGTTACTCTACCGGTCTATCCAACAGTATCTTACAGCAGCGCTCGCTAATCATTTATATTCTTTGTCTCAAATACCCCAACAACAATAGTGTCTGCGGATTTACATATATGCCTACGTTACCGACTCGTTTATAATTTTCAGTAGGCACTCGTTATATCTTGGCGACTGTTATGTTCAGGGTTGTTTTGTTTACTCCAGTTTCCCATCTCATTCTTTATATTTGTGAACTAATTTTGGCATCATTATCGTTGAATTTATTGTTATTATTGTGGTAGTGTACTACACATTTTAACTTTTTTGTAATATTGATAAATTCGTTATAAGAGGAAAAGGTAAAATCAATTAAACAAGTAGTAGTGAGCACAACGCGTATTCTGCCACAAGACGTCGGTGAAAATAGTGTTGAACCATCTATGAGCCAGTGGAAAAACCGGACAAATATGAAATACCTACAGATATAAGAGTGAACTTACATTAAATATGGATTCGTATCAAATATGTGTGGTACATCTCTTCCCCTCTGCATTATTTGCAACCAAACTCAGTCAAATAATTCTATGATACTTTCCCTACTTCATAGACACTTAGTAACAAATCACTGAGATTATAAAGACAATTCAGATGAAAATTTCAGGCGCACAGCAGACAATTTAGATGCAATTTCAAATTTAATTCACAATTTTACAAAATCAACAAAGATGGCACTAGAGATATCGCCTGAATTAGCGTTATTGGTTACAAAAAATATCTAAATTACTTTATACCGCAGTTGAATATCTTATAATTCGCTCTTTGAGGGTACGTGAAGAAGAAGTGTTGAGTACCACTGACCTAGATAACCAGGAGAAAATGCGGAATTAGGTAAATTTGTGTACCGCAGATAATAGGTATTGCGTGCATGGCACTTACGTCTCTGTGGCTCGTCTAGCCGTACTTTGACACCCTGCGGTTCCCTCACTTCATCCCTGCCTCCTGGGGAGGGGGGGGGGGTTGTTAGCCACATAGGTTGCAGTGCGCGAGGTTTCGCAATCCGTGTATACCCTTATATTATGTGCATTAAATGCATAACAATGTTTGAAGTTTCAATTTTATATTGGACTGGTTGTCTTACTCAACGATGTATAATTGGCTTTGTACCTAAATCTCAAATCATGATTTAATGGACTTTACTTTCACCTTTATTCTTTATGAAAGTATTGTGCAATTTTCTACTCGTTTTTAATGGTAAATAATTCCGGTTACTCCCTATAACTATTGTTTCGCATATTTCTTTTGATATCTATTCCTAATGAAAATTAAAATACCCTAATAAACATTCATGAAACAGGTACAAAACACCAGCGTACTAAGTATTTTTTATAATTTCTTTTACCATATCCCAAAAATCTGTATCTTTTTGCGATAACATATTACCGAAAATATCGAGTATTTTAAATAATTACAGTAGGTTAAATTTTAAACTGTTGTATCTTGATCTTTAGTCCCGAAATTATTTAATAGGACAAGGAATTAAGAGTTTTTTATATGATATTAAAACCCCTGAAATTAGTATTCAATGAAACAGGGGCGAAACCGACGAATAGGTATAAGCATTCGCAACTCACAGGTCATCAATTCAACCAGTTTGGAAATAGAAAGTCTGTAACCATTCAAAAATACAATGTTCCCAATTATCGGTTGAGCTATTTCTCAACATTGGGTACAATTTACTCTCGTTATATTTGCTAGTAATAGACTTAAATAAACTGCAGAAAAAATGCATGAAAACTTTGTTGCATAGGCAATATTAAAAGGTTGGTATTCAAAAAACTCATTAGATACACCTGTAGAATTGAACACACTATACTCTGAGAATATATCTATAGTATTTTAATTCAGTAGAACTCCAATTATCGGAACTAACTCCAACTATGCTGATGTGAGGGAAAACAATTGTATGCCTAAAATTACTTTATTAAATCAACGAGTTGGTATTGTTGGTATACTATGTTAGTACATAGTTGTGAAGTACTGTACGTTTCTTTATCGTTCTAAAATCATGTGACACTTTACGTGAGTACAGTACTAGATATAGAAAGTGCAAACGTTGCTTTTATAGCCATCGAATTAATAGATATTATTACAGTTTAGTCAAATTAATTTTTTAAAGCAATAAGATTTTATCATGATTTATCCAATTACCCGGATATCTGATAATCCGGATCAGGTCCGGTCCCAATTAATCCGGATAATTGGAGTTCCACCGTTATGTATAAATGAAAGAAGTAAAATATTGCCTATTTTTACTGTGTTGAACGTCCATTCTTACTTCATACGGCACCACAGGCTGTGGACACTAATAGGGTAGGTATACGAGGTGAAATTAAATGTCAATTAGGAAAGAAAAATAGGAAGGAAATGACCCAGGACTAAATTTAGGGTACTTCCCCGGCATTTGCCAATCTTTTATGAGAACTGAGGTAAACCTTGAAAAATCCTCAGTCATAGGACGATCCTGGTAGAATTTGAACTCTGGATCTCCGGTTCACGAGCCCATGTTCTCGATCACTAGTGTCCTTATATCGCATCTTGTACCATAATAAGCTGAAAATCTTCTGTTTTCTTTGTTGTTAACTTGGGACCATCTATTATATCTACTATGCACAGATAACTGCTTGGTATGAAATATCTACCTACGTGGGTTTTCTCTGAAGTAAGTATACCTATCCTGCTCTATGTCATTCTCAAGAAAAATCAAAGCAACCTTCGTAAGTAGGTGTTCCTTTATAACTCGGACATTTTCTTTTTAATTTTATTTTCGTATTCGAGTAACTTCTTATAAATTCTTTTTAATGTTGTAGTCATTTAGCAATATTAATGATAGCTGCCTTACAACATATGTAGATATGCCCGTCGGTAAGAACATTGTTTTTCAGTGATGAAAGGATTACGAAAATCGGATTCGTGTTTTCCGAGAAGTGCCCCTACCGCCTAAAACGTACACATAGACTTTCTCTCTTTACAATATTAGTGCAGATAATGTGAAAAGACTCGTAATTTTTCCTAATACACTATATTTTAAATCGTTGCATTTAGGCCTTCTAAACAAACTAATATAGAAAGAATGGCAGAGAAATTGTCGGATACATGTTTCTCTCTCTGTCTCTGTCTCTCTCTCTGTCTCTCTCTCTCTCTCTCTCTCTCTCTCTCTCATACACACACTATATATACCTATGTACACACACACACGCATATGTGTGGTTGTATGTCAGCCTAAAGATTTAATGTCGTGATTTAAATCGTTGTGCTTTTTATTGCTATTTATTTTAAGGCAAAAGAATTGTGAAAAATAGTTAAAAGCCGAATTTTGAGATTTTACTGCTCAAATTAGCTTGTGGATTCTTAAGGTAAAAAGGTATTTTCAATTTTTACGTTCCCCATCCTTAGTAAGTAGAGAAACTATTGTAGATATTGCACCCCAAAATGCTACATTACCCAGATTTCACTAGAAACTCAGGTTTTGTGGTTTCCTGAATAAAAAACAAAAAAGCAGCTTTAGAAAAAAGTCCTTTTGTGTGTCTGTGAGCAGCATAACTCAAGAAACAGAAGTCGGTTATGTACCTAATTGGATGTTTAAGTGTGCGAGGCGAAGATTTTCAAGAAAATCCACCCACCCCAGGTTACCTTTAGGTGGAAAAATGTTCACACATTTTGATTTTCCCACAAATGGCTCTGGAATTTTGATTAAAGCATTATATATTCATTTTCATGCCAAATGAAATGTATATATTGCATTTCCTGGGAATAATCTCTGAAGTTATTTTTATTCTAAATGACTACGTATTTGTACAAATGCTTAACTTAAGAGATGCACAAATTCGTAATGCGAAGAAAAAAAAAAAAAAAACATGGAGATATATTGTAAGCTGTTAAAGCACACAATATATCAATTAAACCTTTTTGGTGGAGTTAAACATTTCCGAGATATTTCTTGTTATTGACTTGAGTTTTCAAATATTTATCCTTTGCTCAAATGAGAATTCGTTATGCTTTCTTTATGTTTTGTTTCTTCCTTTTTTGGAGGCAAACAGAACGGAATATAAAAGTTATCACATAGCGATCCGCTCTTAAAAGTTTTGACTGTCGCAATGAGCGATAAAACAATTTCTCCGAACGTTTATCTTGGTTAACATGAGGTATACAGAAGAATAAGCGTTTGCAGGAATAGTTTGATTAAAAGTGAGAGGAGAAATTCATGCAAGTACAGGACAGATTTTTTCCCCTTGAATTCCTTACTGTCAGTTTAATTATGAGCGTTATTTTGTTTCATTCATTGTTTACTGGTATTTTTAAATTTTCAACTCTGACATCCACTGCAACGCTATAATGACAAGCACATTTCACAATGCCTCTTGTGGGGGATAAATTTTATTTTTTGTTTTCTTTCGAGATAAAATTTTTTGAGCCAATTCTTTTACTGCAGCCAAGATTTCAAATTTCTATGCGAACCTTACAAAAAAGCAGTGACTTTACTTGCAATCATTACCTTGAAGAACCAAATTGGGTAATTCATAAATCAGTACCTATATGCATTCGATTTTGTAACTGTTTCATACATATATACGTTAAATTATCATATACGAGTTTTGTACCAATTATAACTAGGCCATTCCTTGCTTAGTCACTACCGCCGACTATATCCCATAAATCGCTGAAGAAACAATTTATTACGTATTACAATCGATTAAAGATCAAAACAGTAATCCACTTCAGTTTTGATAGCTTTATTTTTAACAATTGTTCTTTTAATAGTTAATGTATTTTTCCAGAATAAAGATCATTTGTTAATGTTAAAATAAAGTGAGATTTATTTGAGATTATAAACTGGTTTTGTTATAACAACAAGAGAAGTTTGAAATATGTACATATAATTCTTGGGTTTCGTTTTCCTCAGTTGGTAGTGCTGAGCAGATCGAACTACACAAATGGAAATGAATGTATTTTAAATTATTTTTATAGAGTTTAACATGGTCTGGCCCAATCTTTGCGATATAGAATTTAAATTCATATTTTATTTATGAAATAGTCCAGATAAATATCATTCGACAGTCTGGCCTTCCACTGGAGAATAATATATCGTTTAGGTCAGACGTCCTATGACATTACTTGAGATAAATTCATTTGTAATTTTCTCCAGCTTATTCCTAAAGTGAATACTTAAGCTGTGTAGGTGCAAACTCGTCAATTCAATTAACATTTCCCGTTTTGTGCTATCTAGAAAGCTTTATATTTTTATATTTTCAGGATATGAATAATATAAATAAATAAAAAATACCCTGAATGTGTATTTAAAAAATAAGCTTCATCGCTTGAACTTCTCTATTATGTAGAACATGGTAGCATTTTGATGAATTTTACGGAAACATTGAAAATAGTACTTTAAGGTTTCATCTTAAACTTTCGTTCATGTTAATGTTTACTATTTCATTCTCATTCACAAAGAAAACTTCCCCATACAGCAGGAAGCGAGCTGTAGATCTACGGTCTAAGACTAATACTTTAGCATACAATCTATGGCTAACACAAAACATAATGGCGGGTAGCAGGAGGAGCTGTCCTCACAAAATCCAGAGTCTTGACAAGCCTTGCGGTGTTGTATAGATAAATACGCAGTGAAATCTCGCTGTACAGCCGGTGATATAAATATTATTTGCATTCATAAAAGTTATTTGTAGAACAGGAAAAGAAATGGTGGTGGTAAGGTATCAGCCGCCATTAAATTTTGTGTCTAACATAAATGAATTTATTGGAACAGAAGAACACGTGCTAAATAAGAAAGACTGGTTTTTAAATAGACGATATATTTAATTTTGTGTCGCATTCACATGATTATCTTATTAATCGAGTCAAACTTTTATTACACGTTTATACCTACAGTTCGTTACAGGTATACCTAACGATACACGAGGCTAAAGATGTAGTCCAATTTTGAAAAAAGCCGGTCGTTACGGGCTCTGAAACTCCATGCTCTTTGTATGGCCATGAGAAAATAAGGAATAGCGACTGAAAACATGAGAAACTTTTAAGTATTTGAAAATGAAATTATTAACGACATAAGCAATTTTAACATAAATAGTGTCTTTAACAATACCTATCTATTATTTTCTCTGGTAAGATTTTATCCATCGCTACAGATTTTACCTGTTACACAAAAGTCATTCAGAATGAAGAGAACTTCATACGTCACTTCCGTAAAACTTTGGCAGGCAACTATCTCAAACGTCTGGATTTTTAATACAAATTGTTAGAGCCAACTTTTAAGGAAATAAAAACATACCTAACGAATATTTTTTCATGCAAGAGCTTCATTCTGAATGAATGTTGTAAACTTTTATGGATAAAACTGGTAAAATATATAAGAGACACCTCACAAAAAACACAAATTTCATTTAAAATTAACAATTTATGACAAATATTTTTGGCTATTAGTTTGAATTTCTAGGTTTACTTTTCTAAAGTGCTAAAACACCATTCATTTCTTGCTCGCGATGTCGTACGCTTCAATTTTAGCATATAGGCCGTCTATCTATCTCTTTTCTTTTTTTTTTTAATTAACGTCCTCCAACATTGTGTCATATCGGACGAATGAATGAAATGAAATGAAATGAAATGGGTGAAATGATGCTCAAATGAGTCCGAGGTCCATGGAGCTTTAAGTTACCCGACATTCGTCTTCTCAGGGTAGGGAAAACCTCGGAAAAAAACCTTACCCGGATAACTTACCCTAAGCGAGATTCGAACTCGCGACCTCTTGAACGTGAGGCAGACACGCTAACCATCACGCTACAGAGGCGGGCTATCTCTTTTACCTACAACGAAGTATGGAATGAAACAACTTCTGCAAATGATTATGTCGATTAACACGAAGCAAGTAGAAAAAAGAACAGTTTAAAGAAGAGATATGCGTATCAGCGTAGCATTTGTTTTTATATAGGTAACAGTTGTCCCCGACATAAGACGAACAAGTAGATAAATGAAATAGAAAAAATGAAGACATTAATGGACAATTTGCGTAAAAGGTGTTGGCAAGGTGTTTAACATTTTCCTCAATCAGATGAGAACCCATTTTTCTCCCAATTTCAGTCACCTACTATGCCAAAACATTTACTCTGCTAAATGCTTGTAAATTAACTTGAGAGGCGAATCTATATAACGTATACCCGCAGCATATGTTGTAAAAAATTAATACTACCAGCTTTAACATTTTTTTATCTGTACTGCGTTAAGTAGAGGAAGCAGTTGTTCCATTCCACACAAATTTGACACCAAGGTTTCATTGGAAATACACATTTTGAGGCCCCTTAGATTTAAAAAATGAGAAAATAGTCCGCACACATGTGTGTATTTTTGAATTAAAAAACAATAAGTAGGTTAGGTATCGCAACTGTCGCGAGAATGCGACAAGAAAATCTCCGCAGTGAAAACTACGCTTTGCATGGAAAGTATTCGTTATTTTTTATTTTCTTAAAAATGGCCCTAAGGATTTCAATTTAGGTAAATACTTCATGCTTAAGGTGAATTCATGACACCTTGAATTTTCTGGGAATATCTCGTGAAGTTCTCTTCATTCTGAATGATTTTTCATAATTGCTAATCCGTAACAGAAAGCTACATGAAATCTTACTAGACGAACGATTATATTTTGTTAAAGCACACAATGTCAAATAAAAATGATAGCTCGTTATCTGTTTTCGAAATATTTTTATTGTTGATACGAACCTTCAAATACTCGTATTTTTTTTCATTTGGTAATTTGCTATTCGTTTTTTTCTCGTGGTTATGCAAACAGCATGGAGGCTTTTCTAAAACTCTGACTGTCGCCATCTCTACAAAGAAATGTGTAAATGGGCAATGAAAGTTTATCTCTCTTAAAAAGTAGTAGAGAGAAGAATAAACCTTTATAAGGATAGTTTAGAGTGACTAAAGAAACTCATGTGAACGCAAATCGTCAGATTTTAAATCAAGTTTTAAAAAAAGAATCATAGCAATGTAGGTACTTATCGCATAAATAAAATTCACAATTTGTGGAATTAAAAACAGCGTTAAAATATGTTCCACAAAACCCTAAAGCGCCTGTTAGGGTGTATAATTTTGTAAATGTTTTAAACACAACTCGCGCTACAGGTTTAGTATTACCTACTAGTCTAAAATACATTAATTTATGTTTGCTCAAAATAGTATTTTGTAAGTCAAATAAATTCACACCGAGAAAATATTTATAGGTATACGGGTGCCTGCATAGATACCTATATATTTATGATAACATCGAAAATCACGAGCCGATTTTGAAAATGTTTTCACAGTTGAAAACACGGATCTGAACTGTAAGACACCTTTTTGTTTAAACTTTAAGTGTTTTAAGAACTAAAAAGGATTTGCAAGGCGTATATATCAGAATATGAAAGCGCTGGAATTATTAAATAACATACTTGCCTTGGCTTTTCGTCGAGAATGCGACAGGGTCTACGAGTTGTTATTCCAGAGAAATGTCATACAAAAATAGAGCAAAAGCAGAGGATATTTTCATTCCAAGGAATAAATGCCGATCACCACGATTTAGCAACTAAGAAAACAGGAGACACGGCAAAACAAAACACAATCGCATCTGCTAATAACGGCACGGCACACACGCGAGACAGAATCGTACTTGCCAAGCTAGTTTTGACTTTTCATTGAGAACACCAAGGAGCCCAAAAGAGTAGTTACCCAAGAGAAAGTTCAGGTAAAAATAGGATAAAGCCGCGGATATTTCATTTCAAGCAATATGCATAGGTATATATATGGTCATTATTTGGCAACTGATAAAACAATGCATAGCAAAACAAAACACAATCGCATGTAATTAAAACGGCAGGACATGTTTATGGTACTTCAACTAAAACCTTCTCGTAAACCTTATGCTGTTGCAAAAGGTTCATCACTAGTGTATAGGTATTAAACGTTTTAGAAAGAACAAAATTGTGCCAAAAATTACACAACCGAAATTTTAAAACCGAATTTTCCTCGATAGCTACAAAATATGTGTCATTTTCAAAACGAATGATTTTGTGGTCGCGGAAAATCTTTATATTCACCAGTTTCGTCCCTAGCACGTTGTATATTATGTCGGGGATTTCAATATAACATGAAACTTCTGCAGACTTTGTTATTAAATCATTGCGGCTCCAAAGTGAAGTTACAAAGTTCAACATTTTCGTTATTGCGGTTTTGTGATAAATTATTCGACCATTCCAATGATTGTTCCACCGCCGTAAGCTGGATATGCTATACAACGGTTAATATTTCGTAATATTATACATTATCAGGAATATTATGGACTAAATAAGGGTGTAAAATTCTTATAGATTAAAGTAAAAGATTTCGGAAAAAGTTAAATTAATGGAATCGTCATTCTAGACTTCAAAAGCCACCTATGCAAAGCCGGGGATGTTGAGTAGTAAAATATTAACGTATTTCTAAAAGTTATTATTTTTGTAACGCCTGATATTGAATAAAGTTGTTTGACAGGCTGCAGTAACAAAGTTTATGGCAATAAGTTAATTTATTTTAATGGCAGGAGCATTCTGTGCATATGTTTTGGAATTTGTTGAAAGCAGAGCGCAATGATATAGTGACAATAAAACAAATGAAGTGAGGAGGGACTTACCATCGAATTTTCCTTTTGGCGTGACGACCCGGAAGGCGCTGGTGGATAGTGGGTGATTGTTCTGGGACTCCTTGAGCAGTTTGAGAAGTGGTTGTGAGGCCGATGAGACGACCGGCCCCGGGCTCGCCGTGCCGTCGCTTGCCGGAGGCGGCGGTGGCGGAGGCGGAGGCGGCTGGGACTCCTGACGGGACTTGACCGTGATACTGAAGTCTAGAGGCATGGGTGCGGAAACTTCCATCACTCTGCTACAGGTTCTTCATCCTTGCCAACTGTCAGCACGACACAAACTACACCGATGTCAACAGCCTCCATGCAGCCCGCACCGTGGCCCCGCCCCTGCCTGCCTGCCTGTCTACCAGCGTGCGTGTGTGTGTGTGTGCGTGCGTGTGACGAACGCTATCACAGAAACGTGTGTGTGCTTGCTTGCTTGCCTGCCTGCTTGCTTGCGGCTTAGCATAAGCTATCGCTTCTCTACTATTCCAGATTGTCACCAAAAGTTACACAACCAGATCGCTTCCAAAGGAGGGGTGGTGGAGGCTGGACTAGGGTGGGGAGGGGCAGCGCTCCAGTGGTGGGGAGACACACAGGGCGGCACAGGGATATGCCAACACACATACATACATACACATAGCTTTTGTTATGCAAAAATCCTCTCTATTCCCTTACTTAATAAACTGTCATATTAAAAAACGTTAATATTTCTACAATCAGTAGAAATATTAACATAAATTTAAGCTTCAAAATAATAAATTGTAATTTTTAACTCCTTTATTATTAAAATAACATCACTATTTTTTAATTCTCTGTTTTATTATATCTTGACAATTAAGAAAAATGATGTACAAATTACAACCAGATCTAGAAAAATGATCACTGTTTATTAAAACTGCACTTCTCAAATAACGAATTTTAAATTAAAAATTAAATATTTATCTATATACACAAGCTTTCAAAATTAATACAAAAAAGATTCAAAATTTTAAATAATTTTAAAAAATATTCTGGTTATGATTTGTGGCGACATAATGGTACTAAGGAAGGAATAGATGATACAAAAAATATACCTGCTATTCAGATTAGGTCTTTTATTGCCAGAGAGTAAACTATAACATTTTGAAAATTCGATTCTTTTTTTTTTGTCTCTATGTATAAATAAACGTCTTTTTATTGTTTTACTTTTTCCTAAAATCATTAAATCATACATAAATTATTGCAAAAGCTTTTGCATTTGGAAAATTGACACTTTTATGAAATAAGTGTTAGTTTCAAAATGCTTAGTAAGCAATCAGAAGCCAAATACTTTACTATTTGTATTAACACTCCAAAATTCATGGTTAGGCCCCCTCCCCCACCCCCCAATTAAATTTTCTCTAGTCATATAAAAGTCGGTAAAGCTACACTATGCATATTTTTTGTTTATAGATGCATTAAATCAAACTGAAAATTTTCAAAATGTGGATGAGAAAAACACAAATTGGCCACTACAATAATCATAGACGTTAATAATGCTTAAACTAAACAATCATTGGGCATTCGATAAGGTTATTGAATGGCCAATATTTTATTGACGATATTAATATCTGAGAATTCAGTAACAAAAAAGTGAAAAACAAGGAAAAGAGCAAGAGGGAGGTAATAAAGATATAAGGGCAACAATGTGCAACTAATATTTTAGTAGATAATTTTTTTTAAAAAAAAATGTATATTCTCTCTCTCTCTCTCTCTCTCTCTCTCTCTCTCTCTCTCTCTCTATTGTTCAGAAAATAGTTTTAGAAGTAGAATTTTGGTGGGATTACGTTGAATAATTCATTATTGTAAATGCTTTTTGGGGCAATAGTTTGGATATGAAGCTTTTAAAATGTTCTAACTGGTCAGCTATATAGGTATCTTTCATTTATTTTATTTGATCATTTGACCCTATTTAGGGTATGTTTAGCGACACAGAATACTACAAATAATAGAACTAAGACCCATTAATATTGGCTTAATTACATAAAAGCACTGGTTGAAAGTTTAAACTCAGCAATTTTTTATTATGTGAGTGTCCTTCCATATTTAACATTTTATTGATAAAGATGTTTGGGAAATTAAACTTAACAGGTGTTTAAATATTTGGTAGGGATTAAGTTAACTATTTGGAATTCAGGCTAATGTCAATTGATTTTTTCAGGATTTTGTGTTCCATGGAACATTTTAGAAAATCTGTTTGTTTACAAAATCCTAAAGCTCCTCCCAGTCAGTGTGTGGCAGACCATGAAGATTATGTCCCAACTTGAAGGATGACTTTCCTGTTTATTTTCATGAGTATAAATTAGAAAAGTATTGGTTTGGTAAATGGAAGGGGTGATGAAACTTTGTGTAGCTTGCCAATGAAGATCGATCGCTAAGCCGGGATTGGCGGTCGAGGTTGTGGGGAGGGTTTTCTGATAGGATTGCAGAGACGGCGGAAGCCACGCCCCCGTTTCCCCTACGACAGTCTAGGAGGGGGAAGAAGGGACGTTTAGTGGAGCACCCGAGCGGGCAGCGCACGGTCAGTAGCCGGGCGCGCGGCACGCGAGTGTCCCGGCTTCTGTCGCCTGGCAACGCGGCAGCAAGCACAGCACGTGAGCATTGTAATGGAAATAAACTCCGCTCCGGTTTCTCAATGAATTATCTTTCCCCTTTACGTTATACCTACATGCTGTGTGGAAAAATACGGCATTTCTCTTAATGAAACTTCATTCTGGTGGTAATTCTTTATAAACGGGCAACTTTAACGTTTTTAATTTAAAAAAAAAATAGTTTCTTTTCAACAAAATACTGAGTAACCATTGTTACTTTTAACAACAATACGACATTCCTAACCAATCAAATTTACAAGGGAGAATATCATAAATTTAATAAACATTTTTTGTCTATTTTATTTTTAGTTTATCTACTACAACGTACACATTGCATTCCACTCAAAAATTTGATACCGATATTTCACTGGACATGCACGATTTGAGGTCTCCGCAATCCTAAAAGGCATTATTTAGAAAAAAGCTCGGCGTGTGCGTGGGTGCCCGTGTGTCTGTGAACAGCTTAGATAACTCAACAACGAAAAGTCGGTCAAATACCAAACTTGGTATTTAAGTTCAACAACTTTCAAGAATGCGACAAGAAGATATTCAAGAAAATCCCCCCCATCCCACACAACACTTTTTCGAAAAGTTTGATTTTCTGAGAAATGGCTCCAACAATTTTGATTAAAATACCCTCCATATGTAGGTATAAGATATTTTGTCACAAATGAAATGTATGCCTATCTTGAATTTTATAGAAATGCCTTCAGAAGTTTCCTCATTCTCGATGGCTTTTGCATAACTAGTAAAACAGTAAGATATGAACGAAATCTTACTGCACTTACAAAAAATGTAGATATCGTTAAAATACACAATTTATATCAAATACTTTTTTTTTTTTTTTTTTTTTTTGTAAAATGAATCATTGAGATACCTATTCCTTGTTATTTGTTCGACATTTCCAATACCTAAACTTTTCTCGTTTATTTTTATCTCTGGCCATGCAAACAAAATGGAATTCCAAGGGCATCACTTAGCGAACAGGTGTACCTACGCTTAAAAAGATTTAACTTCGCTCAAGTAGTAGTAAAAGCGGGCGCTCAAATCCTGATGTATTCTTCCCTATATCTACAGGAAAGATAGCAATGAGATGATTTCTGCAAATGTTTATCTCGATTAACATGAGCCCTGTAGGTAAACAAACTGAATATTAAATACCTACCTATAAGTGTTGTCCTATGCGTTTTAAATTCACATGCATTGATTGCACGCAATTTAAAGAAAACGTTCATCTTCCGGCTGCATAATGTTATTCACGATGGCTATTTCTTAACAATAATTGATTTGAAAATAAGCAGCATGGTCTTAGTTAAGTAAACGCATCATGGAGAAACAACCTCCAGCTGGTTTTCTTAGCAAGGGATTCAGGACACCCAGAAAGAGGAAAAAGAATACGGAAAAATGCACATATTAAAATATTCCTCCAGTTGACGCGCCTGAACAAGGGGAAATTTGAGAATACCTGCCTATAAGGTGGACAGTGTTGAAAACCGCTAATTGTGTAAAACAGAAGTCATTTAACACAAATTTTGTACTTTAGTGGCTTTTTACAATTTTTCCTTCATAATTCACCTAATAGGCAAAGAAGGTAAGCATTGCTTTCCACCCAAAAATTCGATATCGATATTTTACCAGAAATAAATGTTTGGAGATCCCCTGAATAGGTCAATAGAATAAACTCATTTTGGAAAAAGAACCTTGGGTGGGTATGTGTGTATGTGTGTGTGTGTGTGTGTGTGTGTGAGAGAGAGAGAGAGAGAGAGAGAGAGAGAGAGAGAGAGAGAGAGAGAGAGAGAGACTGTAAACAGCATAAGCCAAAAATAAAATGTACTATAGGTATATACAAGCTTGGTAATTTTCTGCATCTTCCAAATAAGTCAGCCAAAGATTTTCCAGAAACTTCCTCCATCCCAAACGACCTTTAGCTATTTTAAGGATTTTTCAAAGGTTCAGGTTTTATAAAGGATGCCTCTAACGACTTTTATTGAAATACCACATCTTTAAGACTTTTTCCTGAAAAATGTTTTCTTGAACTTTCTGGAAGTAGCCTCTGAGGTGCTCTTCATTCTAAATGAATTTTGCATAAATAATTAGTACCTAATCCGTAAGAGACAAAGTAGTGTTACTACACAAAAAATCCTGTGTTGTACTCACATGACTTTCTCTACTCTTCTACTAACTATTCTTACGAACTCTTATTCTTCCATCATCTTCGTGTTAGTCGAGATAAACATTTGCAGAAATTAACTTATTGCCAATTTTCTAGTAGATGCAAGCTGAATATGGAAATACAGTAGGCCTTGAGTCATAGTCTCATCTTTTAAAGCAGTCGCTATATGAAGGCCTTGAACGTCCGTTCTTTTTTTACAGCTAACAGATAAAAAAGTGAATAACGACCTTTCATTTGAGAAAAGTATCTACTGAAAAACTGACACAAATATCAAGGAGTATCTCCGAAATGATTCACTCCACAAAAAATGCCTTTGAACATAACTTTGTGTTTTAACAAGATCTACATTTTTGTACAGCTGTTCTATGTCTTACGGTCTACGAGTTATGCAAAAGCCATCAAGAGTAAACAGGACTACATGGGCTATGACCAGACAATTCAAAATATACATTTCATTTGCCTTAAAAATATCTTAAGCATATTGCATTTTAATCAAAATCGTTCAGTCATTTTTGAGAAAATCAAAATTTTCCAACGTTTAGGGATAGTCTAGTGTGGAGGAATTTTCTTCAAAATCTTTGTGTCGCATCCACAAAATATATTAAGTTTAAATACCAAGTTTGGTATTTAACTGATGTTTCTTTCTTGATTTATGCTGTACACAGACACAGAAACACACACACAACACACACACACACACACACACACACACACACACACACACACACACACACACACACACACACACACACACACCACAAAGACACACGGACCTTTTTCTAAAAATCCTTTTTTTTTATTCAAGGAGCCTCAAAACATACCTATTTCTGGTGAAATCTCGACATCGAATTTTTGGGTCGAATACAATACTGTCGAGATTTCACCGGAAATATACTGGGTGTCCCAAAAAAGCACCGACAGCGCTCGGTATGTTGTGTGGAATAGCACACTGATCGATTTTCAAATATGAACCGCTGTCCGGAAATGCACGGTTTGGACGCTGGAGAACGTCGAAGTTTGAGAATAAACGGTTGTGACAATTTCTTAACGTTGGTTGTGGTATCTTAACGCGGATGGTATGCAACCCTTTAACCATCTGTGTACTGGAAATGAACGACCGTGTGTACTTGTGTAGTTTTCAGTATAGTAATGTTTCTTAACAACAATGCAACACGTACCAGTGCGCAGTTGCTGAAATGGTCAACTTGAGCACACTTAGATGTAAATGTGTGGAATCACCTCAACGTTGCATATGGAAATCGATGGATTGGTAGAGGTGGACCAGTTCCATGGTCGCCAGATCTGACACCTCTCGACTTTTCTGTGGAGTTGTATGAAGAGTGTACGGCACTCAAGTAGTGTCAGCGGAGGACCTTATGGCTCGAGTCCACGGAGCCATTGAAAATCTTCAGAGACAATCGCACATATTAGGTCATGTGCATGATGCTCACCACCGCCGATATAGGCTCTGCAATGATGTCTGAAGTACACAGTCCGAAGCTCGTTCCTAATGTATACAGCTCAATGTTGGATTTATTGTCGAAATGTGAACGCACCCCATCTCATACTTCGATGGACTACAGCGTCCAAACCGTGCATTTCCGGACAGGGTTCCTCTTTGAAAATCCATCAGTTCACCGTCTCGTACAACATACTAAGCGTTGTTGGTGTGTGTGTGTGTGTGTGTGTGTGTGTGTGTGTGTGTGTGTGTGTGTGTGTGTGTGTATGTGTCTGACTTTGAACAGCGTAACTCGAACAGGAAATGTCGGTTAAAAGCCAAAGTTGGTAGGTATATAAGTTTAATATCTTTCAAGGATACAACACGGAGATTTTGAGGAAAATTGATCCACCGTAAAGTAACCTTTACATGAACAATTTTTCGAGAATTTTGATTTTCTCAAAAATGCCTAACGATTTTGAGTAAAGCGCCATACGTGTAAGATATTTTTATGGCAAATGAAATGTATATTTGGAAGCTTCTGGCTGTAGCCGTTGTAGTGCTGTTTACTCTTGATGACTTTTGCATAACTGGTAAACCGCAAGGGATAGACCAACTCTTACTATACAAACATACAGATCTCGTTAAAACATGGAATTTATTTCATATTCATTTTCTTTGTGAAGTTCACCGTTTCCGAGACATTGTTTGTTATTAGTTTCAAGTTTCAAGCTCCTGTACTTTACTTTATTTGGAATCGCTATCTTTTTTTTTTTTTTTTTTTTTTTTTTTCCCCGTTTCTCCTTCCATCACAAGCGCTTGGTAATACCACAATGGAAACACTTGAATGCGGTTTTCCCAAGATATAACGGAAATATTTGATTACATTCAATTATGAATGTAAGAAGCTGTAATAAGGCAATTAAATATATATTTTGGAAGTTGCCAGCGCATTGAACTTCGAGGATTTAGCGTTTAACCAAATACATTTGAAGTTTAATGTGTATTTATTATTTTTTATAATGCTGTTTTCAGCCGTTCCTACTATTCGTTTACTTTTGTGTTTCAAGACTTTTCATAATGCCTTGTAAAAACGAATCAGCTGTATCTTTAATCTTAGGAAATCCTTTGCTGTGAAAACGGCGATTGCGGGTTATCTTAGCCAAAATCATGCTAGGTATATTTAGTCACGTGAAACATACGCAGTGCATAGGTAACTCAGTGATGGCGTTATCTCTTAGCCATACAAAGATAATGTAATTTTAAGAATATCACATACCTAACGACCAGCTTTAAAAGGGCTAACGCTTAAAGCCTACTTATTCCGATATTCCCCTGGCATCTCCAAGAAAATTAGTTATAAATTCTGCAAATGTTTATCTCGATTATCATGAAATAGAGGAATTACCGTCTTTAAGAATAGCTAGTACAAGGGTAGAGAAATTCACATGAGTGCAACACATCAGATTTTTTCTTTTCTTTTTCTCCAGTTTATAACTTTCTGTGGATTTATTTTCTGTTTGGTAGCTTAGTAAAACCTTTGTACACCTTTTCGTAGCTGGATTTATTGCTTGTTTCCATTGCCCAAATGTTCATTATACTACTTGGAAAAGTCATGAGGCGTATCGGAAAGAATATGAAACTGCCCAGATGTTTACGTGAGCTTATCGCACAAACAATACGAGACAGGGTATGTACACTCTGTTCAGATGCAATCATATCTTCAGGACACAAGTGTCTCATAGTTATATCAGCAGGCGCGAGAAATCATTATTTGTGTTTTATCACTGACTATACGCCAAGTTACTATTATTTTGCTGTTCTAATAAACAAGATAAGAAGCGATCGTAGCGCTCGACAATCAAGGTCAATGCGCCTCGTCACTTTGCCAAGTAGTACTGCCCAGCGTTATATCTAATGTATGGTCCTCAGATATTGATATGCAGGCAAGGTTGGTTGATGTCTGACACTTTCTAGAATATGATTGGTCTAATAACAGATAGGTAACTGATGTATGAGTGGAATAGTCATCGAGATCATAAGAGCCTTAATTTTGTCGATAATACGCGCGTTTGAAGACCACGTGTTATTTAATAGGACTGTTTAGCAAACATATTGATTAAGTCAGTCTGTAAAGTAAACAAGGGTGATTTGACGTAGGAGGAGACATTACGCGCCGTCTGGAAAGATGGGTAACCCTATTCGATTAGCGCTCAGTCAACACGAAAGCATACCTAAGGTGTTTTAATACCAGGCGAGACAGCCGCGCCTTATTTTTTTGGAAGGTAGGCCACCCATCTAACGGCATGTGCGCCTTAGTCCAGTTTTGCGCTTACTAAAATGTATTGCTTAACGTTCTTAAAGAGAGGAATGCGCAAAATTGAGAGCACGAGCGTTTTAAGGGACAGAACGTACTCCTCGCTAATGTACACCTCAAAAACATACGACTCGTTTACTGAGAGCGAATTCCGGTTTCTAGCCGATTTTACAAACTTTTTACTAGAGTAAACATAGCAACGTAATTCAGTAAACGCCTCGGAAAAATTGGACCTATCATATGGGTACACTAACAACGTCAGCTAATAAGAAAATGGTGGATTCTTGTACTTAAAGCAGGGGTTGGCTGCCAAATATTACGAACAATTTAGAGACACGCCTCATCCATCATGGACCCGTACAGTCAAAACGGACATATTATTAAATAACAGTTTATTTAAATTTTTGCGCGAACTACGCCTCGTGCATCTCAATTAATATGCATAACATCTTTTGCCATTTAAGTAATAATATTAAAATGCCCAGCAAATGATTAACCTTCCGGCAGGCGCGCCTAATTTTGTCACATGAGCAGGCGCGCGTTGTAAAATTTACAACATGGACATTTTTAAATGATAGCAAGCGTATGATAAACAAACTGGTTAATATTTGGAATAAAAAAGTTCAAAACAACTCTTATCACATACTATAACAAAAACTTAGCTCTTTTAGTTCTCTATGATACCATTTTATCCAGATATTCTGAAACACATTCACTTTCATAACACCTTTCACATAGAATTTGTTTCTTAGTGTGGCTTTTACAAGCAAAGTTTCCGCATCTATCACATTTAATGGAAGTTGTGGAATTTTTTTGATGCTCACAAAGGATACATGTCCTACGTTTCTTTGCCGGAGGTTCAAGGATCTTATCTTCAGAAGACGATGCTTCTCCACGAAACTGCATAAGAAATACGGTGAGATCAGCTGGCAGCGATTTGAGTTGGGTTCTAGATGCGAGTTGTTCTTTCATAAGACTTTCTGCTAGTTTCTTGAGGTAAGTACGTCTTCGTGAAGTTCCCTCTGGCTTTGTAAAGGAAAACAATACCTGCGAATTTATACCAGCAATGTTCAAAAGGGTGAAGAATATAGCCAATGGCCATCTTCTAGTAATCCTTGAAACGGAGTAAGAGGCACACATTTTATCTACAACGTCAACTCCACTTTTTGTCATATTGTAGTCCGTGATTATTTCTGGTTTGTTAGTTTCTTCATCAAGTGCTGCTGTGTCATGTATAGTAGACAGAAGTACGACAGCACGGTTTTTACGAGGAACATATGAAACTAAGGTCTTGTCCTTCTGAAATCCAAACAATGGTTTTCCAATTTCTCTTGTTTTGTTTGGGAGAAATTCTGGAGGAATTTGATGTCTATTGTTCCTCATTGTTCCAATACATGTAATATTCTTTTGCAGTAAATATTCAGCAAGTGGATAGCTTGTGTACCAATTGTCAGTAGTTAGATTCTTGTTGCAGTTTTCTATTGGCACCAAAAGTCTCTTCACTATATCCTCAGGAGCATTAGATACTCGGCAATGCCCTTCTGGTTGCATGCCACAATAAACCTCCAGATGACTGCAATAAAATGTTTTTGCATCACATAATGCAAACATTTTTATTCCATATTTAGCTGTTTTGCTGGAAATGTACTGTATCCATCCACACCGACCTCTAAAGGGATGAAGCATTTCATCTACTGTGGTGAATTCACCTAGGGTATAAGAATTTTGACAATTAGGAACAAAAGCTTCCAACATTGTACGAATTGCAGCCAACTTATCAGTTTTTCTCTTATCATTCCTCGTTTCCACGTCATCAAACCGCATACAACTTAAAAGAAACAGAAACCTTTTGTAATTCATTGTAGCTCTAAGCAGTTGCATTCCTGTTCCATCTGCCCTGTCCTGTTCTATCTGCATTAGAATGATAACCCTTTCTTGTACCAATCGAGAAAAGAATCCTCAACACTGCCATCATTTCAATTCTCCCTCTCACGCGAGAATTTATGAGTGCCTCGCTGTCTAGTTATATATATATATATATATATATATATATATATATATATATATATATATATATATATATATATATATATATATTTGTATAGTTTACGATTTCATCAATAATGTCAACGCCAATTATTTTCAGAAAAGCACCAACTTCATCGGTTATGCCCATCACATTTCTCTTGGGGCCTGGCAGAATATTCACAATGTTTTTTCTTTTGGTTTTTGAAAGTTTAGCACACTCACTTTTACACCAACGCGTAACTTGGCCTTTTCCAATAAAGATTTCCAGCTCTTCTATGGGCTCTACGAAATCATCGCCATATGCAGCTTCCAGTTCGGATTCGCTGTCATGGTCCTCGAATTCAATGTTTTCGTCAATCAAATCCACGTCACTTTCCTCCAGTTCTGAAAAGTCTGAGTATACTTCATCATTGCTCTCGACGAGTAACTTGAGAATTTCCTCTTCTGATAAACGTTTCGAACTAAAATAAAATAACAAAAGAAACGTGCCAATATAACAAAATCAACATTTGTTATGCAGCTATTGAAAATAAAAAAAGCAATGAATAAGTACATTTCACTTTTTATTATACTCACCTCTGCATATTGACTGCTAGAAACAAAGCTTGCAACTGTTACAAGAGCAGGCGCGCGTTGTACTTATTACAACATTCAACACCTCACTGCTTACAATGCAGAAAACAAACTGACAAAGCTGAACAAGGAAATTCAAACCATAGTAACATTGTCGAGTAAACAACAATAGAGGAATACATTGTAGCGGTGGCACATTAGCTCAAGATTAAGGCATTGATAAAGCATAAAAACAGCTATGTTGTACTTTTTACAACAGTGCGCCCGCCGGTGGGTTAAATCTGTCTTAAAAGGCTAAATCGAGCCCGAAAACTCGCGAGGTGGCAATGCCAGGCACGCAAGTCCTACTATTGAACGCGGTAGGCGTTTTCAGTTAGGTCTCGAAATAGCTGAATAGGATTGTGACGGGTCTTCTGCGCTAAACCCCAATGTCGCAAGTACGAGCCTCCGTAGTATAATTTTCTTTTTTTTATGTTCATCAAAACTTGGAAACCGAATTCACAATAATCTAATTATAAAGTCCCTGAGCGTTTAGGACATTATAATTTAAATCCGTTTTGGTTGTCTGCATTTTGTAATTCAACAGGTGTAATGACTTCTGCGTCATTGGACTGGCATGATGTATTGTGTTGTGAATGCCGATCCCTGCGTTCTCCACACGTATGCTGTCGTACAATATTTTGTGCCAGTCTTTCATTATGTATTCGTCAGACGAGTATGTAAATATGATTTTGATCTACGGAGAAGTAAGAATAAATACACCGGAGAAAATATCTCGGGAGAGATATCCGAATAGGCGACAACCAACAGCAAACAGCTTCCGAAATGTTGAAAGGCGTCTGCGTGTAACAGCATCACTTGCAAGAATGCCTCCTCATAGACACGCTCCAGCAACATCGGGTGTTAATGCAGAAGCAGTTTTGAATGCCACCCAGAACAATCCCCATACTAGTACACGGGTAGCTGCTCAGGAGGTGAACATCAGTCAGTCTTCTGTATTGCGAATATTGAACACTAATAAGTTCCATTCTTATGGTTTGCACCTAAACCCAGCACTTCATGGGAGAGATTTCGAAGTTCGAGTGCTCTTTTGTGAATGGTTGCTGGAGTGAGTAGCAAGTGATGTGGGATTCGCATCCAGGATATTGTTTTCTGACGAATCAAGATTCCACAACAATGGAACTGGAAATCGTCACAATATGCGCTACTGGAGTGTTGATAATCCTCATTGGGTAAGGGAGGCAGCATTCTAAGAGCAGTGGGGTGTAAATGCCTGTTGTGGAATCTTGGGAGACCACCTTGTTGAACCATTATTCTTCGAGGGGAATGTAACAAGAGCACGCTACCTGGAATTCCTCTGTAGCTCACCCCTTATTATTAGGGAATGTGCCACTGCAGCAGCGAATGACGATGTGGTTTCAACACGATGGCACTCCTCCGTATCGGTCGAGGATCGTCAGCAATCATTTGAATGCTGCACATCCTGGTTATTGGATAGGAAGACAAGGACCAGTCCCCTGGCCTGCCAGATAACCTGATCTGACACCCCTTGACTTCTTTCTCTGGGGTTATTTAAAAGAACGCATTTATGCAGAGGAGCTGGACAATCCAGAAACCCTTCCTCAGCGTATTACAGTGACTTGTAGATCTGTTCAACCCTGTGTATAAATGATCCTTATTTTAATTGCACCTAGCTATAGGTATGCTTAAACAGCTACCTAATTGTAGTTCACCAATAAAGAAACATCAAACAATGCCATTTAACATAAATAAAGCAATAAAATGAATATAACAACCGTTTTCAGAGTCATAATTTGTAATTTGTGAGGATTGCACGGTAAAAAAATTAGTACATGCAGGTGATTCAAACCACCTTCACAGCAGACGGATTACTTCGGAGTGATGCGCTCGTTCCAACTGAGCTATCTAGTAACGTGTATGGTAAACATTCCGTTTAAGATGTAATACTCGCTGGTTCCAGTGAACATTTGCAGAAGTGCAAACGTCAGCTGTCTAATTACGAATATATTAAAGGCCGATGTGATAACATCTATATTAGCACTAATTTCATCGAGTGTTAAACATCCATGTTAAATACGCGGGTAGAACCTAGTAATGGGGTCGATGTTTTCATGTTGGAGTATAAAATGCGGATTGCATAAAACTCGAGAATAAGGGGCAGCTGACTCACCTGGTATAGCATTTCCACGTAGGTGTCTCTAACTGCCACGTGCACTAGTCACTCGTCTTATTCCTGGAAGAGGTGGTTGGTCCTATCAACAAAACAGTTCTTTATTTAAAACGACCATTTATTATCCATATTCTAAAGTTAGCAAATTAATATTTTCATAACAGTATGAATAAAATTCATTATGTAAAAGATTTAATGCGCCTGGAATGCTTGTAAATTACTATCAACAAATAGAGTGCGTTCATAGATCGGCCGGACCACCCCGCGGCGGCACCGGGCCGGGCGAGGACCGGCGCGCCCTCCGCCAGAGTTCCACGCAAATGTTCGTGGGTTCGGAACACTAACTACTGTGCTAACTTACATTACTTGCACGTAGCAGATGTTGAAATTGTTGACCTCCAACTCTAACACATTCCCTATATCTCTGAAAACAATTCTGGTTTACCAAAAATCGTCATATTATTCATGAAGTTCCTCACGACTATGCGAGAGTTGGACTTTACATTTATGTAAATTCTATTTTGAATACTTTTTTCCGCAACTAACAAAAAATGGAAGACTGTGTGGCTGGATTCAGCTACAGCGTACACTGCTGCGAATTCTGTGCAAGAATTGCGAAGTGTGTATCGTGACAGAATAATTAATGGAGGATTGTGACCACCTCTTTCTCCTGACCTATCTCCATTCCATTTATATTTATGGGGAACTTAAAGAACAAAGTGTACGCATCAAATCCGCACACGTTACAAGAATTGAAGAACAAAGTCACGAGAAAAATACGGGGAACCAGTCAACGCGAACTTTTACGAGCAAATCAGAATTGTTTTCGGATTGGGAATGTGTTCGTGTTAAAGGTCATCAATTTCAACATATGTCGTGACGCAGGTAAGTCTAATGTAAGAACAGTAGTACCTAGTGTTCCGTACCGATGGCTTGCCGGTCGTTTACGTGTAACTTTGTGTCCCTGATCTACGAACGCATTGTATAGGTATAGTATCATCCTATTTGTTCTTGACAAAGTATTTATATCGTTTATATCGCCTGACCTTGCATTTCATAAGGCCTGTTTGTCATCATTGCCATTCATAGGCGTACATTAGCCAGTCAGGAGAGGGGAAAAGGAGAGGAAGCTCGGAAGGATACATGGCAGCGGGGCGAAGGATATAGTAAGGAGTGGTGTTTGTCAATTTCCTGTTGCATTGTGGTCAATAGTTTCCAGAATCGTTTTGAAGAAATTAGAGATGAGAACTGAAATTTTTGCGGTGTCATCGTTTAAGTTTTTATGGCGTATAAAAGGGCTGCAGTTACATTAATATTGTTCTATTTGCGTGAACTGTGGTTACAATTTGTTCCCATGTTGGTTGTTTCTCATCAACTGTGTCATTTCACACGCGGTTTTGTGAGATACGTATGACACAACATAAGGCGTCAGATTGGACGCATGTTTAGAGTGATGGTTCATGGTTCACGATGGTTTCCTGTAGATAGACAGTACGGTGTGTGTTGACATACTTGTACAGGCAAGTATTCAATCTGCGATCAGTAAGTGTTCAGATTCCATCATGATTATGCTTATCATAACCAAGGTGGACACAAAATTTAATGGTGGCTGATACCTGAACACTAGGTACCTATTATTCTCTTTCCTGTTGTGCAAATAAATTTTGTGGGCGCAAATGATATTTATGCCACTGGCTTTACAGCTGTTCAACTATAGGTACAACTTAGCAAGGTCAAAATCTGATTGGATTTTGTATTGACAAATTCCTCCTACCACCCGCCATTAAATTTTGTGTCAGCCATATAAAGGTTAGTTCCTCTATCTACTACTATAGGACCCTAATGACCTAACTGTCACTCACTCACTCGCTCACTCACTAACTTGCGTAGAGTAAGTTATCTGGTTAAGGCTTTTTTTCCGAGGACCTCGGGCTCATTTGAGCATCATTTCACCCGTTTCATTCATTCACCGTCCGATATGACATTACTTTGGAAGACGTTAACCAAAAAAAAAAAAAAAAAAACTCACTAACTCACACACTCACACGACTATTTACTGCATATTAATCGAGATAAACAGTTACAAAAACATATTTCCTTATGGGTACAATAAGAATATGAGACTACAATAGGCTTAAGCGATAGCTAAATCTTTTAAGAGCTGGTCACTATGTGATGGATTTGACATTCCATTATCTTTGCGTGGTCAGAAGATAAAAAAACTCAGGTACAATGGGAATAGCAGAATAAAGTAAGCTTAAGAGAGTCAAATATTTTAATAGCTGGTCACTACTGATGCCCTTGACATTCACTTCTCTTAACATGGAAGGACATAAACGAAAAATAACATCCTATTTGAGAAAAGTAGAAGTATTTGAATATTCAAGGCAATAACAAGAAATATCTCGGAAATGGTTAACTCCACAAAAGGTTGTTTGACATAAATTGCATGCTCTAACGAAATCTACATATTTTCTGTAGTAACACTTTGTCTATGTCTTTCCGGTTTGCGATTACGCAAACGTTATTCAGAATGAAGAGACTTGAGAGGCTTTTCCCAGAAAATTCAAAATTTCCCTCTTTCATTTTACTAAAATATCTTAAATATATGGTATTTTAATCAAAATCGTTTGAGCAGTTTCTGAGAAAATCAAAATTTTCCAGGTAAAGGGTAGTTTGGGAGGAGGGATTTTCTTGAAAATCATATCGTCACATCATTAGAGGATACTGAACTTAAATCCCAAGTTTGATACTTAAGCGCCTTTTCGTTTCTTAGGTATGCTGTTCACAGTCACTCAGACACACATACACACACCCACACAACGGAACTTTTTCAATTTTTTTTTATTCCGGGATCTCAAAGCGCGTATTTACAGTGAAGCCTCGATATAGAATTTTTGGGTGGAATGCAAAACTTGTTTATCTATTACGTTCGTGATGGAGAAAGTAAAAATGCCAAAAGCTGAACACAATGTTCTGTTTGCAGCTTGTTAACTTGAAAAACCATTCACATTCTTTCTCGAACCTCGTATAGCCATGTTCACCACCATGGGAGGGACAAGCTGCTAAACATACAGTATTATGGAATTCAAAATTGCAAACATTAAAATGAGGGTAATTCTGTCTCTTACACCTTTACCAAGTAAGTACTATTTCTAATACATATTTCTAGTTTCATCTTTGTATCCCAGGTTTACTTTCTCTATGTACGGTAAGCAGAGGAAGTATTGTATTCCACCCAAAAATGCTATGTCCAGTTTTCACCAGAAATAAGTTTTGAAGCCCCCTGAATCCCAAAAAGGCATTTTTAGAGGAAGGTCCGCGCGCCCGTGCAAGTATGTGTGTGCGTTTGTGTCTGTGTGTGTATGTCTGTATGTGGATGTATGTGAAGAGCATAACTTAAAAACGAAAAGTCTTTTGTATTTAAGGATTAAATAAAAGGTGAGTTGAGCCTCTTGCACAACTGCTGACATTTGATGTATACCAACTATGGAGTCTTGAAAGTCTTGTATATGAAGAATGACGCCGTCTAAAAGCTGCCGATGCTTCTAAGGATACGACACGAAGATTTTGAAGAAAATTCCTCCACTCTCAACTACCACTCACATGAAACATTTTTCGAAAGTTTTGATTTTCTCAAAAATGGCTCTAATGACCTTGATTAAAATGCCATATATTTAAGATATTTTTATGGCAAATGAAATGTATACTTTGAATTTTCTGGCTATAGCCCCTGTAGTCCTGTTTACTCCTGGTGACATACCTATTAAACCGTAGGAGATAGTCCAAGTCTTACTGTACAAAAAATGTAGATCTCGTTAAAACACACAAGTTACGAATGTTGAAATGCATTTTATTTTTGTAGAGCGACCAATTTCGCAGATATTCCTTGTTATTTGTGTGACTTTTGAAATACTTAAACTTTTCTCAAATGGAAGGTTGTTATTCACTTTTTTATCTCTTGGTCGTGCAAAGAGAACGGAATTTCAAAGCTTTCATACGGAGATCAGCTTTATAAAAGTTGACTATAACTCAAAACCTACTCTATTCCCATATTTTTCTTGCACCAACAAGAAAATTAGCAATAAGATAATTTCTACAAATATTTATGTCAACTAACATGAAGAAGATAGAGGAATAAGAGTTTGTAAAAATAATTAGTACAAGGGTAAAAAAAGTCAAGTGCAACATATCAGATTTTTTCTTTTCGTCTAACAGTTTTCTCACAAACCAAGCAAATCATTTACTACCTGATGTTTTTTGTGTGGTTGGAACTGCGCAGCGAAATAACAAGCCTACGGTATAGATATACTATCCGTTTTGTTTCACATCTCGAGACATGACCTACTGGCCTGGGCAGCACGAGGTCATTGACAACGCAGAAAACGGAAATCGGTTACAGTACACCATTTGTTATCAGGAGACCCTCATGCCTTCTGTGATACTTGCTTTAGAGATACTAACCAATCTGTAAACGTACTACTCTTAATAAATAAAACTATAATTTCGCAAATGAAGCAAATGATGTTGCAACATTGTTCATTATACTGTCCTCAATTATAAGCAAAGCTATTTGCATTTACACCTCTAATATCCTGTACGTTTCCAAATTGAGGTTTATAAATTCAAAGTACTTACAGTTATAAAATTGGCATTAATGAAAAATACAATTATGAAATAGTACTTAATTCAAAGTACAGCAATGAAATTGTAATTAATTAAAAGCACAGTTATGAAATCGGTACCCAGTGAAAGTAGGTAAGTGTAGACAGACCGTTGAATGTATTTGACGGCGACCAAGTTATCGAAGTGTCAGGGTTTAACTATTTCTTAGTTTGTTGATTGAATTATAAGGTTATGGCGCTCGTTATTAATTTGTAAACAAGAGATATAATGGCCTACTCAATTATAGAGGAAATCTCTCCCCCCGAAACAACAAAACAAATACTGTCAACTTTGACAAGATTATATCAATAATATTACATTGATAGTTGCCTGTGATCGGGTGAAATTTTTAGGTTCATAACACTCCTAAGATGGATAACGGATAGGTACTCCTTAGAATCCCGTAAAGGATATCTATACCTCAGTAAAGGTATAACACTATAGGTATAATGTTATGTTCTAATTTCAATGTTAAATGTACAAATAAATGTAAAGTCGCGATATGATTTCAAGTTAAAGCGACTATAAAACAGGTTAAAATAAAAAAAAAAAGACTAAAAGGGTTGTGTCCTTGTGTGTTCTTGATTTGCTCTGTTTCCCGTAACCAGAGTAAATTATGCCCTAACCATGTTCCTACCAAATATTACCATTCCTTGTATGCCCTATCCTATTCCTAGAGAAGGTAGAAGGAACTCGTGTATAGCCGTAGTGATGGCAACCCACCTAGGGGAAAACATAGTATCGCCCATGCCTTAACGGCTTTTCTCTCCTACTGCCTTTTAGAGCTCCCATTGGTCGCATGGACGGTGGACGGTTGCTCTAAGGTGTAACTCTACAAGTAGAATCTTTAACCTCTGAATGCACAACAGTAGGAAACCGTCTTGGCAACGTCACATTCTTTCGCTAAGAGTATGTAAGTATATTGAAAGGAGTCTCTAGATATTGTGTTCCTGTCGTTGGTAGTGGGAGAAGGGAGAGGGACAGGTTTACAACTTCTTGGAATGTAGTCGTGAAGGGATGGGCACTACTGTACACTAAACCAGCGATGTCTAACCTTGTCTCTTTGGAGACACTTACGTAATTAGCGGCTATTTCCCACCTCCAACCTTCAATAGGAGGGTTTCCAGTAACGGACACAAACAGTCGATTCCATGGCAGTTTCTAAGTCATGCCTTGAATTTTCTAGGAAAGTCCTCAGAAGGCCTCTTCATTCTGGATGATTTTTGTATATATGGTAAACAGTAAGAGACAGACAAAAAGCTTACTAAGTAAAAAAATATAGATCTCGTTAAAACACACAATTTATGTGAAATACTTTACTTTTTTGAATAAACCATTTCCTAGGTATTCTTTATTATTTGATTGAATATGCCAATACTTATGGTACTTTTCTCAAATAGGAATATGTTATTTGTTTCTTTTTTATCTCTTAGTCTTGCAAAGAGAACGAAATTTCAAAAGCATCGCATAGCAACCAGCTCTTAAAGCATTTCAGCATAGCTTAAAGCCTACTGTATTCCCATGTTCCCCTTGCGCCTACACGAGATTAGCAATAAAATGATTTCTGAAAATCGTTATGTCCATTAAAATGTAGTAGATAGAGAAATGATCATTTGCCAGAATAGTTTGTTTAAGAGTGAGTATAGCTCTACATATATTTACAAACAGGATTTCTCCAAATTGAACTATATTAAAAGTCTGTGTTGCAATATGTTACGCGACGATCACTTGGTGGATCTTCTAAAGCTATGCACTTCGTCTTTGTCACAAAATATTGAAAGACTTCTTAAACGTAAGCAATACCAAAGAAGTCACCTGTGAACAGATGTTTATCACATAAAATTTGGAAGTCTTCGTAATTCAAACGCAACATGCCTATAACCAAACCGCCGCTGCAACACAATTGAGTGTTAAAAGTGTGGCACAGTCCGCATAAAGTGGAAGGAGGGAAATCCAACCTCCACTATTCCGCAAACATTGGACATCGCTGCACCAAACTCAAACCCAACCCTTCAGATAGGAGGTGCTGGAGTGGGGCCAGCACACATATTCGCGCTAAAAAGCCCGGCAAAGGAAATAGGATATTTAAGTAATTTACATCGCAGTCTACGTGAAGGGATCTTGAATATTGGTACTCGAGATAGCCAGGGAATCAGAAATCAAAAAAGCACACATTATGTGATAATAGAATTGCAAAGAATGAAAATGGACATGTGCTTCTGTGCGTTTATGTGTGTGCTTGTTTACGTGCGCGCGCCTGCGTGTGTTTGTTTATGTGAATTACTAACCCAGTTGCTGTTAAACCTACTAGGTACATGCATATGTTGATCTCACTTAGAAATTAGCCTATGTGACATCTTAAATCATATGGACAGGTTTAATCAGGCCCAAAACCCAAATATATCCTATTATACATTGTTTAAGAAAGCATCACATAGCAAACTCTTATTTCTAAGCATAATATTTCTGACAGGTTTTGATATTTAATAAACTTCCATACGAAGAGTATTTCTAAAGTTGTAGTTAAAGGTCTTTCTTTACTATTAGCTATTCGTGTGGGTATGTTCACTACTTAACACCAGAAACTGGCATATTCGGATCGCATTGCAAACTTAGTTTGAACTATTAAACCTTTAACTTCATTTTAATTACTATCAACGCCACAGAAAAATTACTACCAGCTTTCAAAACGTCACATGACATGCACATTGCACAAAAGGGAGCGATAGAAAAACATATGTTTTTTAATGTTCCATTTATATCCTGCATTTAACGTCGAAGGTCATATCGGAGGCTTTTAACCTCTTGGAACAATTGCTTAACAGCAATGGTGTTCACTCAACGGTGGTTTTGAACTTTTAGGTTTCTATTACTTTGAGTTTTTCTTAACTTATTACATTAAATTCTCTCTCTCTCTCTCTCTCTCTCTCTCTCTCTCTCTCACACACACACACACACACACACACACACACACACACACACACACACACACACACACACACACACACACACACCACACACATTCACACTCTCATTCATACTGCCAGACTCTAGGGAGGATGGGGAATAATCGTAGTGAAAGAAAAATTCTCACCCTCCAGGCCGGGAATCGAACCCGGGACCCCTTGCACAGCAGGCAGGTGCTCTACCGACTGTACAGGGTCAACCAAAGCATATTTTGTTTGTTAACGACGCATTCAATTGCCTGGATCATATCAACTCCGGAATTTCGTCCCGCAGGAGTTATTTTATACTCTGATGTGGGGCTTAGCACACTTAAGACCATCGATCTGGGCCGGGTTTGTACTCGTGACCTCGGAATCAGTAGGCCAGTGCCTAACCAACTGTACCATCCAGACTGACTGGGAGAGAGATGCAAAGAAGGCTGTAAGGGAGGAGAGTAAATGAATGGAAAATTCAATGGAAAGGGACAGAAAGAGCATTGGCGGTTCGGTTATATCTGGGTTGGGCAACTGGCACTCACTGAGAGCAGCCTTGCTCATGGCCTTGCACTATAACTGTATGTTTAGCGGGTAAAGAAACAGAGGTCGCTCAATGGTATTCCACGAATCGCCCAGGCCTGGGCTAGATCTAGGCTGCGTTTCAGTTACGAAAGCACTTTTAAATCACACGCGATAAACATCTGTTCATTAGTGACTTCTTTGGTACTGCTTACGTTCAAGAAGTCTACCAATATTTGGCAACAAAGTCGAAGTGTACAACTTTAGAAGATACAGCGAGTGATCGTGGCGTAACATATTGTGATACAGACTTTTAATATAGTTCAGTATCGAGAAACTGTTTGCAAATATTTACGTATATATGTAGGGCCATACTCGCTCTTATACAAACTAAAGCTATACCCCCAGGGCCATGAAGGGCCAAGGCTTACCGCTTGGCCGCTGCGTCCCCCATTTCTGCCCACTACAGGCGTCATGAGTGGACTGCAGTGCTGGAGGGTGGGTCGTGGTCAGCGCCCGGAGCCCTCCCGGCCAGTTATGTGGCCTCTACGACTTTGGGTCGCTACTGAACCCGGACCCTCCGCTCCAGAGGCAGGCGTGCTACCACTGCGCTACGGAAAGTCCTCTTTAAATATTCTTGCAAATACCTATTTCTCTGTCTACTACTGTTAATCGACATAAGCATTTTCAGAAATTATCTTATTGCTATTCTTCTTGTAGGTGTAGGGGGAATATGGGAATACAGTAGCGATAGTGAAATGTTTTAAGAGCTGGTTGCTATGCGATGCCTTTGAAATTCCGTTCTCTTTGCAAGGACGAGAGATAAAAAACGAATAACATATTCCTATTTGAGAAAAGTATAAATATAGACAAATTCAAACAAATAATAAAGAACATATCGGAAATAGTTCACTCAAAAGAAAAAAAAGTGTGTTTTACCGAGATTGACATTTTGTATTTTGTAAGCTTTTTGTATCTTGCTGTTTACCATTTACGCAAAAATCATTCAGAATGAAGAGGTCTTCTGCGGACATTCCCAGAAAATTCAAGTTATGACATAGAAACTGCCATGGAATCGCCTGCCTGTGTCCATCACTGGATACTCACTCTGGTTGTGAGCTGATTCACAGTCCTACTGAAAGAGGTGATGGAGAATAGCAGTTAATTACGTAATCGTCTCCATAGAGACAATGGGTCCTAATGACCTAGTTGTCGTCGGGCCCTTAAACCCAACTCACTCATTCACTCCAAAGAGACCAGGTGGACATCGCTGGTTTATATCGCTTTTAGCGCCTGACCTTGCAGCGCATAAGGCTTGTTTGTCATACACCGCAAAATTCATGCTAATCAAGGCACACGGGAGAGAAAGGGAAAGAGGAAGAATAAACGTCAGCGGGTCGAGGTTATAAGTAAGAGGGTTTAAATAAGAATTCAGAAAGCATCCATTAATAGTCCAAGTGCAATGAACATGAGAACAAAGATGTCTCATTCCATCTTGTATCTCCCTAGGGCAGAAGGTGCAGAAGTTGTGACACAAGGAATCTCCCCGAGGCCATACTCACGACGACAAAACATCTGGTGATATAGTCCTTGCGGAGGGACCGGGGGGGGGGGGGGGCAGGGTAGATGACGTCATACTCCTCCTGGAACGTTGTCAGATGTGAGGAGGTCTTGCTGCTCATTTAATGTGGCAGGGTCAGGGGCAAAGAGAGCGATAATAGACTTACTCATTCACTCCAAGTGCGCTGCTTTCACCTGCAATAGCGATTGTGATATTAGAATATCCACAGCGTTAAAAGATATCCACCTGTGTTTCTATGCATTTTAATTTTATCATCACTCATACCGAATTATCACTTACTGGTCGTGGTATTATCGCTTTGTTTATATCACCTCCTCCTTTCGCTTCCATCAACCTAAACATTTACTTACGTTTCCATGCGGACTAGAATTCGCTTTGAGTCCATTCCCATTTTCGCGTTTCTATGTTGAATTTAATCCGGAAATGAGATCGATTTGGATATGCAAGGCTCAAGCACAAATAATTCACTTGATTTATGTTGGCGAATCTGTAAAACCACGTTCTCTGCTTATTTTAACAAGGTTTTGAGGTTAGTGAATGTTTTTGAGAACAATATATTGCGAGATTATAGAAACAAAAGAGTGGCTTTGTTGTTTTGTTTTATTACATCACTTTCTCTAAGAAAACAAAATGACGAGTGCGCAGCGTGTTACGAGTACAGTAGAAGTTAGCATCTCTGGCGGATTCAAATCGGTTTTCATGCAACACAATTTCGATCCGATCCCACTTCTAAGCGAATTGGGCCCTGTGAGTCATTTCAATTTGAATCTACGTTTCCATGCGGTATGCAATCTAGAATGAGAACTGAAATTGATTTTAATTCACAATGGAAACGTAGTAAGTTTCTTATGTTTACGTTTCTGAACATCTGAAGTATCCATGCGCAGTAAAAACAATTAGCGGGTCATTAAAAATGGCAGACAAATGATTTGGCGAATATTCCAGTGAGGATATTAATATTTTAATTGAAGAGGCGATGTCAAACATCTCTAATTCTAAATAGAGCAGACCTATCTTTGATGAATAGCCTACTAACACAAATGCATTCATTTATATTCACTTACTACTGTTGCTCTCACAGCCTGCTGGATTAGTTGTAGTGCCAACTGTGAAAATAAATCATAAGTAAAATGTATGAATGTTATTGTAAGTCGTTTAATATTAAATAGTATTAAGTACATTAATTATTTCGTGGAATATTTTAAACAAATATCACTGGAGGTTTTCATATTTGGGATAATTTTTCTGGCACTTTGCGCTCGCAAAATTATCGTCTTGCGAAACCCTCTCTTGGTATTAATATGCATAAATGTTACTTCACCTTACCTGTGGTAGAGGAACAATTGCATTTGACCCATGATTTCATCAGAAACATGAATGCTGAGATCTCCGAATAAAAATAATTAATTTTTTTCTGAACTGTTGCGTTCGTATAACTTTCTGTAATCCACTTCTACATATTGGACACGGTCGTCTCCTTAGCGCGGTGGTAGCGCTGCTGCTTACCAAGCGGGGGACCCTGGTTCGATTCCCGGTACCGGTGTGGGGATTTTTCTCCCGCTGGGAGACCTGGTCCGGGGTGCACTCAGCCTCGTTAGGTTTCTGAGGGGCCAGTTGAGGTGCTACTTGATTGAAAAGTAGTAGCCTCTGGTGCAGAAGACCGCATAACCGGACAGGAGGGACCGGGGCACTGACCACTTCCCACCTCCAGTACTGTACCCCTCTCAGCCTGTGGTTGGCAGATGTGGGGGACGCAGTGGTCGGGCGGTAAGTCTTGGCCCGGAAAGGTCTGTTGTGCCACGAGGTTACATACTTGATATGTTTACAAAATCTCATTCTTCTGTCTATATCTTGTTAATAGAAATAACATTTCATTCACGTTTATACATGTCTTTGTAGGTATAAGAAAGATACAATAGACTAAAACCATAACCAGATTTTTAAGAACTGGATTGCTGTCTGATGGTTGATGACATTGAAATTCCATTCTCTTTGCATGAACGCGTTTTTGGTCCTGGACATACAAAGGGAATGAAATGTTAAGGCTATCTCATAGCGACCAGCTCTTAAAAGATTCAACTATTGGTTAAGTCTACTGTATTTTATTATTCTCATTGTATCTATAAGGAAATATGAAATAAAACCATTTCTAAAAAATATCTATATCGATTAACATGAAGCAGAAAAAAGAATATGCGTTTTTAACACATTTTATACTAGTGAGTAGGGAAAGTCAAGTGAGCGCATCACATCATATTTTTATCAGTCTACTCTAGAGAACTACTGCAAAATTTTTGCCTTATAAATCTTAAATTGATATAGATATACACATAATATTAATTAAAACCTAAGAATAAAAATTAAATTCTAGCTACTGATTTAACAGCTACAAGACTGTACTTTCTATCTCTCTATTACATTTTCTTTTCCATACCTTCAAAACCTATTCCACAGATGTACCTACTTCTGATGCTCGCCTGTTTTCCCCCATCCACAGCTACGAGCTTCATTAAATAAACAGAGAGTGTGAACACAGAGTAATTCCTTTCTTTCCATTGTATGCCTTAAGCCCTTTAGTGTATCCCCGCTCTGGGCTATATTATTGATTTCTCTTGCTCATGTTGGCACCACTGCTTGGTAACTCCTGATAATTAGGTCTTTGAAGTTGCAGCATAAGTAGGATTTTTAAAGCCCTCCACCCATCCATTTGAAACAAGCAGATTGAACAAGTAGCAAACACAAAGGAAATTAACAATCTTCAAAGGAGAGGGGAAAAAACAACTAAGAGAAAAATTGGAAAGCTGTTGACTTAGCAAGAAAATCTTTCAGAGGTGAAAATGATTTTTTAAAGCGAAAGAAAATAAGAGGCATTCTTTGCTTGGGGCTTTCCTTCTCTTTTTTCCCTCCTTATCTACACTCCAGAGTCCTACAGCTCAAAATCCTTTGTAATCTTTAAATAGCCTGCATAAAATAATGCACGGAAGGAACAAAAGACTGAAAGGCTTTGAATGTTTCTTTTGCCTTTCTTTCCTCCCCTTGCTATTGAAACATAATGAAAGTTGGAACCAATAGCAAATTGATATTGGTTCCAACATTTCTGAGTTTAAATATACAAATATTAAACCTAACGAATGCTTGTTTCAACATCATTTAAAACCTAACGGGCACACGGCATTTCGTCTGTGCGCGATTGGGCTTGCTATAGCCGGCTTCTCTCCTACATAAACTCCGCGAGCAAAGCATGTACAACACTCCTACCTTATAAAAGATGCTGGCAGTAACAGAATCTTGTTGAAACCACCCATATCATTTCTCTTCTTCTCTCAGTTCATGATAAAATATGGTCAAAATGTTATTTCGGCACCTCTCTGCATTTGCGGTCTGCTCGTAGAATATTGGACTGATTGTGCGTCTAGTGTTAACAGCACACCAAACTCCAACCCTCCAATCACAACGAGAGATTTCTTGAACGCGATGTGGATTTTCAGAGGCGCAATATCGACTGTTATGAGCGTTGACACGACCATTTAGGTGGAACCACGCCTCGTCGGAAAAGAACAGAAGTTGTGGATCAATTAAACCGCCATTCACTGATAAAAGAAATAATTCGCAATAGTGCATTCGTAATACTGGGTCATCTTGTTTTAAAGCAAGGACACTTGTGCGCATATACGATTTTAGTTTTAAGAATTTAGTTGCTCTATGTGCAGAAGACTGAAATTCCCACCTGTTGTGCTAATTTTGGGATGGATTTGGTTGGTAAATGTTCGAAGCATGAGCCTGTTTCGTCTAACTTTTCCTCTGTTAAAACGGTACGTTTACGCTTTCGTTTTTTGTTCACCACAGAACCAGTGGCTTCGAATTTCTTCACAATTTCGTGAACTGTAAATCTGGAAGGAGGCACTTCACCAGGGAATGTTTGAATATACGCTGTGCGAACACGGCTTGGTGATTCCCACTTTAATAACTTTCACACACGAAAGTTATAAGGTAAGAGAGTTATGCATGCTCTACGTGCGGAGTTTATGTAGGAACAAAAGCCGGCTGTGGCACACCCAATAGGCGAAATGCCGTGGGCACGTTAGGTTTTAAATGAAGAACCTGTAGTTTGTGTATAACTACAGTGTATCCGACAACACTCTGGCATTTCAGATGTAGTACATATTTCATACGTTTAGTGCACCTTCAGCAAGGTCTATGGTTCTCAGCATTTGGCAATTATTCAAAGCATTCCAGAAATTGGCATCAAGGAGAGCCGAAATGCCCTATCTCTCCAATGTCAGTGGATCACTCATTATCTAGAATACTATTTACGATAACTAGCCGAATTTTATAAGACATGTTCAGCACTACTTTTACAGTTGACTGATGAAAAAAAAGCTCATTTTCTTTATCAGAAGCTCAGTTATGATTTTTAATACAATGTCTAGATTTTTATTGAAGTATAGGTGTTCAAAATTTAAACAACTAAGTAGTGCGCCTGATGTATAAGCCATTTTCATTAAAATAAAGCTTATTTAGTTGCAAATGTGTGATAAACATTTCAGCACATTATACCAATAGGGTTCAGAGATACCGGGGAATATGTGTAAAAAATTAATAGTTCTTCAGAAATTGCAGTTAAACAAGATGAAGAAGCCTAACACCTATATGCACCTTTATTTTCAACAGTAATTTTAATGTATTTACGATTAACGTGCCTGCATCAAACTTATACCAAAATGAGCGGAAGATATGATATATTCACATGGAAGTGAAACCTGAATTTGGGGGAAAAAAGTCACAAAATTCATCATCTCGACCCTCCTTAATATAACTGTGAATTCTTAAATAGAACACCGTTCCACTCTTCATCTTTCTTCAAATGATAAAAGCATGCAACCTCATGGAAAGCAAACTATTTAACTATCATATGAACATTTCTAATTGTTGCTTTATTGTTAAGAAAGTTGCTTCACCTCTCATATACTTTAAAATAGCAGGCTGGGATCATCAGTTATTTTTGTATACCAAAGTAATAAACAACCTTTACTGATGGTTCAAATTCTTAATATTTTGTGAATTATGGCATTAATTTAATAAAATTATCACAATAGGTAAGTCTCGATAGATACGACATCGTAAAACAAAATACATTCACATCACAATAATTCCTTAGTTGATGTTGAATGAAAAACGCACTCATCAACTCACAAAGTTGCTTGCGAACACGCTGGTTTATATAGCAGCTTGAAATGTCCACAGAGCATTCTACAATGTTCAGTAGATGGTAAAAAGGGAAATTTCCAGAAGATTCTGGTTATCTGTTGATATCATTGCTAGCGTTTAAGCTGGACGAGACAGCTGTTATCTCTGTTTATCTCTCCAGCTGACCGGCCGGTCGACGCCGAGCTCCTAATAGGCTGGGGTCATAGCTGCTGCGTCACAATATAAAATACTGTGACAAATGACAAATCCAGTCCGGTTACTTTTCTATCACTTTACTGTATTCTAAAATGTTAGCACAAATACGAAGTTTTCTTCTCGTGGTTAACACAGTCTTCAGTCCTTCGGGCTATCACAACTCACAATATTTACTTCTCTTTTTTTACTTCCCCTGTCTCTCATACACTAATTATGACGTTACAATCACTCGCGACGCTCGGCGAATCTTCTTACGACGTACCAACACGACGACACACACTCGTACAACTGTCACGCACTCACTGACACACTGACCGACTCATGTCTGTAACTCAACTCCAAAACTTACTGCTCTGCTCCTTTCTGATCTCATATACTGGTAATGACGTCATACGGACCTTAGTTGAGTTACACACACACACACACACACACACACACACACACACCGGAAATTTGTTGACTGTCGCGCACACATAGCAGTCGCACGAGGCAGCACGGCCGTGAATGTCTTTTGCACGCTCGCCGGCACGGCATGCGCTGTGAAGAAACTTGGCCCCATTCATTGTTGTGCACCGAGCCCGACGTGTCATAAATTTCATGAATTTTACTGACAATTAACCGTCAAACACAGAATTCGCAGCGTGTGGCCAGAGGTTGCAGCCGGCTGAAGGTATTTGACGACTATCCAATAAGTTCCAAAGAACTAAGTGCAAAACGCTGTGAGAAGGACTTCTGGCTTTTGTTTTCATTAGCTCCACCCATCTGGAAAAGAGAAAACATCCTTTCTGTGTAATGCGTCCAGGGTATCCTTATGACAATCTTTTGAAATCCCCTTGTATAAAAGGGTGCTGATAGCCTTTTTCTTTCAATTATATTCGTAATTGTGCTGAAATGTTGCCTTGTGAACCAGAGGGATAAGAAAATGGTCCATAATATCAGAAAAGGAGAAACGAGTTCATGCGGGAGGATGAGAAATGAAATAAGGAAAGAACTAGAAGGAAAACGGGGAAATAATGATGGTAAAAATGATTTATTAAAATGGGAAAAATTACACTGGAATACTAAATTAGAGGGGAAAAGAAGAGAACAGAATGAATGAAACCACGAAAAAAACTGTCTCAGTTTTGGGATGTTAGATGGTTTAAGAGATTAAGAATAAGACTTTATTCAATTAGAAAGGTAAATTTCAAGCAATAGGTATTGTAAAACTTGGTCATTTCATTTAAAAAAAGAATGGCTGAATTTGTTTAAAGACATCCTGCACCATGGCACAGTGTACTCGCTATAGTGGAGGAGGAGATGAAGGCTTAAGGGCGCTCAACTACATGGTTATGACAAAAGCCAGAGACAAATTTCAATATAAAATATAAATATTAGTAAACAAGCAAATATTGTACATAAAAAATTGCAATCAAAGAGGCAAATGCCAGAATAAAACAAAGTTATAAAATGGTCGAAAAAATAAGAAATAAAGATATCTAAGATTTCAAATCCTGTGGTTCATGTTTATCTCTGATAAAAACTTCAAAAAATTTTTGACCGCCGGTTTATCATCAGCCAGGACCTCTGCAAGTCTGACAGGCAGTTGCAGAGAGTCTCGAACGTGCGCTAGGAAAATTCACTCTAGCAGCACGTGACAGACCGACAAAGGATTATCGCACAGTGGACAAAGAGGAGCAGGGTCCCGTTTGAAAAGGTAACCATGCGTAGGATTGCAATGGCCAATGCGTAACCAAGCCGAAATCATCTCCTCGTGACGAGATACGCGAGAGGAGTTTACCAAATTCATCGGAAGTTCTACTTATCTAAGCAAGGAGAGCTGATCTCTTTGTGCCAGCACGACAGCATCGCTCTCTGCCCTTCAAGTCTTCCAAAGTAATGCGAGAGATGGTAACACTGGGTTCTGTGGTTGCTGCTTTTGCTGCCAAATCCACCATTTCATTCCCTGGCAAACCTACGTGGCCAGGAATCCATGCACAAACTCACCATAGTGGATTGAAGCGTACTGCTCTGGTCCAGTGAGAAGCGTTGCACCCATGGGGTGTGAATTTTTCACTCCGTTTCTAGGATCGAAATCCATTCAGAATCATGAGGAATACCAGGACTACGATAGTAGGCAATCTTACAGTTGGAGTGGGTTAAGGATGCATGCAGGTGAATGACTCTGGTGCATTGTTTAGTAGGATGGCATTCTAGATGCTTGTAGATATGCAACAATATTGAAGTCAGGTACCTATTCATTCTAGTACTCTGTTTCACTACCTGGTGTTCTGCTTCGTGATGTTAAGGTCTGATGAATTATACGGGGTAGTTCAAGTGTTAGTGATAGTAAGTTGCACTATAATGCATGAAATTGCATTGGGAGAAATCGCACTGGAAAGAAGGGAGTTTTAAGATTCACCGAAGGTCTATAATCAAATGTAAATGCACTATATACCCAAGGGAAATTATGAGATGTAAATTCGTAACACTGTTCCCTACTTTGTGCATTTAGTGAAAAGTAACATTTAGACTGTAGGCGACGCCGTGGCCGAGCGGTTAGACCGTTCCCCTATCATTAAGGCAGCCCGGGTTCAATCCCAGGGACCCGCATGTGGTGTTTGTGGTGGACGAAGAGGCGCCTGTGCGGGTTTTCTCCGGGTTCTCCGGTTTTCTCCCGCCATTCATTACACAAACTTCTCCATCATCACCTTTCCATTCATCCATATCGCCTGTATTTCATATCATCGTTTTCCACATTCTGATACCTGGTGCTGGGCTGACCACCGGCTTCCAGGTGTTCACTGTCTGGTCAATAGGTTCCATCTGACCCTACACACATGCTTGTAAATCTTTGAGGGTGTAAGTCCTCCATATGGGGAGGGTAATCTGATAAAGAAGAAGAAGAATGTTTAGACTGTACTAAGTTGTCAACACTTATTTGGTTCAAAATTGTGTTGACGAAAGTGACAGTTTTCTTTCCACTTGTGGGCAGCTATGTCGGCAGACACTAACAGGCAATATTAGAATAGTTGGTGTGATATCAGAACGATTACTATGTTAAATTAAACAACCCCGAAAATCTATAGTCCATTTTACAATTACACTGACATGGTAACTAAGGTGTTCACAGTAGTAGAGGGGAACCAGCTCCTATCATGTGATATACTCCACGTGGGGAAGACACTCTGATTGACTAAAGTTAGATATGAATCGATTCCCACTGGATGGAAGCGGAATAGCAAAGAGCTATACTCCACCGTCTTATGACAATCTTTACTTTTATTTCACTTGTTTGGCTCTCCTTAGCAACGGGAGATAGGTATATTCGTTTGTTTCACTCTCGAAGTTTAATTCCCAAAATAAATTTTTGGATTCTTATAAAAAAACAATTCGACATAAACAATTTCCCAACAATTACTTAAATATACCCATAGAACTATTAAATTACATATATTCAATTAAATACAAGCCTACATGAGTGATTTCATAAATTGTATGTACATTATTATGCACTTTGGATTTGTTGTTTTTGTTCTCCTCTCTTTTTATATACAGTTAAGAGACCCTGGGACTGAAATTTGAAGTTTCTAAATTTTTATAAGTATGAAATCAATACTTTGCACATTTAAGGATGTTTCTGTATAAACTACCACACAACGTTCCAGTAAAACGTGTTTAATAGTTTTTAGGGAATTAATTATTCAGTTTATTCACAATGCGAATATGCCTTAGTACTCAAATACTCCATAGGCATCAGAAACTAAAATATTACAACAGTTTTACTATTTTATAAAACCTAACTGCTCAACAACACTATCAGTCTCTGGCAGGAAGAAAATAATAGGTAATTACTTTTAAAGTAATTAATTCCTTTGCTTTGATGGGCATTGAAAATAGTTTTAAACCTTTTTTGTGGATTTAACTTTTTTAAAACCACACAAACTTTTAGATTTTGAACTCAAAGACTGAAGCTGAAGTCACGTAAATCAAGGACGTGCTGGAAAAATTCTAGGACGAAATTTAGTGCGCATGGAGCGGATAGTGCATTACAAAATGTAAAGTTGAACGAACCAATTTTTCTTCACACATGCAACATGATTATGAGGCACATTATCCGTTTGTTACACCTTCCCTCTTTTGTCCAGTAGACTTTCTCCTCAGATTCATAGGTTAAGCACTTCTATCCACTGAATTTGGTTGTTTTTGAGCGCATTTAGCTCATATTTTGTTCAAATACTGCCGAAAATTTAGGCAGAATAGGGGCGTTTAGCGCACATGGCATTTTAAGCCTGCGCGAGACCTTTAAATATTGCGGAATCTAAAAAATTTCCCTGCTGACCGATAACGCATGATTCGGGAAATATTGATAATAGGTACATAAACCTAAAGGTCGTCCAAATGATAATTTTTCGGTCTTTTTCAGTCCTAGGGTGCCTTAAACATCATGCCATAATATTATGTTCATTTTTCAATTGCATCCTTTTAGGCATTTCGATAAATAGTAGATATATGGTATAGTGTTATCGAGAAGTCGCTCCGCAGTCTCCTATAACCAAAATTTCCCCTAGAAACGGGAATTTCGGTGGCAGCACTGGCTGCCGCGAGTCTATGGTTGTTCATAATGTTCCGCGAAATAAAGTATATCATAGATTCACGTATGCAATTCCTAAAAGATAATGTAGATAAACAGAATGCCAAGTTGTCTTGAGCGTTACGCATCGGCACGGTGCGGAGGAACTGTTTGATAACTCTTTATAATTCCCGCTTCACGCTCAAAACCAACATTTCTGCTGGGGGACGCATGATGTTGACCACATAATCACCCCGTATCCATTAGATTATTGATCTCTGCCGTGCGCGCTTACGACTGCCAGTTAGGTTGGTCAGCTATGCCTATCTAGGTTACTCCTCACTCATTTTAAATGCACCCAAAATAAGCAGAATAAACCCAAGTTTTGAAAGTGCAGTTAAAGTACTGGGTAAAAGAATCTGACCTGTAAAATTCGCACCACCTTCTCTAGACAATCTTTTTCACACTAAATCTACAAAAACCTATTATTCCTTCCATTGCATGTTAATCGAGACAAACGTTAGCAGAAATCGGGATACAGGAGGCTGAAGCGATAGTCAAATAGTTATATGCTGAGTCTGAAATTTCATACTCTTTGCATGACGAGAGAGGTAACAGAATGGCGACTTAGCATTTAACAATAAATGAAGTTTAAAGGTATAAGAAAATTCTCAAACCACTAACGGAAAATACTTAATGATTCTAAAGCTGTTATTTGACAGAAGTTGTGTTTTAACGAGATTTTCATTTTTTCTCTAGTCAGTTTTTATTTTCATTCTTATGGTTTCCCACTTCTATAAAATTATGCTAAATTTAGTCAGAAGAGGAGTTCACAGGTGCTCGCATAAGTTCAACATATGCAGTCCATTGTTCATGACAAAATCCCAAGTATGTCTTGAAAGGGGATACGAATAATGACCTCCCGTTCGAGAATAGTTAAGTATTGTGACGTCGGACTCGGCGCACAACGGAGGACCTGCGGAGCCGGGTTGCTTCGTGCCGCGTGCTGTGCCGGCGAGTGGGCAAAGATGTTCAAGGCAGGGCTGCCTTGTGGGAGTATGTACATTACTGTTAACAATCAAGGCGGCAGAAACAAAAGGGGTGTCGAGAACGTTCTCAAGACTTCTAGCTGAGTCATTTCCGGTACGTGTGTGTAGAAGCCGAGAAAGGTCCGTGTAACGTAATACACAGTATATAAGGAGGTCTGAAAAAAACAGTGCAAAGAGATTTAGATTTGAGTTTCGGACATAAGTCGGCCAGTGTGTGTGCCGTCGTGGGAAGATTCAACGAGCGTCGCGAGTGATTGTAACATTGTAACGTTGTTATTAGGGTATGAGAGACAGAAGAAGTGAAGAAAGGCATCAAAAGGACTGAGCGAGGTTAAGAGAAGAATACTTGTTGAAGTTGTGTTAGCCAGAAAGACTGTAGACTGTGTTAACGACGAGAAGAAAACTGTATTTGTGGTATAATTTTAGAAGACAATAAAGTGATAGAAAAGTAAACGAACTTGATTTTTGTCGTTTTGTCACACTATTTTAAAATTAAGATCAATAAAAAGGAATATCTCAAAAATGATTAACAGAGAGAGAGAGGGAGGGCGAGAGAAGGATGGAGAGAGACAGAGTTGTGTAGTTTATCGAGATCTACATATTTTGTGCAGAAAGATTGTGTCTATCTCTTACGGTTTACCAGGCATTACAAAGTCATTCAGAATTTTATTAAGTGGACTTCAAAGGCCATTTCCAGAAAGTTCAGGATATGGGTACTTTTCATTTGTCATGAAAATATTTTAAACAAATGGTGCTTTAATCAAAATCGTTTGAGTAATTTTTGAGAAAATCAACATGTTTCAAAAGAAATCTAGGACCTGTTCGGGGACTTTCTTGAAAATCTTTGTGTTGTACCCTTGGAAGATGCTGAACATAAATAGCAAGTTAGGTATTTAACGGTCTTTTCGTTTTTGAATTAAACTATTCTGAGATACATGGACACACACACACACACACACACACACACACACACACACACACACACACACACACACACACACACTAACACACTTATTTGGATCCACGTACCTCATACAGTGAATTTCTAGTGAAATACAGGTATTGCATTCTTGTATGGAATACAGTAAGTAGCTTCTCTATGTAGCGCCTATGTACGTGATAAAGAAAGTGAGAATGAAAAACAAACACCTCAGACCAGGTACAGGATCAACGCTGCCGCAGTGACTATTACATAAAAACATTTCAGCAAAAAATAGCTGCCTATCCGTAAATCACTCGTTTGTATTTAAATCGTCAGATAAAATTTCCGTAGATTCTTCTGCCTGCATATATGATGACTGTATGCTGGTGTTGCCTCGGTAGTTAAAGTCTATTTAGAACTAAATATTAATGCAGCATGAATTTTCTTCTAAGCGAGATTAATTTCGACATGCTTGGTGCATCTAATACAAAGTTACCGAGCGGGGTAGCTCAGGTAATAACGTCTGTGGCCTGCATTCGGCAGGTTGCGGGTTCGATCCCCGTGGCCGACCGTCCTGACCAATGAGCTTTTTCGGAGGTTTCTCCGGGTCGCCAGGCGAATTCCGGGAAGGATTTCCATAACCTCCAACTTTCCTGTGCCTCCATTTAGTTACATTAATAGCTTTATTTCACGCTTCATCCCGTCAGGTTTCTGTCACGGTCGGAAGTATAGGGGAGCGTCGCGGCAGCAGCATGACAGGGGAAATCTGGAAATCTCGTCCCTGGGCTGGAATGCGAGCCACTGTTTTCCGGGTCCAAGCCCGTTGGGGGGAAGTGAGTTAAGTCAACCTCCTCCGAGGAGCTTCTAACTGGAAAAATGTAGGGACCCTGCCAGCTGTTCTGTCGTGGCAACGTTCCGGCCGCCCTTAGGGTCCGTTTGCCTCATCCATTCTCCCGAGAGGTGCCCCATAAGGGTATATGAACCAAAGATCGCCTTTCGGTCGAGGTGTTAAGTCCCCCTACACAAGCTGTCATTGAGTAAGTTTTAATGCCATTACTCCTTTCCTAAGCTGCTTGAAGTAATTTTGGGAAAACTGCTTATAGCATCCAAACATCTCTTTAAAATTACTATTAGTCTGTGTATTTTAAATATTAAGACGCAAGAGATAAGTATGAGATAAAAGAGTAAATGTGATACGAAAGACAGCACGAGTCCAAAGACAAAGAAATTCCGTTTGTATGATAAAGCATTAAACCTTTGCTCAAGGATGTGCCATAATCTAACGCAATAAGATGCCGAAAATGTGTTAGGACACATGGGGTTATGTTGGGACAGGTTGAGATTTGAGGGTCCCACTCTGAAGGATATCCGGAATGAAGAACATTCCAGGATGTCTCGCACGCCGTTGATGACGTCACTCTGCCAATGTGCGTGACATCCTTCAGCTTGCTGCAATTTTGAAATAGCGACGTTTGGTGGTTTAGCACCCAATGGTAAACAGCAGCTTTGAATAACGTCCAGTCAGAGGAGAAGTAGAAAAATTCCCTCTGATTACTTTCGGTACTGCCCGCGCCAGTCACTATGTGTTGGCTTTGAAATTTCATTCTTTGTATCGCTACGAGAAATAAATGAAGAAAAAGACAAACTGTATTTCAACAAGACTACTTAATGTTCTGCGTGGTACATTTTTGTCTACCTCTTACAACTACCAGTTATAAGCTATAAATTCGTTTAGAATATATGGGACTTCACAGAGCATATGCAGAAATGCAAGCTATATATTTCCTATGTAAACATCTTAAACGTTTGGTATTATAAGTAACTTTTGTTTAAAAAAAAAAAAAAAAAAAAAAAAAAAAAAAAAAAAAAAAAACTGATGTGTTGCACTCACATGACTTTCTCTACTCTTGTACAAACTATTCTTACAAACTCTTACTCCTCTGTCTTCATGTTACTCGAGATAAACGTTTGCAGAAATTATCTTATTGCTGATTTTCTTGTAGGTGCAAGGGGAATATGGGAATACAGTAGGCTTTGAGCGATACTGAAATCTTTTAAAGCTTTGAAATTCCGTTCTCTTTGCATCACCAAGAGATAAGAATATGTATAACGACTTCCCATTTGAGAGTAGTTTAAGTATTAGCAAAACTTACAAATAACAAGGAATATGTGTTTTAACGTGATGTACATTTTTTGTACAGTGAGATTTGGTCTATCTCTTACGGCTTACCAGTTATGCAAAAGTCATCAAGAGTACACAGGACTACATAGGCTATAGGCAGAAAATTCAAAATATGCATTACATTTTCCATAAAATATCTTTAAACATTTTAATCAAAATTGTTAGATCCGTTTTTGAGAAAATCAAACTTTTCGAAAAATGTTCCATGTAAAGCGTAGTTGAGGGCACTGAAATTCTCTTCAAAATCTTCGTGTCGCATCCTTGAAAGATATTAATCTTAAATACCAACTTTGTTTTTTACCGACTTTTCGTTTTTGAGTTACGCCCTTCACAGGTAGACACATACAGACACAGACACAGACACAGACACACACACACACACATACACACACACACACACACTCACACACACACATGGACCTTTTTCTAAAACTGCTGTTTTGGATTCAGGGTGTCTTAAAATATATATTTCTGTCTGAAATCTCGACGTCGACATTTTTCACTTTCTCTTAGCCATCGTTAAAGAATTTGCAGTCTCAAGTCAAAGCTCGCGATATGGCCGTGAAAGTTAAAGGGGCTATACAAATAAAACAACGAGAGAGAGAGAGAGTGAGAGATAGAGAATAAGAAAGAAAGAAAACAAATGGAGCAATTGAAAATCTGACACTTCCGAACACACACACACACACACACACACACACACACACACACACACACACACACACACACACACACACACACACACACACACACACACACACACACACACACACACACACACACACACACACCAAAAAAAAAAATGGTTTTCTCTGCCCCTGTTCTACAAATTATATCTTACAAAAGCATATACTTCGCCCTACTTCATGTTAAATGAATGGCCTGAGAATATCTCACATTTCGCCCCAATGCAGAGCTTCTGTGGTTAACCTCCAGGAGGAACACATGAGGTTAAAGAACAGCAGTAGCCTATACCGCAGCCACCTCTTTGGGTCAAGAAGAGCTTTCTAATGAACCATTTGCCCAACAAGGTCCAAATTAGCCTACCTGAAATGAAACGATACGAAGTGAGGCAAAGGAAATTCGTGGTAGAAAAGAAACTACCCCAGCATTCGCCTAGCCAACCGGGAAAACCACAAAAAAAAACATGTTCAGAGTAACCGGTCCCAGGAATTGAACACAGATCCTCCCGAATGGAACGCACACATTTACCACGGAGCCCTGGCCCTCGATTGTTCACGTTAATCAAGATAAACGTTTGCAGAAATTATTTTCTACACAGTTTGTTTTAGGTATAGGGGAAATACAGTAGGCGACAATCATAGCCAGCCGCTATGTGATGCCTGAAATTTCTTTCTCTTTTGCATGAGCACAATGAAAAATGGAAAAAGCGACTTATTTATAAAGGTATAGTACTTCACAATTAAAACTAAAAATAAAGGGCATGTTTGAAACAATTCGTGCCAGAAAAATGCATTTGATATACATTTTTAGCTTGAACAAGATGTATATTTGTTGTGCGTATAGTAAATGAGCATTTTACCTGTCTCGCACGATTTACAAATTATAACACATTCATTCGGAGTGAAGGTCACTTCAAACACTATAACAGAAAATTCAAAACATGCGCCTTGTTTGTCATGTAAATATCACAAAATGTGATTTTTTTTTTTACTAACATAGTTATAGCTATTTTTGAGAAAATAAAATGTAACATTTTTTTTCCATAGAAAGAGTAATTTGTGGTGGGAAATTTTCTTGAAAATCCTCGTGTCTTATCCCTGAAAGTTATTGAACTTAAGATACTAAACGTTGTATCTAACCGAAGATTAAATTTTCATCTTTTCTATGTATAAGTAGGGGAAGTAAGGATCGCATTCCACACGAAGTTTCGATATCGAGATTTTGGGCGATTGAAAATTGCACTGAAGGTCTCTAATCAAATATGAAAACTGCACTGAACCATTAAAGTTACACATGGTAAACAGCACTGCTTATTTTTGTACTCACCGTGTAAGCTGCACTGGGACATTATAGCTTGGGATGCAGATTGCACTGCCAAAGCTTGTTAGATGTTTTTTGCACCGCGACTGACTGTTCTTTATTTCACTTTGAAAAATAATAGCAGGTGCTCTTGACGAATGCGAAGCGTTCAATTTGACCCTATTTATATTTACTGATTTGCTTCTCAAATGAGTGAGTGAGTGAGTGAGTGAGTGACGGAGTGAGTGAGTGAGTGAGTGAGTGAGTGAGTGAGTGAGTGAGTGAGTGAGTGAGTGAGTGAGTGGGGTTTGAGGGCCCGTTGACAGCTAGGTCATTTGAGCCCCAGGTCAAAATCAAAATCTAAAAACACTCACAAACTTCTCAGGCTAAAAGTAGAACGTTAAAATGGACAACTAAAACAGTCAACAGCTAAAAACATTCAGCCTACAAATTAGCACGCTAAATTAAAATCCTAAAGAGCAACGTACGAAAAAGGGGTAAAAGATGAAAGCTAAAAAACTAAAATACGAAACAGTTAAAACATTAAAAGGTAAAATGTATCAGAGTTAAAAACAGGGTTAAAACCTCAGAAAAGAACTAAAATGTGTTACACTTGCGTAGCAAAACCAATCTGGGCAACGAACCTCAGAGTCTTGGCCACAGACACCAGGTTGTCACCCAAAATTTAGGCTACTGTAGATCCCAGACCAATTGACTGGCGCGCACTTGCTTCTCAATGTAGTGCTGTTTATTTATGTGAAAGAATTTTTTCCCGTGTGTGTTTTTTCGGAGCTGTTTATTTTTATATATATTTTTATATATATTTGGTCTGATAAGATGTTAGCTCTTCCACAAATACATATAAAGATGAATGACAGGAACTAAAGCTTGCATTGAAATGCGAATGAAAAGATTCTTATGCATTCGTAGTTCGTCCAGTGTCTGCTGATTTGGCTGCCCACATAAGGGGAGGAAAATTGGCACTTTCGTCGGTATAATTTTGTACCAAGTAAGAACAAAATTTTACATTTTCAATTTCGGGTTGCAGTGGCATCAAATCGTGTACAAAGGAATCATCTAATTCACATGGTTCCAAGTATACTAACCCAAACACAAAGTGTAACCAGTGTCCAACGATTGAGTCATTATCTTTGTATTCACCTGCCAGCCCTAAAGCCTCTATTTTTTCTACCATGCATTAGTTAAGTGAAATCTGCACAAAAAGATCTCAGTATTCATCCACACGGTTCGCACTGCATCATGTATAGCTATTTCTAGATCCGAAATTATAATTCTGGGCTCAAATGTCTTATTTAATTGTTCATTACACTCGTCACAGATAATGCGAAATATAGTTTGATATGAATATCTGGTTTTATTTGGAAGCAAACAGAATACCAAAGGCACATGTGACCATTCTTAAAACCGTGAAGTGTAAACATTTGATAAGAGAATTTAAGGCAATAGTCAAATATTCCGTCAACATATACCGAAGGAGACGTTACTAAAAAGTTCAAATTAGTGCGACAGCTAAATATTACAATCCCACTTTCTTTGTCATTATGTATTGCAAATAGTTCATCTAAGTTTGTCTTAATATCGAGAGCTAGAATTTTGTCATGAGTTTCATTTCTGTCAGCGGTAAATTTAGGATATTTATTTCTCCGCGTATTATACACATTTCTCTTTTTTACAGTTAAATCATTAATGTCTATACAGTTATATTCAGGCAATTCTTCTAGTACAGATCAAACCACTTTGTGTATTCACCACGACGTCTGGTGTTGAGTATTGAGTACAGCCTAGAAAACTGCCCGAACATAGTAATGGTAAACAGTGCTATTTACACATAATAAATTCAGTGCTGCAGCGTAGTTAACATTTTGAATTTGGTGCAATTTACAAACTCCGTCATTTTCAGTGCAATTTACCCCGGTGCAATTTAACATTTTTCAGTGCAAATTACTACCGCCCGAGATTTTACCTGGACGGCACCGTGGCCGACCGGTTAGACCGTTCGCCTACCACCTAGGCGGGTTCGATCGCAGGAACCCGCATGTAACATTCCTGGTGGACAAAGCAGCTTCTGGGCAGGATTTCTCCGGTTTCTCCCGCCACCCGTTCCACCAATTGCTCCTTCATCACCATTCCAATCATTCATTTCGCCTGCATTTCATGTCATCCTTTTCCTCACTCTCATACTTGGTACTTGGAAGACCACCCGCTTCCAGGTTTTCACTCTGACCAGCCCATAGGTTCCTCTGCTCCCCGACCCTAGGTAGGCCTGTAAGTCCTACATAAGGAGAGGGTAATCAGGTAAAGGTGAAGATTTTACCTGAAATACATGTTTTGGGACTCCCTGACTATAATATATATATAATGTCCGTGTGTTTGTTCGTCAGCTTGCGAATGGCATAACTGAAAAAGGAAAAGTGGATTAAACACAAACCTTAGGTGCAGGAGGATGCGACAGGAAGATTTTCTACAAAATCCCCCACCCAAGATTACTCTTCACATGCAACATTTACCGAAAATCTTCGTTTTGTAAAAAATGGCTCTAAACATTTTGACTAACATACCGCATGTTTAAGATGTTTTTTTCTGACAAATATTTTGAAGTTTCTGCGAATGTCCTCGAAAGCATATTGTGACTTTGGTGGGTGTAAAGTAAAGAAGACAGATGTAGTCGAGATAAAGAAACACTTTTATTTCCGTAAACAGTAACTTTGTACACTCGTTGCAACAGCAAGAAAGTCTTTACCGATTCACCAACAGCACGGCTCCGAATTAGTAACACAAAAACTGTCCCTTCTCACACTTTACCGCTATTTATATCTCCCAGGCACTATTCTGGAAACTTCAGGAAAGTCCAGAAGTCTCTATCCATTTCTCTCTTTCGGCAAGCGCCCCAACAATGCGGCCATTCTCTGTCTCTTCCCTTCGGCTCCTTTGCGGTATTGCCGACAATAATGGGATGGGCGACACTGCTACCTCCTCAAGGCTGGTCGTCCCGAACAGCACCATCGTAACGGGCCAGACGATCCAGGTGTACCACTAACATCTTTCCTCGGTGCACCTTCTGGATGCGGTAGACTACGTCGTTAATCCTCTTTACCACTCGGTACGGTCCTTGTCACGGTTGTTGAAGTTTTGGGCAGCGTCCCTTGGTCCGGGTAGGGCGGTACAACCAGACCATGTCACCTTGCTGGAATCCTCGGCTGTTGGCTTGCCTGTCGTACCGGGTCTTCATGCGGTCGCTCGCCATCTGGATGTTCTGACGAGCCATCTCGTGCATGTCGTGGAGATGGTCTACTAGATTCTCCACATACTCGGTTGCCGGCTGTTTCGCTTCCGGGGGGCTCCCAAAAGCCAGGTCACAAGGGAGGCGTAGCTCTCGGCCGAACATTAGGCTTGATGGTGTCATCCCGGTGGTGTCGTGTGTCGACGAACGGTAGGCCAGCAAGAACAGTGGTACCTTGAGGTCCCAGTCTCGCTGATGGCTGGCCACGACCTTCCTCAGGTGCTGCTCTAGGGTCTTGATGTATCTCTCGACCATGCCGTCCGACTGTGGATGTAGGGGTGTTGTGCGGGTCTTGTTCACCCCAAGTCTTTCCAATGCCTCCTTCATTAGGTGCGACTCAAAATTGGTGCCCTGGTCGCTGTGGAGCTCTAACGGGACCCCAAAACGGCAGAACAGCTGTTCCACGAGGCAGTCTGTAATCGTCTTTGCCTCTTGGTTCGGGATGGCATACACCTCCGGCCACTTGGTGAAGTAGTCCACAGCTACCATCAGGTACTTGTTGCCTCGATCGGACACTGGGAATGGTCCAGCTATGTCGACGGCGATGCCTTCGAAGGGCGCTCCGACGTTGTACTGCTGCATGCGACCCCGGCTCCTAGTCTGGGGGCCGCGACTCGCCGCGCACACGTGACATTGACGGCACCAGTTCTCAGCGTCTGCTCGGAGCCTCAGCCAGTAGTAGCGCTGTCGGAGTTTGTCGATCGTCCGGTTTGCTCCTAGGTGTCCACCCGAGGTACCGGCGTGCACTTCCTCCAAGACTTCCGGGACCTTACTTCGGGGAAGTACCAACTGCTCTTTCTGGGTCTTCCCATCAGGTGATTCCCATACCCGGAACAGCACGCCCTCTTTGATCTTCAACGAGTCCCATTGGGCCCAGTACGACTTGTATGTAGCGCTTCTGGGTGCAATGTCCTCCCAGGTTGGTCTCGTCCCTGCCTGCACTTCTCTCAAGAGTGGCCCCAAGTCGGCGTCCGCCAGCTGCTCCCTCCTCAGGCCCGCGCTATCCCATCCATCCGCAGGCACTGCCGTGACCACTCTGACAGCTGCGGTACGCTCCTTCTTTTCCACTCTTGCGCATTGGTCGCACTCTTCTGGGCAGGGTCTTCGGGACATGGCGTCTGCGTTGCCGTGGCTCTTCCCTCTGCGATGTTCGGAGGTGAAGTCGTACTCCTGCAACTTCTGGACCCAACGGGCTGTCTGGCCCTCCAGGTTTCTAAAGCTAAGTAGCCAGGTTAGGGCGGAGTGGTCTGTCCACAGGTGGAATGGCTGACCGTAGAGGTACTTGTGGAAGTGCTCCAAGGTCTTCACTACCACCAGTAGCTCTCGTCGGGTGACACAGTAGTTCTTCTCTGCCTTGGACAACGTCTTGCTGTAGTAGGCTATCAACCGCTCGTGGCCGTTCTGGACTTGGGATAGGACGCCTCCAATGCAATGGTTGCTGGAGTCGGTGTCCACAATGAAGGCGTCGCCTGGTTGTGGGAATCGCAAAATAGGAGCACTGCAGAGCGTCCTCTTCAGCTGCCGGAAAGCGCCTTCGGGGTCCTCCGTCCACACATAAGGTCGATGTTCTTCCGTCAGGCGAGTGAGGGGTTTGGGGATGCTGGAGAAACCCTTTATGAAGCGGCGGTAATAACTGCACAATCCAAGGAAACTGCGCAGTTCTCGCTTATCCTTTGGGTGAGGCCAATCTCTCACGGCCTGTGTCTTCTCCGGATCCGTGGCCACTCCGGTTGGTGAGACTATGTGGCCCAAGTAGTTGACTTCCCTGCGGAAGAGCTGGCACTTCTTGGCGTTCAGCTTCAAGCCGGTCGCCTGCAGTCTCTGTAGCACCTTGGTCAGTTTGTCAAGATGGTCTTCGAATGTTTTGCCGACGATGATGATGTCGTCCAGGTATAATAGGCAGGCGTCATAAGTCAATCCTCTCATTACTGACTCCATGAGGCGTTGGAAGGTAGCTGGTGCGTTGCAGAGACCAAAGGGCATAACTGTGAACTGCCAAAGCCCTTGGCCTGTCGAGAATGCGGTCTTCTCCTTGTCTCTCGGGTCTAGAGCCACCTGCCAGTAACCCGATTTCAGGTCCAGGGTTGAGAACCACTGCGCACCAGCAAGCGTGTCCAGGGTGTCGTCAATCCGGGGTAAGGGGAAGCAGTCTTTCCTGGTGACAGCGTGCAGCTTCCTGTAATCTACGCAGAAGCGTAGCTCGCCATTCTCCTTCACCAGAACTACAGGGGAACACCAAGGACTGTCAGACTCTTCAATCACTCCCTTGGTTCTCATGTCCTCCAACATGTCTCGTACCGCCGCTTGTTTAGCCAACGGAACGCGTCTAGGTGGTTGCCGAATAGGCCGGGCGTCTCCCGTGTCGATGTGGTGAAGCACTCGGTCCGTGCGGCCGTAATCGCTGCTGCCTTGGCTGAAGACGCACTGATATCGTCTCAGCAGTTGTTGGACCTTCTCTCTCTGCTTTCAGCTCTTATAAAAAGCTCACCAATGTAGCCTCCATCGTCACATCCCACTTCTGACACCAGTGTGACTTTGGTGGATGTAAAGTAAAGAAGACAGATGTAGTCGAGATAAAGAAACACTTTTATTTCCGTAAACAGTAACTTTGTACACTCGTTGCAACAGCAAGAAAGTCTTTACCGATTCACCAACAGGACGGCTCCGAATTAGTAACACAAAAACTGTCCCTTCTCGCACTTTACCGCTATTTATATCTCCCAGGCACTATTCTGGAAACTTCAGGAAAGTTCAGTTATTATTGCGGTGAAATACAAAGCAGAAAATTCCAGAAGTCTCTATCCCTTTCTATCTTTCGGCAAGCGCCCCAACAATGCGGCCATTCTCTGTCTCTTCCCTTCGGCTCCTTTGCGGTAGTGCCGACAATAATGCGATGGGCGACAATATGGTAAACCGTAAGGGATAAACAAAATCTTACTGCACAAAAAAATATAGATCATGTCAAAAACAAACAATTTATGGCTATATCTTTTTTGTGAAGTGAACCATTCCCGAGATCTTCCTTGTTATTTTTCTGAATTTTACAATACTTATATTTTGCTGATATGGGAAGTTGCCATTAAGTTTTTGTCCCTTGGCCATGCAAAGAGAACGGCATATTAAAGCCATCACATAGCGACAAGCTTCAAATGTTTGACTATGGCTTAAAGCCTACTGTATTCCTTCAGGAATGCGACATAAAGATTTTGAAGAAAATTGCTCCACATGGCTCCAACTGCTCTCTTACATGGAAACATTTTCGAAAAATTTTATTTTCTCAAAAATGGCTCGAACTATTTTCATTAAAATGTTTGAGATATTTTTATGGCAAATGAAATGTATATTTTGAATTTTATCGTTATAGGCTATGTAGTCCTGTTTACTCTTCATGACTTTTGCATAACTGGTAAACCGTAAGAGATAGACCAAATCTTAATATATAAAATGTAGATCAAGTTATGTGTAAATGCATTTTTTGTGGAGTGAAGAATTTCAGAGATATTCCTTGTTACTTGAGTGAGTTCTGCAATACTTACACTTTTTTCAACTGAAAAGTCATTATTCACTTTTTTATCCTTTGGTCGTATACAGAGAACGGAATTTCAAAGCCTTCATTTAGCGACCAGCTTTAAAAGATTTGGCTATCACTTACAGCCTACTGTATTCCTCTTGCACCTACAACAAAATAACCAATAGGATAATTTTTTACAAATGTTTATCTCGAGTAACATGAAGAAGAGGAACATGAGTTTATAAGAATAATTAGTACAACAGTAGAGAAAATCATGTGAGTGCAACAAATAAGATTTTAAATTTTTTATGTTGTATTGCAACACTCTAGGCAAAATACTTACATTTTAAATATACCTATTTTAAAATAACACTGTGAACTCTTCACAGAATAAATCACAACTCCTGCACACTTTATGATAAGAGATATGAGGTGTGAAGTATTGCACCTAGCCTACTGCAACCCGGCACGGCTTTATTGGAGGGAGAAGTGAGGTGAAGGGAGACCACAACTCCAGCACAGGGAGACAAAACAGTGCCACATAGATGTGTGGAAGTCCCTACCAGTTGATAGAGAGCCACCGGGCACACAAGCTGAAACTCCTCACCGCTACCCAGAGAGGGCAACAGGGTGACCCTTATGACCGGGGCAGCGGCGCGCAGCTACACAAACGTGGCAAAGGGTTATAGAGCGCAAGCTACCGCACCACCGTGCTGACAACTGGAATTGGTAGATGACTAGGGAAATTAAATGAGGAAGGAACGGGAAGGTACCCTTGACAATTAAGTGACAAGGGGTAACCCCAGAAAAATCCAAGTTTGAGTGGGCGATCGCCGGGGATCGAAACTGGAACCTCAAGAATGTGACTCGCACAAGTTGCCACGGTGCCAGCTCGCTCGTGTGCTGGAGAGGTAAATGCCAACCCATCTTTTAGGGACGTTTTGCTTTACAAATAATTACTACTACTGTTAAGTATGGCAGCTTCAGTGGTTTCTTTTGCCACAAATATAGGCGAGATTTTCTGTTTTATTTTGAAAATATTTTTAATGCCATTCTCTGGTATTAATGACCCGTTTACCCAGGAACCATTACAGATAGCTAAATTATAAATTAGGATATTAAAAACAACCTTTAAATGTTGTAATGCAACTAAGTTTGTGTTAATAACTTGTTTATTTCTTTCTACTTTCTTTATGCATAGTATGTAGGTACAGAGAATATTACATTCCACCCAAAAATTCTATAACAAGATTTCACTGGAAATATACGATATGAGGTCCCCTGAATCCAAATAGAAAAAACATTTTTAGAAATAGGTGCATACGTGTGTATGTCTCTCTCTGTGTGTGTCCACGTGCCTTGAACGGCATAACTCTAAAACGAAAAGTCGATTAAAAACTAAATTTGGTATTTACGTTCAGCATCTTTCAGAAAATTTTCAGGAAATTCCCCTGCCCCAAGCTAATCTTGAAATACAAAAACCTTCGAAACCTTTGATTTTTATCTAAAATGGCTCTAAAATTTTGATCGAAATACCACATTTTCATAACAAATCAAAGTGTATCTTGAATTTTCTGGGAATAGCTTCTGAAATACTCTTCATTCTCCTTTTGATTAACTGGTAATTTGTAAGACTTAGACAAAATCCTACTACATAAAAATAAGATGTTGAAATATACACTTCGTGTCAAATCAAGCTTTTTTATAGGGGGGGGGGGGCGGCGAATTAACCATTTCGAGATATTCGTTATTATTGGTTTGAATTTTCAAATGCTTCTTATAGGGGGGCGGCGAATTAACCATTTCGAGATATTCGTTATTATTGGTTTGAATTTTCAAATGCTTCTTATACCTTTTTACTTTCTCTACTGATAATTAGGGGAAGTATTGTATTCCACCCAAAAATTCGATGTAGAGATTTCACCGGGAATATATGTTTTGAGACCCCCTGAATCAACAAAAGCATTTTTAAAAAAAGGTCCGTGTGTGTCTGTGTGTCAGTCTGTGGACAGCATAACTCAAAAACGAAAAGTCGGTTAAAAACCAAAGTTGGTATTTAAGTTTAATGTCTTTCAAAGATGCGACACGAAGATTTTGAAGAAAATAGCCCCACCCTAAACTACCCTTTACGTGGAACATTTTTCGAAAATTTTGATTTTCTTGAAAATGGCGCTAACGATTTTGATTAAAATGTCATATGTTTGAGATAGTTTTATGGCAAATGAAATATATATCTTGAATTTTCTGGCTATAGCCCCTGTAGCCTTATTTACTCTGGACGACTTTTGCATAACTGGCAAACCGTTAAAGATAGACCAAATCATACTGTGCAAAAAATGTAGATCTTGCTAAAATACAGAACTTATAAGCCAATGAAGTTTATTGTAGGCTTAACCATTTCGGAGATATTCCTTGTTATGTGTGTGAGTTTCCGAAAACTTAAATTTTCGTGAAATGGATCATTGTTATTCATTTTTTTATATGTTAAGTGTGCAAAGAGAACGGATTCTCAAAGCTTTAACAGATTTGGCTATCGCACAAAGCCTACTGTATTCTAATATTTCCCTTGTACCTACAAGCAAATAAGCAATAAGATAATTTGCACAAATGTTTATCTCAACTAACAAGAAGAAGATATAAGAATATGAGCTTGTAAGAATGATTAGTACAAGAGTAGGGAAGGTCATGTGAGTGCAACACATAAGATTTTTTAAATATGAAGTCGTTAATCCTTTTACCTCTTTACGTCTTGGCCATGCAAAGAGAAGAGAATTTCAAAGTCATCACATGTCAACCAGCTCTTAAAGGATTTGACTATCGGGAACTCCATTGTATCTATAAGGAAATATGTAATAAACCAGTTCTACAAATGTTTAGCTTCATTAACAAGAAGTGAATAGAAGAATAAGAGATTTAAAGAATACTTTGAAGAGAGTGAGTATAGGTCATGTGTGTGCACACATCAAACTTTTTTGAAAACAATTGCTGATTAAGTTTAACCAAATGAGTGAATAATTAATAAAAGGGTACTTCCTTCTTCAATAAACAAACGTATTGTATCCAAGTGGATGGATGAACTAAGAATACACTAATCTACAATCTGAAACAATTTCACTTTGAAATATTGAACAGTTTCTGAGATAATGGGGCATGAATTTAGCAATTTTAACATTGGCGTGATAGGTTTTTTTATATAATCCCCTTCAGTATAATATTTCTAATAATACATCTGTTTCTCCACCTCAAAATAATTATTTTGAGAAACCACACTTACTTGCGCTCAATTAAACTATCGAAAACTATCAGCACTTGTGATATTACTTTTTACTTTCTACTATGTATAGTAAGTAGGGAAAGCATTGTATTCCACGCAAAAATTCGCTGTCGAGATTTCCACAGAAATACATATTCTGAGGCTCCCAAATCCCAAAAAGACTTTTTTTAGGAAAAGGTCTGCGTGTGTGTGTTTGCCTGAGTGCTTGTGTCTGCCCGTGAACAGCATAACTCAAAAATCAGAAACGTCGGTCAAAAGCCAAATTGAGTATTTAAGTTCTGTATCTTTCAAGGATGCAACACAAAGACTGTGAAAAAAATATCCTGCACCCTAATTTTGATTTTTTCAGAATGGCTCTAACGATTTGGATTAAAAAGCATTATGTTTAAGATATTTTTATAGAAAATTGAGTGTATATTTTGAATTTTCTGGGTATAGTGTATGTAGTTCTGTTTACTCTTGCTGACTTTTGCATAACTGGTAAATCGTAGACCAAATCTTACTGTACAAAAAATGTAGACCTTGCTAAAACACACAACTTATATTCAAATAACTCTTACTATACCTACAAAGCATTTGGATCTTTTAAAACACACAAGTTATGTCAAAAGGCATTTTTGCTGTGGAGTAAATCATTTCGGAGATATTCCTTGTTATATGTATGCGTTTTGCAATACTTAAACTTTTCTCAAATGGAATGTCGTTATTCACTTGTTTATCTCTTGGCCATGCAAAAATAACGAATTTCAAAGTCTTCATACAGAGATCAGTTTTAAACGATTTGACTATCGCTAAAGTCTACTGCAGTCCCATATTCCCCTTGCACCTACACAATAAGGTAATTTCTACAAATGTTTATCTCGACTAAAATGAAGAAGATAAAGAAATAAGAGTTTTGTGAGGTTAAAATATCCAGCCATGCAAAATTAAGTTATAAAGAATCGTGTAACAAAATTTGTCCTGGCTGGGAGCTTGCTTATAACAAGCTTAACATCGTTTGGTGTCGTTTCGAGGAACAAGTGAAGGGGCAGTTTCGTTGTCAAGGATAAAAGATTGTGTGCTAATAAAATTTAGTTCTTAAATAGCAAGTTAGCTATTAGTATTTGCATCAAAAGCCGAGCCGTATAGAAGTTTGATTGCGAGATAAAGGAAAATGTGTGTGACAGAATAATAAAGATAATAATAAAGTGCAAATACGAAACCGTGTGTAAAGCCGAGAGCAGCGAAGGCAAGATTGTATTTAATAAATTGGACTCTATAAAGTCTGATATTGATTGTGGGATAACGTAAATGTTGTGACGGGTGTGAGGAATGGAAATTGTACACTATTTTATGTGGATCTTCAATATAAAGAGGGCGGTGAAAGGGAAGTAAAATTCTTCTTATTTCCTCTTGGCCCTCACATCCTTAGAGATTCTTGCTTGGTTACGTATATAATCTACATTATACCGACGCTAGCCGAAGGAGCTCATCCCTTATCATCTCCTTAGTAAGACTGAAATATAGAAGTAAACAAAAATCCCACATCAGTACAAATAGTACAAGAGTAGGGAAAGTCATGTGAATGCAACACATCAGATTTTTCCCTTTGGTGTTACAACCCACCATTATACTTTATGCTTCAGATCACACACACACACACACACACACACACACACACACACACACACACACACACACACACACACACACACACACACACACACACACACACACACACACACACACACACATAGGGAGCATAGGGAACAATGTTGGTTACAGAAAAATTCCCACCCGCACGAGGTATCGAACCCGGGACCCCTCGCACAGCAGGTGCTCTATCGACTGAGCTACCGGCCAGCTTATGTGATATTACCGTCGAAAGTCATTAGTTTCGGTTTTCGATGTATTATTCTGTTTTCATAGTTATGGTGCAGGGCTTTTGGAGGTCTGACCTTCCAGTTCTTGGTGAGGTAATTGAGGCGGGCTGGCGGGCGGGCGGGCGGTCGCTGTGCCAACAGAACTGAGAGGGTTAGCACCAAGCGTCGCTGATGAGGAAACGGTTTCCGGTATCTCCCGACTTCGCGGCACCGACCTCACTTAAATCCTTCTCGGGCTCCACTTTGTTGTATTAAATAGTTAGTTGCGAGATTTATGAGACGGGGGATGGTCTCAGCGGCGGATCGCTCGTGTTCCCTGCATGTCGGTGCGGTTGCACTACCAGTTTCTTGAGTCAGTGAGTCAAGTTCTCCCGCACCTTCTCTTGGCCTCTCAGCGTTATTTCCGTAAAAGGTAATAGGGCTTTTTATGTCTTTTATGCAGTTGTACCTTAAATTATATCATATAAGGCCGTAAGATCCAGTGTT
>JAUKNM010000032.1:512081-535192 GCA_030765045.1 Tenodera sinensis | reverse complement strand
CCTTCTTTCCTTTTTTCCTTCATTTCTCATTTCTTTCTTTGCTTCTTTCTTTCTTCCTTCCTTCCTTTCTTTCTTCCCTTTTTCTTTCTTTCTTCTTTCTTACATTCTTTCTTTCTTTCTTTTTCATTCTTTCTTTCTTTCTTCCTTTCTTTCTTTCTTTCTTTCTTTCTTTCTTTCTTTCTTTCTTTCTTTCTTTCTTTCTTTCTTTCTTCTTCTTTCGTTCTTTCTTTCTTTCTTTCTTTCTTTCCTACTTTCTTTCTTTCTTTCCTTCTTTACTTCGTTCCTTCTTTCTTTCTTTCTTTCTTTCCTTCTTTCTTTCTTTTCCTTTCTATTTTCCTTTCTTTCTTTCTTTCTTTCTTTCTTTCTCTCTTTCTTTCTTTCTTTCCCTCTTTCCTTCTTTGCTTCGTTCCTTCTTTCCTTCTTTCTTTCTTTCTTTCCTTCCATCTTTCTTTCTTTTTTCTTATTTCCTTCCTTTCTTTCTTTCTTTCTTTCTTTTTTTCTTTCTTCCCTTCTCTCCTTATTTCCTTCTCTCTTTCTTTCCTTCTTTCCTCCTTTCCCTCCTTCTTTCTTTCTTTGCTTGCTTCCTTCTTTCTTTCCTTCTTTCCTTATTTCTTTCCTTCTTTCCTCATTTCCTTTCTTCATTCTTTCTTTCTTTGTTTCCTTCTTTCGCTCTTTCTTTCCTTCTTTCCTTCTTTCCTTCTTTCTTTCTTTCTTTCTCTCTTTCTTTCTTTCTTTCTTTCCTTCTTTCCTTCTTTCCATCTTTCTTTCCTTCTTTCTTTCTCTCTTTCTTTCTTTCTTTCTTTCTCTCTTTCTCTCCTTCTTTCCTTCTTTCCATCTTTCTTTCTTTCCTTCTTTCTTTCTTTCTTTCTTTCTTTCTTTCTTTGTTTCTTTCTTTCTTTCTTCTTTCTTTCCTTCTTTCTTTCTTTCTTTCTTTCTTTCTTTCTCTCTTTCTTTCTTTCTATCTTTCTTTCCTTCTTTCCTTCTTTCCATCTTTCTTTCTTTCCTTCTTTCTTTCCTTCTTTCTTTCCTTCTTTCTTTCCTTCTTTCCTTCTTTCTTTCTTTCTTTCTTTATCTCTTCCTTTCTTTCCTTCTTTATTTCTTTCTCTCTTTCTTTCCTTCTTTCCTTCTTTCTTTCTCTCTCCTTCTTTGTTATTTCCTTCCTTCTTTCTATCTCTTTTTCCTTCTTTAATAATAATAATAATGATAGTAATAATGATAGTAATAATAATAATAATAATAATAATAATAATAATAATAATAATAATAATAATAATAATAATAATAATAATAATAATAATAATAATAATAATAATAATAATAATAATAATAATAATAATAATAATAATAATAATAATAATAATAATAATAATAATAATAATAATAATAATAATAATAATAATAACAATAACAATAACAACAATTGCAATAACAATAATAATAATAATAATAATAATAATAATAATAATAATAACAACAACAATAACAATAATAATAATAATAATAATAATAATAATAATAATAATAATAATAATAATAATAATAATAATAATAATAATAATAATAATAATAATAATAATAATAATAATAATAATAATAATAATAGTAATAATAATAGTAATAGTAATAATAATAATAATAATAATAATAATAGTAATAGTAATAGTAATAGTAATAGTAATAGTAATAGTAATAGTAATAATAATAATAATAATAATAATAATAATAATAATAATAATAATAATAATAATAATAATAATAATAATAATAATAATAATAATAATAATAATAATAATAATAATAATAATAATAACAATAATAATAATAATAATAATAATAATAATAATAATAATAATAATAATAATAATAATAATAATAATAATAATAATAATAATAATAATAATAATAATAATAATAATAATAATAATAATAATAATAATAATAATAATAATAATAATAATAATAATAATAATAATAATAATAATAATAATAATAATAATAATAATAATAATAATAATAATAATAATAATAATAATAATAATAATAATAATAATAATAATAATAATAATAATAATAATAATAATAATAATAATAATAATAATAATAATAATAATAATAATAATAATAATAATAATAATAATAATAATAATAATAATAATAATAATAATAATAATAATAATAATAATAATAATAATAATAATAATAATAATAATAATAATAATAATAATAATAATAATAATAATAATAATAATAATAATAATAATAATAATAATAATAATAATAATAATAATAATAATAATAATAATAATAATAATAATAATAATAATAATAATAATAATAATAATAATAATAATAATAATAATAATAATAATAATAATAATAATAATAATAATAATAATAATAATAATAATAATAATAATAATAATAATAATAATAATAATAATAATAATAATAATAATAATAATAATAATAATAATAATAATAATAATAATAATAATAATAATAATAATAATAATAATAATAATAATAATAATAATAAGAGTAGTAATCAAAGTAAAAGTAACTTTAACAGGTGTGCTACAGCTTGTTACAGTGTGGTTTGTGATCTGTTTCAGCAACAGATGGCAGTACAAAGTTTTAGATGTATTGAGTTTAGAAAAAGAAATAAAAATAACAGATATAGAACAAATGTCAGTAGAATGATACACTTTTTATTTTAATTTTTAATTTCCAAACGTGTGGTAATGTAGACAATGCGAAAAAAGCACCATTTTTTAAAATTATTACTTAATGCATCTATGTGTAAGGTCCATAAAGTGTATATATTAAGTTGAAGTAAGGAAGCAATGATACGGATAAATTGTGTGGTCACTGAAATCTCGGAGCTGTTTTTTCAAGCTACTCATTTTTGACCGCTTCCTGTATCAAAAATTAGGATGCAGGAAGACACCATTGCTCAAGACACAAAAGCATTAAAACACAATGACTCCTTTATCACCGCACAGATAAAGTCGCATTAGCGGCTGGGTAATGTGCAAATAAACATACCGTACTGCAGAACCTGTACGACCTGTTCTCGAATGCTGGATAAATTGTTCATATATCAAATATCATAGTGACAACATACGAAACTACCCCCCACCATTAGAGACATTACACTAAAGCTTGTAAAATTAGACAAACCTATACCACCTCACGGGTAACACACCGAGTTACACACCCACACACACACACACACACACACACACACACACACACACACAGACACACACACACACACTCATGCTCTCTCATATGCGCGGGCTGTCGCTCGCCGTATAGTCCAAATACGATTCATTAAACTGATGAAATTAGGCATCATTGTGAACATATTTTGTTAGTAAATGTGCAGTTCATAACTTTTATAGACGATAAACCTTCTACAATCAGAATATGGTGTCACGAAAGTTGCAAGTTTTTTCCAACTTTGAATAGTATTTTCCCTTTCTCTCCTGATATGAAGGAAGTGTTGCATTTCACCCAAGATTTCGATGTCGAGATTACACTAGAAGTACCTATATGTTTTGAGACCCGCTGATTCAAAAAAAAAAAAAAAAAGCATTGTAAGGAAGAAGTACCTGCAGGCGCGCGCGCCTTTGTGTGTGTGTGTGTGTTTGTGTGTGTGTGTGTGTGTGTGTGTGTGTGTGTGTGTGTGTCTGTGTTTGTGTGTGCGCCGGTTTGTGTGACTTTCAGTCTTCGGACAACATAACTCAAAAACGTAAAGTCGGTTAAAAACTAAAGTTGATATTTATGTTTACTGTCTTTCAAGATTGCGAAAAGGAAGATTTTGAAGAAGATACCTCCGCCCTAAACTACCCTTAACATGGAAAATATTACTAAGATTTTGATTTTCTTGAAAAAGGCTATAACGATGTTGATTAAAATGTCACGTATTTAAGATATTAGTACGTATGACTAATGAAATGTATCTTATGAATGTTATGTTATGAATGTATGAATGTTCTATCACTCTTTCTTTCTTTCTTGCTTCCTTCCTTGCTCCTTCCCTCCCTCCGTCCTTCCTTCCCTCCCTCCCTCCGTGTCCCCCTCCTTCCCTCCCTCTTTCTCTCCTTCCTCTCTTCCTACTTCCCTCCCTCCGTCCTTCCGTCCCTCCTTCCGTGTCCCCCTCCTTCCCTCCCTCTTTCTCTCCTTCCTCTCTTCCTACTTCCCTCCCTCCGTTCTTCCGTCCCTTCTTCCGTGTCCCCCTCCTTCCCTCCCTCCTTATCTCCTTCCTTCCCTCCTTCCTTGCTTCCTTGCTTGCTTGCAAGCTTTCTTTTTTCTTTCATTCTTTCTTTCTTTCCTTCTTTCTTTCTTTTCTTCTTTCCTTCTTTCTTTCTTCTTTCTTTCCTTCCATCCTTCTTTCTTTTTTCTTTCTTCCTTCCCTTCTCTCTTTCTTTCCTTCTCTCCTTCTTTCCTTCTCTCTTTCTTTCCTTCTTTCCTCCTTTCCTTCCTTCTTTCTTCTTCTTTGCTTGTTTCCTTCTTTCTTTCCTTCTTTCGTTCCATCTTTCCTCCTTTCCTTCCTTCTTTCTTTCTTTCTTTCTTTCTTTCTTTCCTTGTTTCATTCTTTCGCTCTTCCTTTCCTTCTTTCCTTCTTTCTTTCTTTCTCTCTTTCTTTCTTTCTTTCCTTCTTTCCTTCTTTCTTTCCTCCATTTTTCTTCCTTCCTTTCTTTTATTCTTTCTTTCTTTTTTTCTTTCTTCCCATCTTTCCCTTTTTTCCTTCTTTCGTTTATTCTTTCTGTCTTTCTTTCCTTCTTTCCTTTTTTCCTTCATTTCTCCTTTCTTTCTTTGCTTCTTTCTTTCTTCCTTCCTTCCTTTCTTTCTTTCTTACTTTTTTCTTTCTTTCTTCATTCTTACATTCTTTCTTTCTTTCTTTTTCATTCTTTCTTTCTTTCTTTCTTCCTTCCTTCCTTTCTTTCTTTCTTTCTTTCTTTCCTACTTTCTTTCTTGCTTTCTTTCCTTGTTTCCTTCGTTCATTCTTTCTTTCTTTCTTTCTTTCCTTCTTTCTTTCTTTTGCTTTCTATCTTCCTTTCTTTCTTTCTTGCTTTCTCTCTTTCTTTCTTTCTTTCTTTCTCTCTTTCTTTCTTTCTTTCCCTCTTTCCTTCTTTGCTTCGTTCCTTCTTTCCTTCTTTCTTTCTTTCTTTCCTTCCATCTTTCTTTCTTTTTTCTTACTTCCTTCCTTTCTTTCTTTCTTTCTATTTTTCTTTCTCCCCTTCTCTCCTTCTTTCCTTCTCTCTTTCTTTCCTTCTTTCCTCATTTCCCTCCTTCTTTCTTTCTTTGCTTGCTTCCTTCTTTCTTTCCTTCTTTCCTTCTTTCTTTCCTTCTTTCCTCCTTTCGTTTCTTCTTTCTTTCTTTCTTTCCTTGTTTCCTTATTTCGCTCTTTCTTTCTTTCCTTCTTTCCTTCTTTCCTTCTTTCTTTCTTTCTTTCTCTCTTTCTTTCTTTCTTTCCTTCTTTCCTTCTTTCTATCTTTCTTTCTTTCCTTCTTTCGTTCTTTCTTTCTTTCTTTCTTTCTTTCTTTCTTTCTCTCTTTCTTTCCTTCTTCCTTCTTTCCATCTTTCTTTCTTTCCTTCTTTCTTTCTTTCTTTCTTTCCTTCTTTCTTTCTTTCCTTCTTTCCTTCTTTCTTTCTTTCTTTCTTTCTTTCCTTGTTTCCTTATTTCGCTCTTTCTTTCTTTCCTTCTTTCCTTCTTTCCTTCTTTCTTTCTTTCTTTCTCTCTTTCTTTCTTTCTTTCCTTCTTTCCTTCTTTCCATCTTTCTTTCTTTCCTTCTTTCTTTCTTTCTTTCTTTCTTTCTTTCTTTCTTTCTTTCTTTCGTTCTCTCTTTCTTTCCTTCTTCCTTCTTTCCATCTTTCTTTCTTTCCTTCTTTCTTTCTTTCTTTCTTTCTTTCTTTCCTTCTTTCTTTCTTTCCTTCTTTCCTTCTTTCTTTCTTTCTTTCTTTCTTTCCTTCCATCCTTCTTTCTTTTTTCTTTCTTCCTTCCCTTCTCTCTTTCTTTCCTTCTCTCCTTCTTTCCTTCTCTCTTTCTTTCCATCTTTCCTCCTTTCCTTCCTTCTTTCTTTCCTTCTTTACTTGTTTCCTTCTTTCTTTCCTTCTCTCTTTCCCTCTTTCCTCCTTTCCTTCCTTCCTTCTTTCTTTCTTTCTTTCCTTGTTTCATTCTTTCGCTCTTCCTTTCCTTCTTTCCTTCTTTCTTTCTTTCTCTCTTTCTTTCTTTCTTTCTTTCTTTCTTTCCTTCTTTCCTTCTTTCTTTCCTCCTTTTTTCTTCCTTCCTTTCTTTTATTCTTTCTTTCTTTCTTTTTTTCTTTATTCCCATCTTTCCCTTTTTTCCTTCTTTCGTTTATTCTTTCTGTCTTTCTTTCCTTCTTGCCTTTTTTCCTTCATTTCTCCTTTCTTTCTTTGCTTCTTTCTTTCTTCCTTCCTTCCTTTCTTTCTTCTTTCTTACATTCTTTCTTTCTTTCTTTTTCATTCTTTCTTTCTTTGTTCCTTTCTGTCTTTCTTTCTTTCTTTCTTTCCTACTTTCTTTCTTTCCTTCTTTCCTTCGTTCCTTCTTTCTTTCTTTCTTTTTTCTTTTCTTCTTTCTTTCTTTTCCTTTCTATCTTCCTTTCTTTCTTGCTTTCTCTCTTTCTTTCTTTCTTTCTCTCTTTCTTTCTTTCTTTCCCTCTTTCCTTCTTTGCTTCGTTCCTTCTTTCCTTCTTTCTTTCTTTCCTTCCATCTTTCTTTCTTTCTTTCTTTCTTCCTTCCTTCCTTCTTTCTTTCTTTTTTTCTCTCTTTACTAACATCTGGGTAGTTTCCAAAAATGTGAGAATAAATTTGTTGTCACCAAGAAATGTGAATTTAATTATGTTAATGTTTGAAAGTGCATTGCCCATAAGTCACGATACAAATTGTTAATTTACACCTCTACGTGCAGTTAACACTGGGACTAACCGTTGTATTTTCGTGGATCATTTTTATGCTTTATTCGAGAACAACCGGCCGCCTCCGTAGCGCAGCTGGCAGCGCGCTTGGCTGTGGCGCGGAGGACCCGGGTTCGATCCCCGGTACCAGCATGGGGATTTTATCCCCTCTGGGAGGTCTGGCACGGGGTGCACTCAGCCTCGTTAGGTCCCGGGGGGACCAATTGAGGAGCTACTTGATGGAGAAGTAGCGGCCCCAGGTCGAGTAGACCGCATAACTGGCCGGGAGGGCTCGGGGCGCTGACCACGTCCCACCCTCCAGTACTGCACCTCACCAATGATGCCTGTAGTGGGCAGAGGTGGGGGACGCAGCGGCTGGGCGGTAGGCCTTGGCCCTTCGTGGGCTGTCGCACGAGGTTTACATTTACATTCGAGAACAACCATGGCGAGAACTAAATAGCATTGCTCTAGTGACAATATCATAGTATCCGAGAACTTGCATTCGAATGCAAGAGATTTCGATTGTGACAGTATCCGGGAACTTGCATTCGAATGCAAGAGATTTCGTTTGTGACAGTATCCGAGAACTTGCATTCGAACGCAAGAGATTTCGATTGGCGTATACTACTACTGGTGAGTGACAGTATCCGAGAACTTGCATTCGAACGCAAGAGATTTCGATTGGCGTATACTACTACTGGTGAGTGACAGTATCCGAGAACTTGCATTCGAACGCAAGAGATTTCGTTTGTGACAGTATCCGAGAACTTGCATTCGAATGCAAGAATGAAACATGAAACATTCGATTCTTAAAAGTATTCGATTCTTGAAAGGATTCGATTCTGCCCATCACTGGTTAAACTACACAAGCTAAAAACCAAGGTTATTTTCTCTACACAAATTTATTTTACCATCAACTCTTCAAAAATATAGATTACCATTTGAAGTAGGCAAAAGGTATGGATGCCTAACTGCATTACGAATTTGCTTTCAGTCCATTAGGGGACTTATAGTGTAATAGACATTGATTCAGGATAAACATAGATATATTCACTTATAATTTACAAAATAATGACAATTATAAGTTCCTATACAAGATTACCACTCTTTGGATTAATGAAAATTCGATTATAAAATGTATAATTTTGATGATATTTCTTAATACTTGGTGTGTTCCAGCTTCTTTTTTTCAAAACTTAGCAAACTATACTCTGTCCTGCACGCAGATAGCAGAGTAGAGACATATATATGGCACAAGGTCGCTAGATGGCAGCATTGTTTATCCCTAGAATGCAAGTGGAGCTTGGATCGTATTACAGAACAAAGTGGGGAAAAACAGTGTACAAAATCAGACTAACAATATATTTGTATTACTAGGGAGTTTGTTTTGAATTATTTGCCTATTTTATTCCTTTGTTCACAAACGTAGGCGTTTAAGTTATAAGCGCGTTTCCTACAATCATAAGACGAAATTCTTAGTTTTATATCTCCTATATATTAATGTTTCATACGTTTGTGCATATTCTGTTTATTAGTGCCTAAAACTGCATTTTCAGCCAATTTCTCATTTTTACTTTCTCTACTACGTATAGTAAGTAGAGGAAGTATTGTATTCCACCCAAAAATTTGATGTCAAGATTTCACCAGAAATATGTTTCCAGGCTCCCTGAATAAAAAAGCATTTTTAAAAAAGATCTGTGTGTGTGTGTGTGTGTGTGTGTGTGTGTGTGTGTGTGTGTGTGTGTGTGCGTGTGTGTCAGTCTATGGACAGCATAACTCAAAGTCGAAAATTCGGTTAAAAATTAAACTTGGTATTTAAGTTTAACATTTTTTAAGGATGCGACACGAAAATTTTAAAGATAATTCCTCCACCAACTACTCTTTACATGGAACATTTTTCGAAAATGTTTATTTTATTGAAAATGACTCTAACGATTTTGATTAAATGCCATGTTTAAGATATTTGTAGGACAAACGAGATGTATATTTTGAATTTTCTAATTATATCCCATGTAGTTCTGTTTACTCTGGATAACTTTTGAATAACTCGTAAACCGTAAGACATAGTCAAAATGTTACTGTACAGTAAATCTAGATCTCGCTAAAACACAAGTTTATGTGTGAATAAAGTTTTTTTGTAGAGTGAACCATTTCTGAGATATTCTTTGTTATTTGTGTCAGTTTCGGAAAACTTAACTTACGTGAAATGGAGCATCGTTGTTCATTTTTAGACGTTAAGCTTGCAAAGAGAGCGAGATCTCAAAGCTTTATATGACTGGCTTATCGCTCCCAAATTCCCTTTGCATCTACAAAGAAATAAGCAATAAGTTAATTTGTGGAAATGTTTATCTCAGCTAACACGAAGGAGGTACAGGAATAAGAGTTTGTAAGAATGGTTAGTACAAAAGTTGTGTGAGTGCGGCACATCAGATTTTTTGGTATATACTACTCTTCTCCGAGATGTTGGAACATGTTTAAGTCTTTGTATTTGTCTCTAGCTCTCCCTGTCGGTCTCGATGGCTCAGTTGGTTAGAAGCTGGTCGCGGGTTCAAATCCGGCCCAGGCGATGGTTTTTAAGTGTGCTTAAAAACGACAGCTCCATGTCAGTAGATTTACTGGCATGTAAAAGAACTCCTGCGGGACAAAATTCCGGCACACGGGTGACCTGATGTGATCCTGGCAGTCGACAGCGTCGTTAAACAACAAAATAATAATTTCTAGCGCTCCCTATGATTTCACCATATATGTACCCCTGCTATATTGTCTTTCAACACATGATTTTCTCACTGATGCTGTACTCGGCTCTATGGTCAAGACTTTCAAAAAGAATAAGAAGCCTCACAGTCTGATTTAGATCGAGTTTCGGCATTCTTTGGAGCAACTTGTCTCATTATTAGATCGTTAAAAAGTATCATAGTATTATCTGTGCTTAATACGTTTTAGCCTTGTTTTTATCCTATATTGTGTTATATTGACTTAAAAAATACCTTGTTTAGAATCGAAGAGGGTGAAGCTAAGCCCTTTCTTTTCTACTACAGGAATTCTTCAAAGCACAACACAATCGGGTGTAAAATATAGCTAGAATGATCCTATACCCTCAAACTAAAATATGTATGTATTAAATTAAATCTGGTTTAACGATCACAGCTGGCGTTAACAGCTTAGTAGCTGAAGTAAGTGGATTCAGGGAAAATGTTGATCTTGCTTCCCAGGAACATACTCGAATGAAGCACAGAGTTTTACAGATAGATCTGCTGTTCACACAATGGCAGCGTGGATGTGTTCAGGTATCTAAAACGGAAGTTTTCTTGAAATCGGGATATTGAATGTTTGGATGAATTGTAAAGATTATAGGTAAGTTCTAGATAAATCCATTATTGGAAAAAAGCCCTTTTAAGTCACCCTTTCACAAAAGTTTACTTCCAGCATATCCTGGGCAGTAGAGAGCTAGATGTAGATCCCTATAAGTTTTCCCGGAATGCTTAGATGATATTCACAATTGTTCCCTTGTGTGTACAAATATGTACAGAGTGGAAGGTACCGATTTGGCCATATGTTGACCAGACATTCTACATGAAGCGTGTAACAAATATCTCCCATACAATTATTGTCAATAAAGAATCCTTTCGCCGAACAAACTTGTGTTAAATAGGTATTTGGAAGATTTGGAGTCTTCTAGCTTCTTGACGAATGGATATAAATGGTTTATTATTTCACTAACTGCCATGCATATGTAGCTTTGTTGTGCATTGTTTAAAACTGCTTTTGTGCAATATGCATTCTAGTATTAAACAATTAAAACTAATAATAAGCTTTTAATTATAATATGTGATAAATACGATAATATAAATATGATAAATTATTAAAACAATTAAGTGGATCCATAGATTTAATGGTTTGGGAAAAAATATTTATATTAAAAAACAGGAACCGTGTTATGAATTTCGAAATACCTTCTATAGATTGTATTTATAGATTTTTGTTTTCAGAGATTGGTAATTAAAATGAGCATCAGTATCTATGTTTTTCGTTTTCAGAGATTAGTGATTAAAATGAACATCTGTAGCTTTGGTAACAATTTTGTTTGTATAGCTTTGAGAATGAGTTGGAGTCAATTCTAAACGTTAGTCAGCTTTGTACCAAGAACTTGCAATATTACTAAGATAAGAGAAGTTTTTAGTTTCTAAGTTGTTCTTACTTTAGAATTTAGTAAATTAATACATATTTGAATATGACAGACACTCAGCCCAGGCTCTTAGCCTGTCATATCCACCCAACAATATTTCGTAATAAATTAGAAATCTGAAGAACATCTATTTGATAGCTCCGTTACCTACGTGTCTGTAGCTGTGCTTTTTGTATTAGGGTTTCCAGTTGGAATCCCGCTCCCGTCTGCAAGTTTTTATGTCGACGATACCTACTACTGTACCCTGTTTCTATATATTTCCAGAAAGACGAATGCTTTCCCAGAATATTTCTTTCAGGTATAAAAGCACTGATTCTCTCGTATCAGGAAGTCATTCAATAGACGTATTATTGTACCACTCTAATGGTTTACACGCGCTTTGACTTTGATCATCACAAGCCTCCCAGGTAACACACACCGCATGTATTGTTTATCCTCGAAATTCACTGATGTTTCTCATTGCACCAATGAGCGTATCACTTCGACCAATGAAGTCAAAGAAATCACAAATGACAGGAAGATATTAACTCCACGTGTAGTGCAACACAGCGATGAAACAACTCCCCTGTTTTCTCTCGCATGCTGTTAGTTTGTTCGTGACATTGGCCTTCCAATAAGTAAATGTCCAGGAGTGGAGTGCGAAAGCTTACTCAGAGAAAACGTTACAACGGTGTTTTTCGTTTCACTGAACCTTCAGCCTCTTACCAAGCTTTGACGCAGCGCATGTTAACCATAAGAGTAGCACAATAATACCGAAAATGTACAATAACAATCACACGTAGCGATGGTACAAATGGTTTTTGAGATTCGAGGAAAACCCTTTCTGCTGCACGATGTCTGTGTCAACAACAGTTTCCCCAACGTCGTTTGCCTTTACATAATGTTTTTCGGTGTAATGTTGTGAGACTGGAGACGCACTGAACTGTACGATCAGCCCATGTACTAAGGATTAGGCCGGTTATTGATAGGCGTTAGGAAGATATCCTAGCACAATTTCGCAAACACACACACGTACATAAGCCATGCCGTGGTCGAGATAGGACTTGGCAACACTTCCATTCATCAAATACTCCGAGGACAGAAGTGGCACCTGCACATATTTGAAATTGTGGAAGAGTTAAAATTATTTTCATGCCCAAACTACCTATTGCTATATAATAATACGCTGTCTAGAAAAATATGTGACTTCAACAGCGCAGTTCTTTGGTCAGACGAATTTACGAGTGCAAACCGGCACATGATATGCTGAGTAGATCAGAATTCTCAGTGGTTCCGTGGGGATCATACCCAGAATCGGTTGAAGCTGAAGTATTTTAAAGGACCATCCTATAGGAGCAGTTTTACCGGACGGCGATATCAATGGAGAACGGTATTTGAACCTCTGCAGAATCAACTAATGGACGGTGAGCCTTTAGAAGGTGTCCCGCTGGTGCTGCCAACACATCACTGGCTACGCTGGATTGCACGCTTGCATATTATGACTTAATGGTGCAAGCTTTTCTCCGTCTTGCCTATCTACAGAGATGGATTGGCCGCGGTGGTCCTATATCCTGTCTCACTTGTTCGCCGAACCTAGCATCCGTAGATTCCTTTTTATGGGGACATCTAAAAGCACGGGTCTATGACAACACGCAAGAAACTTTGGTAATCCGCAGACGCATATTCACTGCTTGCCATACTGTGACTCCAGAGATACTTCGGAGGGTAAAGCGAGATACAGAACGGCGTCTTCAGCACCCTTTACACATGGAGGGAATGTCAACGAAATCGAAGGGGAAAGATCGACATTAACAAGGCCTATGTTACACTTAATGGCACTCTGTTGTTTAATAACTAGAACTTCAACTGTTAACAGAATGAGAGACGGAAGGTGCAATAACAAATGCATACTTACGATTCACTATAATTATTAATTAACTAACATTCACGTATCCGCTGTACTAAGAAAATAAAGAGGAAGTCTTGTTCTGTCAAAACAGTCTTGGTGTTTCAATTTACATTAACCCCACCTCGTATTTCCATTGCCCAATAAACCGTTTGCATAGTCTTCAGTACCACATTAACTGAATTCGATGAAGGTATTTTCGTTACGACTTTTTGTGAAGCATCTCAATCTATTTTGACGAACACCAACACACGCCACGATATTTAAAACGCCATCAAGTTGAGTACAGTCGAGCTTGTATACCTCTAAAACGCCAGTAACATACAACTAACAATACTAGCGTACCGTGCACGTCTAAGATTTATAATTTGAGAAATGGACTGGGTTTCGGGAGCACATTTTATATATTGTTACAATACATGGCTGAAAAGAATAAGTTGGAGAAGAGCGGAATAGGTGATATGTGGGTATCTAAGTCTACTGAGGTAGACCAAAAATCGCGATCGGGTAATGTTTATATTGAAATAACTCACTTTCCAAAACCGAAAACTAACAAAAAACCATGCATGGGTTGAGAGAGATATTTTTCCGCTTCATATGCTTTCTGTTGCATTAGTTTGTCAATTTTCCGATAAAGCGAGGGCATTGTTATGTTATAGCGGCAAGCCAGGTTTTTCGTTCGCTGATGTTGTCAATATGAAACGCTATTTGTGTTGTAAACAATGGCTGATACAAGCAAATATACGATTGAGGAACGTCTCATTGTTAGTATGTGGGTTCATGAGAAAGAACGAACTGGCGAAACATAGGAAAAAGTCAGTGTAAACTTCTTTCTTCGTTTTAATAAAGCAGCTCCCAGTGAAGCCAATCTCCAAAAACTGGAACAAAGCTTTCCCAACAGTCTCTGTATTGAATGCAAAACGCAGCTTGAGTGGACTCCAGTTCGAGAACGGATAAGTACCAGCTTTCCTATATAGATTGGACGAGGTGGATCTCTCATTTGGCCTCCAAGGAGCTCCGACCTGACAACGTGTTACAACTGACTGTGGTCCTACTTAAAAGAAAATCTTGGAAAGATTCGGATAACTTCCGTTGAACAACTGAAGAGAGAGGTCATCTGCACCTTTAGAACGATCACTCCCGAAATCATTAGGCGGGCAAGCAGACAGACATGGCGCCGCATACAACTGTGCGCTGAAAATTATGGTGAACACACCGAAATATTGGATGTTTAAGAATGACGCTGATTGGCCCAGTTATGTTTGTCTTTTAATATTTCTATTCCTTATTAATGCATCAATAAGTAAATAACGTTCTTACGTCACTTGAAAAAGTTTAGTATTGCGACACAAACTTAGTAAATATCCGATCGCGACTTTTGGCCCACCCTTAGAATAATACAGGGAGTGTGGAAGGCAGTTAGATCTAAAACTGAGGATATGGGCTAGAAGAGAAAAAGGTCAACGTCCTTTCTAAAGTACTCCAAACAGAACTAAAATCAGAAAAGTATTTGGAATGTGTAACAGAAGGGAAAGAGATACAATACAGTGGTACAGATTAGGGGTATGGAAATTAAGAGGGCAAGCAGGCAATTAGCCACAAGGTTACTGTTCGATATGTGGGGACAAAAGAAGATGCATTGGATATTATATGAGAGTGCAGAGGAACAGATGAATGGAGGATAAAACTGATCAGGGAAAATGGGTTGAGCAATAAAAGTATTGTAACAATTAAGAAAATCTTAATCTCACATAACACAAGTAGAAGAATTTCTAGGGATTGTTAGAACAAAACGGAAATTGTCAATTGATGGAAGCTCTAGGTGAGAGACCTACATTAAAAAGTATATAGGACGTATTATAAGAAGGATGTGAAAGGATATGTAGTGTTTGACATCTATTGGTGAAGTACTCGTATTACGAAAATTAAGGATTTTCTATTTGTCCGACCAATAAACCTTTTAAAGGGCTGTACAAGTGCTTTGTTTGTTCCCCGAAGTTTAAATTAAGACGATCCATCAAGTTGAGGAGAAAGGTCATGGTGGTCAGAAGCTCCTTCCCTTGCAGCTGGTGCAGTGGTTCATTTAAGGTAAACTGGCTTCAAACGATTTTTCGTTGTGCTGACTGAAAAACATCTCAGGCCTTAAACTAGAAAATATCTACGTTCCATCCTGAGGTAGAACATCTAGCCCTCACAGTGTTTAGCACTCAAAATGTTAGCACTCTGATGAAAGAGAAAAGTCAACAAGAAATTGCAGCAAATACGAAAACTGAGGAAAATGATTAGCCTATTATTGACATTTCACAAGAACACTGAATTGAATTGTTAGTATTGAATGCTCAATAATTAAAATACGCTACAGGGAAGGCATCTGTGTCATTAAATCAGTAATGAGCAATGTAAATGACCATAGGAAACAAACTGCTTCTTTCAGAACTTTGGAACTTCCTAAACTTTATTATTCACCATAGAAATGTTCAACAACTATATACTAATATCACAAATAAGTATCATTTGTGTATGTGTATGGATGTGGGAGTGTGTAGACGTTAAAAAAATACTCAGCCGATTTTGACAACTTTTCATAAAGCAGAAATAATAATTTTAGTTCACAAATTACCGAGAAGATTAGATAGTACTTTCGGGGCCTATGTACTAGGTTGGGACACATTCAAACTATTGCACTACATACCTGCGAAGAAGGTTCACTTTCGTTGAGATTGTCATGGAGTAGAAAATATTTTTAATTAATCCGCAAAAATGAGCTGTAGAACAGTTGCCGCTAATACTTCACTACAAATATTGTTATTTGTTTACTTATTTACCTACCTATACAACTACCTACCCACCCACCTACCCATCCACCTTCACACCCAAATACCTACCTAACCACCCACCTACCCACCCACATACCCAACCACCAACCCATCCACCTTCACACCCAACTACCTACCTAACCACCCACCCACCTAATCAACCACCTAACCACCCACCTACCCACCCACATACCCAACCACCAACCCATCCACCTTCACACCCAACTACCTACCTAACCACCCACCCAACTAATCAACCACCTACCCACCCACCTACCCACCTACCCATCCAACTTCACACCCAAATACCTACCTAACCACCCACCTACCCACCCACCTACCCATCCACCTTCACACCCAACTACCCACCTAACCACCCACCTACCCACCCACATTCACACCCAATTACCTACCTAACCACCCACCTACCCACCCAAATACCCATCCACCTTCACACCCAACTACCTACCTAACCACCCACCTACCCACCCACCTACCCATCCACCTTCACACCCAACTACCTACCTACACACCCACCTACCCAACCACCAACCCATCCACCTTCACACCCAACTACCTACCTAACCACCCACCGACCCACCCACCTACCCACCCACCTACCCATCCACCTTCACACCCAACTACCTACCTAACCACCCACCTACCCACCCACCTACCCATCCACCTTCACACCCAACTACCCACCTAACCACCCACCTACCCATCCATATTCACACCCAACTACCTACCTAACCACCCACCCACCTAATCAACCACCTACCCACCCACCTACCCACCTACCCATCCACCTTCACACCCAACTACCTACCTAACCACCCACCTACCCACCCACCTACCCATCCACCTTCACACCCAACTACACACCTAACCACCCACCTACCCACCCACATTCACACCCAACTACCTACCTAACCACCCACCTACCCACCCAAATACCCATCCACCTTCACACCCAACTACCTACCTAACCACCCACCTACCCACCCACCTACCCATCCACCTTCACACCCAACTACCTACCTACACACCCACCTACCCAACCACCAACCCATCCACCTTCACACCCAACTACCTACCTAACCACCCACCGACCCACCCACCTACCCAAACACCTACCCATCCACCTTCACACCCCACTACCTACCTAACCACCCACCTACCCACCCACCTACCCATCCACCTTCACACCCAACTACCTACCTAACCACCCAACTACCCACCCACCTACGCACCCACCTTCACACCCTACTACCTACCTAACCACCCACCTACCCACCCACCTACCCATCCACCTTCACACCCTACTACCTACCTAATCACCCACCTACCCATCCACATTCACACCCAACTACCTACCTAACCACCCACCTACCCACCCACCTACCCATCCACCTTCACACCCAACTACCTACCTAACCACCCAACTACCCACCCACCTACGCACCCACCTTCACACCCTACTACCTACCTAACCACCCACCTACCCACCCACCTACCCATCCACCTTCACACCCTACTACCTACCTAATCACCCACCTACCCATCCACATTCACACCCAACTACCTACCTAACCACCCACCTACCCACCCACCTACCCATCCACCTTCACACCCAACTACCTACCTAACCACCCACCTACCCACCCACCTACACACCCACCTACCCACCCACCTTCACACCCTACTACCTACCTAACCACCCACCTACCCACCCACCTACCCATCCACCTTCACACCCTACTACCTACCTAACCACCCACCTACCCATCCACATTCACACCCAACTACCTACCTAACCACCCACCTACCCACCCACCTACCCATCCACCTTCACACCCTACTACCCACCTAACCACCCACCTACCCATCCACATTAACACCCAACTACCTACCTAACCACCCACCAACCCACCCACCTACCCACCCACCTTCACAACCTACTACCTACCCAACCACCCACCTACCCACCCACCTACCCACCCACCTTCACACCCTACTACATATCTAACCACCCACCTACCCACCCACCTACCCATCCACCTTCACACCGTACAACCTACCTAACCACCCACCTACCCACCCACCTACCCAGCCACCTTCACACCCTACTACCTACCTAACCACCCACCTACCCACCCACCTACCCATCCACCTTCACACCCTACTACCTACCTAACCACCCACCTACCCATCCACATTCACACTCAACTACCTACCTAACCACCCACCTACCCACCCACCTTCACACCCTACTACCTACCTAACCACCCACCTACCCACCCACCTACCCATCCACCTTCACACCGTACAACCTAACTAACCACTCACCTACCCACCCACCTACCCACCCACCTTCACACCCTACTACCTACCTAATCACCCACCTACCCACCTACCCATCCACCTTCACACCCTACTACCTACCTAACCAAACACCTACCCATCCACATTCACACTCAACTACCTACCTAACCACCCACCTACCCACCCACCTTCACACCCTACTACCTAACTAACCACCCACCTACCCACCCACCTACCCGCCCACCTAACCACCCACCTTCACACACTACTACCTACCTAACCACCCACCTACCCACCCACCTACCCACCCACCTTCACACCCTACTACGTACCTAACCACCCACCTTCCCACCCACCTACCCATCCACCTTCACACCCAACTACCTACCTAACCACCCACCTACCCACCCACCTACCCATCCACCTTCACACCCTACTACCTACCTAACCACCCACCTACCCATCCACATTCACACCCAACTACCTACCTAACCACCCACCTACCCACCCACCTACCCATCCACCTTCACACCCAACTACCTACCTAACCACCCACTGACCCACCCACCTACCCACCCACCTACCCATCCACCTTCACACCCAACTACCTACATAACCACCCACCTACCAACCCACCTACCCATCCACCTTCACACCCTACTACCTACCTAACCACCCACCTATCCACCCACCTACTCATCCACCTTCACACCCAACTACCTACCTAACCACCCACTGACCCACCCACCTACCCACCCACCTACCCATCCACATTCACACCCAACTACCTACCTAACCACCCACCTACCCACCCACCTACCCATCCACCTTCACACCCAACTACCTACCTAACCACCCACTGACCCACCCACCTACCCACCCACCTACCCATCCACCTTCACACCCAACTACCTACATAACCACCCACCTACCAACCCACCTACCCATCTACCTTCACACCCGACTACCTACCTAACCACCCACCTACACATCCACATTCACACCCAACTACCTAAATAACCACCCACCTACCCACCCACCAAACCATCCACCTTCACACCCAACTACCTACCTAACCACCGACCCACACACCTACACACCCACCTACCTACCTAACCACCCACCTACCCACCCACCAACCCATCCACCTTCACACCCAACTACCTACCTAACCACCGACCAACACACCTACATTCACACCCAACTACCTACCTAACCACCCACCTACCCACCCACCTACCCATCCACCTTCACACCCAACTACCTACCTACCCACCCACCTACCCTACCACCAACTCATCCACCTTCGCACCCAACTACTACCTAACCACCCACCGACCCACCCACCTACCCACCCACCTACCCATCCACCTTCACACCCAACTACCTACCTAACCACCCACCTACCCACCCACCTACCCATCCACCTTCACACCCAACTACCCACCTAACCACCCACCTACCCGTCCATATTCACACCCAACTACCTACTTAACCAACCACCTACCCACCCACCTACCCATCCGCCTTAACACCCAACTACCTACCTAACCACCCACCTACCCACCCACCTTCACACCCTACTACCTACCTAACCACCCACCAACCCACCCACCTACCCACCCACCTTCACAACCTACTACCTACCCAACCACCCACCTACCCACCCACCTACCCATCCACCTTCACACCCTACTACCTACCTAATCACCCACCTACCCATCCACATTCACACCCAACTACCTACCTAACCACCCACCTACCCACCCACCTACCCATCCACCTTCACACCCTACTACCTACCTAACCACCCACCTACCCATCCACATTCACACCCAACTACCTACCTAACCACCCACCTACCCACACACCTACCCATCCATCTTCACACCCTACTACCCACCTAACCACCCACCTACCCATCCACATTAACACCCAACTACCTACCTAACCACCCACCAACACACCCACCTACCCACCCACCTTCACAACCTACTACCTACCCAACCACCTACCTACCCACCCACCTACCCACCCACCTTCACACCCTACTACCTACCTAACCACCCACCTACCCACCCACCTACCCATCCACCTGCACACCGTACAACCTACCTAACCACCCACCTACCCACCCACCTACCCACCCACCTTCACACCCTACTACCTACCTAACCACCCACCTACCCACCCACCTACCCATCCACCTTCACACCCTACTACCTACCTAACCACCCACCTACCCATCCACATTCACACTCAACTACCTACCTAACCACCCACCTACCCACCCACATTCACACTCAACTACCTACCTAACCACCCACCTTCCCACCCACCTTCACACCCTACTACCTACCTAACCACCCACCTGCCCACCCACCTACCCACCCACCTTCACACCCTACTACCTACCTAACCACCCACCTACCCACCTACCCATCCACCTTCACACCCTACTACCTACCTAACCACCCACCTACCCATCCACATTCACACCCAACTACCTACCTAACCACCCACCTACCCACCCACCTACCCATCCACCTTCACACCCAACTACCTACCTAACCACCCACCTACCCATCCACCTTCACACCCAACTACCTACCTAACCACCCACCGACACACCCACATACCCACCCACCTACCCATCCACCTTCACACCCAACTACCTACATAACCACCCACCTACCAACCCACCTACCCATCCACCTTCACACCCTACTACCTACCTAACCACCCACCTATCCACCCACCTACTCATCTACCTTCACACCCGACTACCTACCTAACCAACCACCTACACATCCACATTCACACCCAACTACCTAAATCACCACCCACCTACCCACCCACCAACCCATCCACCTTCACACCCAACTACCTACCTAACCACCGACCCACACACCTACACACCCACCTACCTACCTAACCACCCACCTACCCACCCACCAACCCATCCACCTTCACACCCAACTACCTACCTAACCACCGACCAACACACCTACACACCTACCTACCACTCCGCCGACCCATCCTCCTAAACACCTACCCTTTGTTGATCCATGTATTTGTTGATCTATTTTATTGTTGACCTATTTCTTTGTTGATGTATTGCTTTGTTAATACATACGTTTGTTGATCTATTTCTTTGTTGAACAATTTTCTTGTCGATCAAACGACCGACCTACAAACCCACCGGCCGACCAACCTGCTTATTTATTTGGTTATTTGTTCATTTAATTTTTTAAATGAACAATTTGTTCATTGTTCATTGGGTTATCTATATACTAATTTAAATACTTACTCATTTACTCACTTACGTAATTACCTACTCGCCTAATTGCTTGCTTGCTTCTTTGCCTGCTCTCTTCCCCGCTTTATTTCCTTACTGGCTTACTTACCTAATTACACACACACTTACTTAATTACCTACTTATCCATCCATCCATCCATCCATCCATCCATCCATCCATCCATCCATCCATCCATCCATCCATCCATCCATCCATCCATCCATCCATCCATCCATCCATCCATCCATCCATCCATCCATCCATCCATCCATCCATCCATCCATCCATCCATCCATCCATCCATCCATCCATCCATCCATCCATCCATCCATCCATCCATCCATCCATCCATCCATCCATCCATCCATCCATCCATCCATCCATCCATCCATCCATCCATCCATCCATCCATCCATCCATCCATCCATCCATCCATCCATCCATCCATCCATCCATCCATCCATCCATCCATCCATCCATCCATCCATCCATCCATCCATCCATCCATCCATCCATCCATCCATCCATCCATCCATCCATCCATCCATCCATCCATCCATCCATCCATCCATCCATCCATCCATCCATCCATCCATCCATCCATCCATCCATCCATCCATCCATCCATCCATCCATCCATCCATCCATCCATCCATCCATCCATCCATCCATCCATCCATCCATCCATCCATCCATCCATCCATCCATCCATCCATCCATCCATCCATCCATCCATCCATCCATCCATCCATCCATCCATCCATCCATCCATCCATCCATCCATCCATCCATCCACCATCCATCCATCCATCCATCCATCCATCCATCCATCCATCCATCCATCCATCCATCCATCCATCCATCCATCCATCCATCCATCCATCCATCCATCCATCCATCCATCCATCCATCCATCCATCCATCCATCCATCCATCCATCCATCCATCCATCCATCCATCCATCCATCCATCCATCCATCCATCCATCCATCCATCCATCCATCCATCCATCCATCCATCCATCCATCCATCCATCCATCCATCCATCCATCCATCCATCCATCCATCCATCCATCCATCCATCCATCCATCCATCCATCCATCCATCCATCCATCCATCCATCCATCCATCCATCCATCCATCCATCCATCCATCCATCCATCCATCCATCCATCCATCCATCCATCCATCCATCCATCCATCCATCCATCCATCCATCCATCCATCCATCCATCCATCCATCCATCCATCCATCCATCCATCCATCCATCCATCCATCCATCCATCCATCCATCCATCCATCCATCCATCCATCCATCCATCCATCCATCCATCCATCCATCCATCCATCCATCCATCCATCCATCCATCCATCCATCCATCCATCCATCCATCCATCCATCCATCCATCCATCCATCCATCCATCCATCCATCCATCCATCCATCCATCCATCCATCCATCCATCCATCCATCCATCCATCCATCCATCCATCCATCCATCCATCCATCCATCCATCCATCCATCCATCCATCCATCCATCCATCCATCCATCCATCCATCCATCCATCCATCCATCCATCCATCCATCCATCCATCCATCCATCCATCCATCCATCCATCCATCCATCCATCCATCCATCCATCCATCCATCCATCCATCCATCCATCCATCC